>VZSV01000093.1:1889647-1917528 GCA_013398735.1 Nothocercus julius | reverse complement strand
ACACCATACATTTTTGCCTGCGAAATCCTCATCTCTTTTTAACAAGATGAGCATGTACAGCTCTGAAAGGTGTCCCATGCAGGCTGTGCAGCATTTCTGTGCCTTTCTGCAGGAGGCTGCAGAGATCCAATAACGCACTGAGCACCTGGAAAATAAGTTACTCTGAATTCATCAGCTGACAATTTGGTCTTTTTGGAAGCATTCACAGTATGCATTTCTTATTCCTAGGGGCTTCATGGTCATAAGCAGCTTAGGTGGCTTCATATCATTTGCCACTTTCTTGGAAAGCAGAGTCTCTGAGGCCAAAGATGCAACCACTGCTGCTCTGTATCAAGATCCTCTCTAACTTTTTAATTGCTGTATCTGTCCAAACCCCACCAACCCTCCCAAAATCTAGGAAACAATAAGGTTTTTTTTTTTTTTTTTTTTTTTTTTTAATAACTATAACGTGAATAGACACATCCAGATGCTGCAGTGCTCAAGGTGGGTTGCAGAAACCCACCAAGAAGGAGCAGGGATGGGTAATAATTTCAGTGCAGGGCCATGAACAATGTCCTTCTCTTCTTGTTGAATTCTGCTCATGATTGAAATCCTGATGCATCATGTAAGTAAAAGTAATGGCTTCTTGTCAGCTGTAGGAAGTGCAAACGGTTTCAGTGTATATGACTCTAGTAAAAGGAGAGTCGCTTCCATGCTTACTAGCTTGTATTTGCCTTTTAAAGAACAGAAATCTTAAAACTTCTAATGGTTTTGGCATTTTGAATAAAATATGCAGGAATTTTATTCTCTAGAGAAGATCAGCTATAAACATTAGAACTACTTAATGCTCTAAAACCAGGAGGAAGGAACACCATCACTCTTACTGCTCTCCCATCAAGATTCTAGTAAATTCAATGACAATCATTATTGCATTTAGGAGCTTTTCCGTCCAGCCTTTTTCCCTGAGAATGCCTTCTCTTTATGCCTCTGACAAGCCTTTTCTTTGAAAGGCTCTGCAAAACTGTTTTTCTTGTTTAGCATCTATGAAAAAGTTTACCCTATCTCAAACAACTTGGGGCATATTGCTAATCCCAATGTGAAGAGATGCCTGTTTTCCATGCTGCAAACAAAGGCAGCTCTGTCACACGCAGAGAGCAAGTTGTGCAGATGGGATTAGCAGAGGACTACTGTGTCTTTGCAAAAAGGAGTGCTGATATCACAGTTCATGTTTTTTCACTTCTGCTCCCTGGAAAACAGTGCGTGTAGAAATCCAAATGCATCTGCTCTCATGTGCTTCTGTTTGCTCTCAATTAACATTATGTTATAGTGGCTTGGGGTTTGGATTTGGGAACAATGAGATGCAACAGGAGGAACAAAGTTGGAAGCTCAAGATGCCCTTTCACAAATCAGCCCTACTGAGTCATGTGAACTGTCCGGTCAAAACACTTCAGCTTGAATCTCCTAATGTTTCAAAGGGTGACTTAGGGTTCAGCCTAGTCTGTTTGGGAAAACATATTAATAATAGTTTATAACGGGATAGACATTTTTCCACTAGATACTGTCTTCTTTGATATAAATCGAGTAGGTAGTAGATGGGCACAAATATAAACCAACAGTTTCAAATATGTCCTGGATAATAAATGAGCAATGTAACAATAAGTTCAAAATTACATTTTTACAGAATATTGTAAGACAGCAGAGAACACACCTGGTTTAAAGAAAATGCAAGTAAAAATGACTAAGTAAAAATACGCACACTGCTTACCCAGGCAACATACGGTTCCTCCCGGTGCTCATCTAGTCCCCATGTCAACCCTAGGTCTGAACTAGTGGAGACATGCAACCAAAGGGCTGCCTGTGACCTCCCCAGGATTTATGTGGCTTGCTTTAGTCATAAGCACATCCTATTTTTTTTTTTTACTATTATTAATTAATTAATTAATTAATACCTTGCAACAAACCAACTCACTTTTTAAAGACTGGGAGGAGAGAACAAAATCCTTTCTAACAGTAAAGCAGGGCATGACAAAAAGAGCACAAAGGAGACCGGAGTGGGGCCGAGCAGAGGCTGAGCACTGCTCCCACCTGAAAGCAATGCCGCTGGAGGAGATGTCAAACACGGAGGAACCAGCTGAGTGTAATGTGGGCGACCTTTCAGTTGGTGAATTGATTTAGAAGAGGGTTGCCAGGTTTGCTTGTAGACATTTAGCTTACTGGATCTTGCAAGAGTGATTTAATTGGAAATTAATTTGGTATTGTGTGTAGTAGCATTAATCACAATGACTCTATTTGTTATAAAACAGCAGAGGGTGATTACATTCACTTTAAATTCATTGTAATTTAAAAATGAAATGAAGTTCCAATATTTAGAAGGGTTTCCTATTTACGGGATTGTATGTTGCATCATATAGTAAAATTATCTGTGGCATATTTAGCTAAGGAAAGAAAGAATCTTAAAATACATGGCCATTAGGAAAAAAAAACTTTGCCATTTTCATGCCATTTCCCTGCCAGTTTTGGTGTATTTTGTTTATCTACAGCACGTTTCAGTCATTATCACCATGGAAGTTTATGTCTGCCTTTCTCAAGTTTACAGGGTCATCAGATATAAATACTTTAGCAAAACCCCTTTGCACTTTTCCTAGACAGTATATAAATTGTCTGCCACACTTTCACATATGCATCCACAGAGGTCTTGTAGGCGAGTTACTGCACTGAACCGGCGTGTGGATGTTTCCACTGACAGCAAGGAAGGCAGAACTGCCTCTCTGCTGCTGCTGTTGATGCCTATATAAAATATTATACAGCTGGCATCTTGTTTAAGTAGTTCTTAAAACATTAGTTCTTAAAACAGGCTATCCTCCTAACCTTTAAAGGAAAATAAGGTGTAAAGAGCAGCAAGCATGAAAAATGATAAAAGGAAATAATGCTGAGAAGGATAAGCTACTCGGTGTTAGACTACCTTATTTTAAGTGACTTGACTGATAGGAAAAAAGCAAGTGTTAGACAAGGTAATATAAATGTAGAGCTTGAACCTATTAATCAGATTAAAAAACAACATGGAGAGCAGCACAGATCTATAGACTGAAAGAATAAGATAAAAAATGCAGCTCCAGTAGGTCATCCTAGCAGGAAATTGGACAATAAGAATGGTCAGTCCATGGAAGACTCAATTATTAAAGAACATACAGTAAAAGATCAATGCTGACTATATCAGGCTGCAGTAATAGCAGCACTAGGGACTTGACTGGTGCCTATCTTTTGTAGTTAGGGAAAATGCTGTCCCTCCGGGTAAATAACTTATTTTCCCCATTCAAAATATGATTCAGGGTTTCACGTTTTGCTCTTTTTCCAAGCTTTACTGTGAAATTGCATCTCTCACTGTTGTAATGTCCGTGGTTGTAGGTAGTATCACATGGCATTTTGAAACCAGTATGTCCAACAACAGAAGCTGTAGCAAGATGCAACATTTGGACTGCTCTGCTGGGGGTCTTCCACTCATGCCTTGGCCAAACTATCCTTTCTGGGACGTGGAGAGAGCAGGGGAGCTGTTGTATCTTGGGTTTGCCCCGTGAGAGAATCCAGACTTGGCCAAATGACCCATATCTTATTCAAAAATCCAGTACTGGACACTCGAACTGGATCTGGGAGCTCAAGGCTCATGGGCAGAGAGTCTATGTCCTCACAGGATGGTGCTGTGAGTGAGAGGTCATGGTATTGTCCCTTGTGGACACTAGTCTGCTAAATATGACAGAGGATTTCCCAGCCGTCATTCCCGTCTGCACAATCCTTGTCACAAAAATAACTCTCAAAATGCAATCAGATCTACCAGAAGGTCCAGGTGAGGCCCATTGGATCAACTAGGAGGTCCATGCACATGGACACATGACCAGCATTGCACCAGCAGCACTTGTAGCTCTAACAAGGTCATGGGGCAGTGACCACGTCTAGTGGCTCAAAGAACCTTGTGCTTCAGCTGAGGGGGTGCTGCTTGGCCAGCTCTCTGGACTAAGCTCTTCTATAGAAACCAGCTCTGCCCCATGTTTTGGGACATTAGCCAGTTTGCAGGAATGCAGGACAGAAAACACTTCTTTTTTTCCGTTCTGTGAACTGAAATCAATGTTTGTAACTGTGAGACGATGAGGAAAGCCATTTGCGAGCCCAGCCTGCTTGTACCAAATTCTGCTTAAAGTCCCAGCTGATGAAACCTCCTTGAAATAATGATGAAAACAGGATTAATTATTCCTTCATCTACTCATAACTGGTGTGTGTGTCTCACGGCCATAAGATAGTGCTGAGGCTGAGTTTAATAAGATTCAGCCAAGGCATTTATGGAGACAGAGCGAGCACTTGGGATTAGGTTAGGACAAAAATCTGTTAAAGGCTGTGTCCCAGTAGACATGAGCTAGGAAATAACCCTGGGCTTGCTCTGCTCTCGTGCACGCTCCTGCCCAGCTCCTGCCTCCTCTGCATGGTGCTGGAAATGGGGCCTCCTTGGTCTGTGCTCCGGATCAGAAAATCTCATTCAGAAAAAGAAAAACCAAGCTGATCCCTGAAATACATCCACAACATTAAAAGTGAAACACTTGTCTCCCTGTTTGTTAAGCTCTCAAGCCAGTATATCTTTAAACACTTGACTAAGTCTTGATGCAATCAATGAAAATTATTTAGTGCTTAAAATTCACTCCATTTTAAACTAGAAAATAAAACAGTGAAACAGTGAAAACAGTGAAAATAAAACAGTTTTAGTATCACGTAGGAACCATCTCAAGCCTACTGTTTTCATTATTCCTGAAGCAAGCAAAACGCAAGAATAGGAATAATACCTGACCGTAATTATAAAATTATATGTAGAGACAGATTAAGTGGCCCCTTATGAGTATCACTGTTATTTATACTGAAATAAGATCATAACATAAACCTATGCATCACATTAACCTTAGATTTCTTTTGGATAACATCATAAAAATATGCATATGGATTTATCAATATATGATAAGATGTACTTCATTGAGTCCAGTATGGATTTAGACATTAGGATCAATGGGCAATTAAAAGGAAGATCAGTGTTTAAAGAACATTATAATTGTCCATATAATATTAGCAACAAGGCAAAAAGCAAATAAAGGCACAGGAAATTGGTGGATCTTTTTTTCCCATTAAAACCTCAGCTTTAACATTTCTATAAAAAGAATGGGATACCTTAAAGTATGAATATTAAACCATTAATCTGAACGGGTAAGCTATAGCATAAGAAATCAGAAGTTCTTTTTCATCTGCAACAAAGCAGGAGTTTTTATTCTGCTATATTATCAGAGGAGAACTTCCACATTGCTTTCAAAGCATATTGCAGCTAACACACACGGGACTGAGCCTGTGGGCTTTGGGTTATATTAAATATGTGCTCAGCATGAGCTGATGTACAGCAAGCAGTAGGGAGAGATGCTCCAAACGGAACGACTCTGCGGGGCCCACGTCCCTTGGGCGCAGTTCCAAAATGGACTATCCCTGGCATGCGCTGTGGGTGCTCCACAACTTAAACCAGCCCTGAACATCATCCAGTAGTATCAAATATTAAATAACCTGTCAGATAATTACTTTTATGGATGCCATTTAATTCTGCGTGGAACAGATCTTACATTTTTTCCACTAAGAACATCTTTAATTAACTTAAAATACTTCCTCAGCCAGCGCCCTCATTTTAAACGGACTATAACTCAATCAAAGATTTGAATCTGCTCAATATTTAAGACCTGAGTCAGGTGATAATAATAACTGAAGCAGTAAAAACATAGAGGAACCTGCTGACCTGTTGATCTGCTGGAAATGACGAAAACACGTATCATTCAAAAAGAGGAAAGTATGCAATGAAATCTCTATCCCATTTTATTTCAGTTTCTTTAAGTGTAGTGTAATTTTTCACTAAGAAATTACTGAAGTGCCTATGTTCACACCTAACTTTTCTATGACAAGAGTATCCTATTCCCTTAACTTTCTTTGAAAATATTCCTCATATCAAAGCAAGTACTTAAAAAGTACTTCAATAACGTGAAGGCTCCCAGCAGTGACTTTGGCATATGCTCATATTTTGGCAAAGCACTTCACAGATTTCCAGAGTGCTTTGTGTAGGCAGAGTGGTATTTGAGTGTGAAGCAAAAAAATAATAGGAATTGTAATTATGTGCTAATCACTGCAGTCTGTAGATCTGAAATGTCACTTGTCACCCAACCTGGGGCCCAGGTCTGCTTTACTGCATAGTTTTCGAGTGACATGGGCAGCGCAGTGGGATGCTGGCACCGGAACGACCATCCAGAACTCGTGCACAAATGTTTCTCTGCATTCTCGCTACTTTTAAAAAGTGCAGTGAAAAACTAGGCACCTGATCAGATAGATGTGGCAGAAGCGTATAAGTGCAGTGAGTTCTCGAAGCAGTGTTTGGAGAGCTGGGAAGTGCACACTTTTGTGTACTATTTTTTCTTTTTTTTTTAACTTCTGGTGAAAACTTGTTTCGGCTGTAAGCGCCATCTGACTAAATATTCTTTTTTTTTTATTTCTAAATGCTGGCCTACGTGCTTAATTTGCCCAGATCGTTTCTTCATAACCTATAATAATTAATTGCACTTGACCTTTTATTTTTTTTTAAGTATCAAAAGTGCACTTAGCTGCAGCCAGGTTATTCTACTTCTTTTAATATTTTGTAGAATTTATTTCTCTTACTTAAAATGAGCATATATTCCATCCCTAAAATTTTTAAGAAGAAGAAAAAGAAGAAGAAATCAAAGTTATACATAAAAACTAGGAGAGAAATTCAGTTTACCAGAGTAAAGCATAAAAGCCAGCCATGCATTCAGAACTTTCATGGGTCGTTTAATAATTAACTGGGTTCTAAAAAGCTGCTTCAAGAGCTTGTGCTTATAATAGGCACAGTGTAGTGCATTTGTTTGTTTAGACGTGTTTTACCAGGGGAGAATGATGCTAGAACACGGCTTATTTTCCTTTTTTTACAATATTATGTTATATGTAATCATCTATTTTGTATTTCTCAGGAACTGGACTGTAAACTGTATGGCCAGTGCCTCTTGTTTAGTCTATGGCACATATGTATATTGCATAAAAAATAAGTTTCTGTTGCCTTTTCCCCAGGTTTCTTGATCTGGCACCACTCAGCTTGAAAGAATCACCTCACTTCTCTCTCTCCCAGCTTCCTACTTAACGAACGTTCTTATTATTCCACTAAATATTCCAGGGCAGCAGTGGAAAACAGTGTGCAAAATGGTGCTGCTATGAGCCCTTCAGGGATGCAGCTGCAGATCCTCGAGGTATCTCCCCCCCTTCAAACGCAGCGACACGGAAGCACGAGGCAGCTCCGGACTGTTCCTGACAGACCAGCTTAGGTCCCGGCTGCTGCCAGCAAAGGACGTTATTAGCATGGCAGCCCATCTCTGGTCTTGCCACGTGTGTGTGCGTGTATTTATATGCAGTCGAGCATTGTAGGTCAAATAATTTGCATTTGCAAGCACATCCTTGGGGTTTCGCGCAGCGGTCCTTTCTACCCCGATGGTGGTTGCGCAGGAGGCGATGCACCAAGTGGAAGTTAGGTAAGTACAGTGGGAAACGAGGAGGCGCTGCCTTCAGGAGCCCCTAAATGCAGCTCACCCGTAGCTGCACCCACGCTGAGCCTCGTCCCCTTGCGCCGCGGCCTCGCGGAGGGGCGAGAGGCTGCGCGGTTGCCCGTCGGCCGCAGGGATGCCCTGCATGGCGTCTCGGATCGTTCCTTTACAAACCCATCACTCAAACGGCGCAATTACGAAAGCACACGGCTACCTGAAACTTCACATTTGTAACTGCGCTCCACTTTTGCAAGTAATAAAGCAACAAGAAGTTTTTTAAGGTTATATCGTACTACACCAGGGAATAGAAACGATACAGAGCAAAAGTTATGATCTTTTTTCTTTAGTGTCCCATATAACTTGCTTTCATTTTGCTGACAGTTTCTACAAGATTTTTCTTACTTGTTTCTTTGGAATGGGCAAAGGAACATCACATGCTGAGGAAGGAGTCCATCTTCTTACCCCGCTTCCAGCTCATTTTTTGTTGAATGTTCTCATTGTATAACACGGCTACTGCAAAACCAGGATAGCTCAGCTAAGGCTTTGGGCTGCCTCTCTCTAATAGACCTGCTGAGAAACACTAATAGAGCCTAATATATCTCATTTTATGAGAAATACTGACAGGCTTTCTTTGCAATTCTGATAACAATTTTATTTTTGTGAGCGTCAAGTAAAGGCGATAAGGCAAGTGAAGCCGTAAAGTGCTATTCAAATTGACATTTTTTCCTCTCTGCAACCAATATGATGATGTCTGGTTTGGGGTGAAACCTTTCCCTTAGGTCTGGGAAATGTGCTCTTTGCCACTCAGGACGGTAATTCAGGGTACTTTGGGTGAAATACATAAGAAATGATTTTAGCTTCTGTTCCTTAAAATGAAAGGACTACTGATGGCCAAAGCCAGAACTAGGCAGGCCCCTAGTTCATACTGGGAAGGAACTGCACGTCTGTGGCTTGAGCAGGTCCCACAAAGATTCTACTTGACTGTTTCCCTCCAAGGAGGAAAAAGGAGATAATCAGAGTAACCTTTAATGTCATTAGGAATCCATCTTCATATTTGCCGTGAAGTAAATTCCTTCCTACATTTTAAGCAAAAACAAAAATTCTGGGGAGGATGCTAGGACTTTTAAAACTTTTTCAGCGCTCCTCTCCATTATATTCGCATCTTCCACCCTTGCGGCACGGACTCACCCGCTGGATCCCAGCACGGTAAATGTCTGCAGGAGAGTGAGCTCAGCCCTTGCCAGCCACGCGCTCCCCACGCTGGCGGCACCATGGGCCAAGATTTTAATACACTTCATGTCGTGAGGTCATTTTTGCACTTTTACACTATCATTTTTACAATTTTTCAGAAAAAAAAATTGTCAGCATTCCCTCTCTCCACTCTTATATCTGTATGCAGGAGGGAAGAAAATTATTTCATTGTTAATGGAAAGCAAGCAAGAAACAGAAAGGAACTGAGGGGAAAATTATGGACGAGTGCAGTGGATGTGCCTGCCATACTGATAGATTCACACTAGAGCAAGGAAGAAGAGATTTCATGTCCCAACACTTCTCTTCTGAGATTTTTGGCCATGGTTGCAGCGTTTTATTGCTCATGTTGGATGCAGCCAGGGGAAATGCAATGCAGCTTTTGCATCAGTTTTATTTACAAACCTTTCCTTATTTACAAATCACAAGATTAGACCTTATTTTCTTTCAAATATTATGTGCTGATTTGATTTAAAAAGATGTTTTTTTCTGATTTCAGTTTAGAATTGACAAAAATGTGCATGGAGGAAATATACAGCTAGGGAGGAGTCCAGGCATTCTGCACTTTCCCTGATCCTGCATTTTACTGCATATGAGCTACATCCCTGAAGGAGATAAGGGATCCAAGCACCGCGTAGCGAGCTTTAATGAACAAGTTTATGCCTTTGAAAGGGCAGACGCTCTACAAGTCAGTACTCCTGCAAACTTTCAGAAATTGCATTTGGAGGACATGATGGGAGTTAGGCATTTGACAAAAGAAGAAAAAGATTTTCCTCTTCTAATCCTTTCAAGTGAGGAGGAATCATCTTCACAATAAAAAAAAAAAAAAGAAAGAAAGAAAGGAAAAAGACACATTGCTCTCCATGTGATACTTGAAAACATCTGCCATCTCCTGGGGGCTCAAAGAGAAAGGAAAAGAAGCTCATGAAATATAAAATTACCCTGGAATCCATATTAATGACGAGAGCCTTTCTTCCAGGGGGCTCCGCTGTGCTCTTCACCCCGCGCGGCTGCCGCGCGGCTCCGGCTTCCCGGCACGCGGAAGCGGCAGAGGAGCTGCTCAAAGCCCCCTGGCAGCCCAGTTGTCTCTGCTTTGCGGGAATAACCCCGCAGCCAGGCCGCGTCTGGGAAAGCGCACGGTTTGCTCCAGCCAGGCTAAGGAGGGAGCTGCGGCTGGAGCGGCCTCCGTGTTCCCGGACCCCTGAGTGGGTCTGTCCCTTGGCAACTCCTGGTTTCCCATTAAGGAGGTTTTAGATGCGCACGAACCGTCCCGTGTCTCAGCCAGGAGCCTGAGCTGCTCAAATCCTCTGATACCTCCAAGGAAGGTTCAGTCTCCGGAGGCTTCACTCGACCCAAGGGAAATTAAAAGGAATGTAGTTTCTCCTTATTTAATCTTTTTTCACCAAAGTATCCGTAGATGTGAATCTACGTGTCCTAGATAGTACATCCATCATTCTGCTCTTGCTTGGATGAAGTTTGTCCTTAGAGATTCCCTGGAAATCCGCCTTAAAATTACAGAATTGCAAACGAAGGTAGTTTGGGTGCTTTGTGAGTTACAAACCAAAAAGGAACTTCAGCTTCCCTCTTGCTTTCCTCCAGCTCCACTAAGCTTAAGAAACCCGCAGGCGCGCGCCGGTTCCGAGGACCCGTAACGCTCTCTCACAACGGCAACTGGACCTGGGCTCCTTCCCAGCTGGGAAATACTCGTCACGGGCGAATGAAACCCTCCTGTTTCGGGAAGCGCATGACTGAAGCACCAAACCTCAAGGCTCTCTTTTCAGAGCGTACTCCTTTTTGGATACTTCGTGAATGATTAGTTAATCAGTCAAAATGTATTTCTCATTTACTCAAAATTAGAGAGACCAAAAAAACCTTCCAGTAACCTAGATTTATCCATTCTCAAAACTTAAATTACCTTTCCCTGATAAAAGATAAAAAGCAATTTGCTGTTTTTTGAATTTAGCCATATATAATAGATGATTAATTATTTTAAAATGCATTAAGTTTAAGCACTTCTTCATTTTCCCTCTAAAGTCAGGAATGATGTCTCTTATACTAGAGATGGTAAACAGAATAAGATACATAAAATCCTCTCTGGTAAAATTGCCCTGGGTCACTTCCCATTCAGTCAGTCTTGTTATTTTGGGATTTTTTTTTTCAAGATTCCAAATGCACTGAAGCAAGATCTTGTGGATCTCCTGGCTGAAAAATCAACCAAAGCAAACAACAAAAAGAAACATTTTCAGAAAGATAATAAACCAATTTGTA
The DNA here is from genome assembly GCA_013398735.1 of Nothocercus julius. Taxonomy (NCBI): domain Eukaryota; kingdom Metazoa; phylum Chordata; class Aves; order Tinamiformes; family Tinamidae; genus Nothocercus; species Nothocercus julius. The sequence continues at coordinate 1,906,423 of VZSV01000093.1, read as the reverse complement.
TGGAATAATTGCGTTACGGAATTTGTTATACTGCCGAACTGGAAGAGTAACCGAGCTTAAGGGGACAGATAAAACTGCTCTCGACCTCTCTGCAGAGATCCATGGTCATCACCAAAGGACAGGCTTTAGGGCCAGTGCCTGGTGCCACTGGAACTGCACAGTGCAGAGAGGGCACCAGGGAAGGGCTCTCGGCTGTGCCGTGCCCGGGCTGGAGGATTTTCCCTTCCAACGGAGCATTCCCATGGAAGCAAACGCTTCCATTCCTCTCAGACCTTCCACTACCTCGGCAGGACACTTCCTACAGTGCCCAGGCCTGCCAAGGAAGCTCCTTAACTGATTCCCTAATGATTCCCTAACGATTTCCCCCAGCTCCATGAGCTGAGCTTCCCAGGGGACCTGGGAAACGCTTGCACAGTGGAGAGCAGCAAGCCAAGGTTTTCTGTGGGTTTCTTTACAGGCGAGAGCAGCAGCGTTGCACATGGCTATAGCGGCTCGAATCTCCCTTAAAAAGGGAGCAAAGTCAGGCAAGCATTCAAATAGAGCATTTGTGCATCTGATATAGTTATAAAACAACTACTGTCAATCTTTTCCGGTTGAGTGTTCAGGAGTTAAAACATATATATATATATCATATTACAGTAAAAGAGCAAGTAAGCAAAAGATTGTGTTGTCATCCAGCAAACGGAAATGTCAGGCCTTAAACAGAAGAACTGATATTAGATACTGCTCAATCTCAGGGCAGTAAAACATCACCAAAGCAGTACATGGTATTAAGATTTTAGTTTAACTTGCATTATCGCTCTCTTTGGGCATAGTTTACACCAAATGAAGAAATTCTTGCATGCTAATGAGTTTATATATTTATGTTTTTATCTATTCCTGCACTTCAGGGATGTACCTTGCTAATTATTAGCTTTGACTGTGTTTACTAGGTTAAATGACCATGACCATGTGACAAGTGCCCAGTGTCATCAGCGTAATAAAAAGATCATGAGAGTATCTCTGTTATCCTGCCTAGCAACTTCAACTGTATATGAAACAGAAGTGGGAACGAGATGGAAATCTGGAAGACACCACGTGAACCTCTTCTTTTGTAGTGCTCAGAGTCTGGAAAACCAAGAATTAAGCTAGGTCTTATGGATCTTCCCATAGCATTGTAGCCACGCTGTTGAACATTAATTGATGCATCTATAATTATACCTAATTACTGACACTGAATTATTTAGTCTAGCAAGAGAGAGCATAAGCAGAAGTAATGGGATTAAATTAAGATGGGAAAAAAAGAGGATGACTACGTGGGAAAGTTCTCTGGCAATGAGCTTCGTTACGATGTGTCCCAAGGGAAATGTCGGGCACTGCTTTTCTTCAGACGTGGAAAATTAAGTTAAACTTGTAGTCAACAAATTAAGTAGATAATTCAGTACTTCTTTCCTGTTTCTAAATTCTCGAGCTCTTCAGTAACTCAGTGGCTGAACAAATCTTCGCAGGCCAGTTCAGGTGCCAGCCAGCCCTACCAGGCCTTACCACCCAACATCTATGAGATGATTGCCCTCAGAGCCTTCCGCATCGGCAGAGCCTCCAACTGCTCTGCTTAAGCTTTGCTGTCAAGTCAGCGAAACTTAACCACGTGGATGAGCATTGCCTAAATATTCCCTATGGATACAGTCAGGAGATATGTAGTTGTTTTCCCATTCTGGTATTATAACTATCTCCTGATCTCCTGGTGGAAGTAGATGATGGCAGGACATTAAGAGAAGGGAGAGAGAGTTTATTCCTGCTCTTTTATCTCTTTTTTTCATGTCTTACGTGACTTATGAGAAGCTAACGGCAAGGAGATAGCAGAGGTAACTGTGAGCATAGTAAGACATATGCACAGCGAACTTTTATCATGACATGATTTAGGATGTTTGAAAATGTTGCCAGTGTCAGGAAAGGTGAAGGATCCCGAACCAGGGAATGGAGAAGACATCCTGTTTATTATATTCAGTGGTGCAACCTTAAGGCAGACAAGGAAGCACGAAGCATTGACAACATTATTTGCTATAAATCCTAAATACGATTCCTATCAGAATTGCCTTAAAACTTCAGTGCAATAACATGCTCTCCAAAGACAGATAAAACAATGCATGTGGCCATTGATGCTTGGGTACTTCTATTTATCTTGCTCTGATTATGTTTAACAGCTTCTGTGCTTTATTTTAGCCTTTCCAGTGCTCAAGTTGCATGTAAAAAGCCTTCGTAGGAATCGCATGGGCTTTTGGAGGAGGCTCCCTGATCCCCCACACTGCTGGTGAGCATCACCTCCCTTCTGTGGTGGTCCCAGGTTGCAGAAGAGACTCTGGGAACCTCCTCCTCCTCGCTGGCATCACTGCTTTTAGATGTCTTCACATGGTATGGTGCTCATCATACCATAATATTTCAAGAGCTAAAAATAATGTGTTGAAAGTAAATGAAAATTGCCTGTACTTTGCCTGTAAGCAGGAAGGAAGACAAACTCAAAACCAAACAAATCTCATAGGCTTTGTGTTCTGCAACATTGTTAGGAGCTCAGAAATGTTACTAACACCCTGTAGACAGGGAAACTACTGCCAGGTGATAGACAGTCATATAGCTATTTCCTCATAAGAAAACCCCCGTATTCTTAGTTCTGCTTCTAAATTTATGTGTATGTCAGTGAGCAAAAGTGACGCTAAAATGTTTGCATTATTTATATTTCATAACATTTTCAAAAAAAAGAAAGGAAAATATTTTAATTGCCCATGTCAGTTGAATGAGTTAAGACTTGCTTTTCTTGGGGACTCTTGCAAGCCAAAACACTCCAAAATGAGTCACGTTTCAGAGGTTTTCTGTGCACTTCTTTGTCTATAAAGAAACCCCAGACTTCTAAAGGTCCAGAAGGTTCTTACAAGTTCTGCTGCTCAAATTCTTTTGTGTATTTTCCCAGAACTATTCTTGATCAATTAGAAAGCCAATTAGCATAAGCCTTGTTTAAACTTTATTGATGATCTTCAGCATGTGTCTCCTTAATTTATAATAGCACACAATGCTGATTAATCCCTACTAACTCATTTTTCAACTACACACACTAATATGTTATAAAGTTGGGAGATCTATGGCTATTTTCAGAACTTATTATTCAGTCTAGCTTGTAGAGCACTGAATGCTGCATTGTCCATTAACCAATAATGTCAAATACTATAATTTGGTTGTAGTTCTGTGGGGTAAGTGCCTTTCTCAGCAACCAGCTCATACCGTTGGATAGCTTTGCCTTTCACAAAAACAAAGATCTAAACCATCCTGTGCAGATCCCAGTGGGCTACACGAGTAAACGTGTGTGGGAACATAAAAACCTTCAAAGGTAGTCAGCTCCAGCAAACTCGCATTTCTCTCTTTTTTTTTTCCTCATTTTCTTTCAATTCTTTTGTGTATTTCTTTTTAAATGACTCTTAATATTTAGATTTCCCAGCTCAATCATTTTTTTTTCTTTATGCAGAGGAAATTTGGCAGCCAGCAGTGGTTTTCTGGACTTACATTACGCTCTCCCATGGATGATGTGGGAACAAGTTAAACAAAAGCTAAATGGGATGCTATAAAGCAACCTATGTCTCATGCCAGCTCCAGTCAGGCAGCTTTCCAAATATTTAATCCATGGCCTCAGCACTATCCAAATCATGCATGTGGGTGTGATGGAGCACAACCAAACTCCGGTTCACGGGGCTTCCAACTGCCGGTTCCACAGACACCAGAGAACCCCAGATTTCCCTTTTATCTCTCAGCTCTACTGAAGTCTATTTAAATAGACTCAGGAAACTTCATACTTCCTGCTAACCTCCACAGGGTTTATTCCCCAGGAGAAGCTACAAGTTCAGATGTGAAATGAATTATAGAGCTAGAGGAACAATGATGAAGGATTTTTGCTACTGATTTTTTTGCCTACTTATCTGGTAGCAAATCTGTACTCAAACACTGAGAGTTACCTATACCTCTATAATTGTATCTGCTTATGTTTGTACAATATTCTCGCAAAAAGAAAGATGAAACATTGTGAAGCATGATGCCATTTTGTATAATAACAGAAACGCAGTAGTGTTTAGTGTAACCACATTATAGTGAGCAGTGAGGAGGGTTAGAGTGCACCTGTTACACTATAGTGCATTCCTTATTTTGTGATCAAAATTAAATTAGCTGTCATTAGGATATAATAATTTTGTAAGCATAAAAGATGAGTGAGAAGATTAAAAAAACCTATGTGCAATGCTACAGTTTTCAAAATAAAAGTGTGCATAATGCCAGTTTCCATCACACCAGTTGGTCTCTGCTTTGAAGGATCCATTTAATTATCTCCTTTGCTTAAACCCTGGAGGGCATAAATTCAAGCATATTTTAGGGAGGAACGCTCACAGAAAATAAAAATCTTTTGGCAGAAAATCAATGCTACTTTTGTTCTTAATATACAGGGGTGTGATTTTCAGCACTATAGTTAAAGGCTTGTGCTTAAGTTCCCATCAAAATATTCATCTTGAGGGTGAATTGCAGCTGCATAGTGAACGCTGCGCAGTGCCGAGCACCCCCTCAGCACCATCATTAACAAATAATGAAATTAACAGAATAATGGATATTGATTAGCAACATTCATTTCTGATAAAAGACCTAGCAAAAGGTAGAGAAAAAAAAATGCATTATTATCACAGCACTTTGTGCCATATAAACCTGAAGCTTAATAGTATGAGTGCAATAAAATCACGTGCTGAAGTAAACATGTGCTGCTACAATATTTTAATCGTGTTTCTGAAGTTTAATGTGGTTCCCTAATAGAGTGATCACAATATGAATAGCAAAATATGAAATGTGAAGGCCCTTGAGGAGTGAAATGCAGTGCTGAGCAGGTAGGTCCATACTGCACGATTCCTTTCAACTAGCAGCTCGGGTAATTTTCCCCTATAATAACCTCCAAATTGTCCTTTGTATTGGAGCCTCCTGTCTCGAAGAGAGAGAGAGATGTGTGGCAGGAGGCATTGCTATCTTATTTTCTATGAAATCTCGCAGGAGAACCGGTTTAAGTAATTTTGGTAAAGACAACCTCTGAGAACGTGTCCATGACAGCAGAGTTTACAGCTGTCAGTAGAAGTTTTTCATTTTAAAATTGCAACAGCTAGGCAACATTCTTTTTTACAGGCTTTGAAATAAGAAACCCTGGTGCTTGCTAGTACCTATAAGCCAGTCCTTGTAATATTTTCATAGCCATAGGAAAGAAATGTACAGGAAAATCAACTTTCATTCCCAAAAGGTCCCCTTTGTATTCAGCTAGTAGAAATCCCCCACTGCAAAATTAATACTCCTGCTATCTTGGAAGTAACAGATAATTTTCTACAGATTCTTTACTAGGCATTTTTGGACATACTTGTTAGTGGGAAGAGTCCTCATGGGATGAAGAGATATTATGGGAAATATTAAAAAAAAAAAACAAAAACAAAAAACATTTTTAAGATGAAACAGGTTGAACAACAAAAGCATAGGTCTGTGTTATCTTTGGAAAGAATCAAGATGGTTTCCCAAATGTCTAATCCCCTTCGCTTCCTTGAAAAAGATATCAAGGCCAAACCCAAGAATTCTGATTTTTACACAAAGAGTAAAAAAACATGTTTTGCTAGTAGGCAGCTTGTGGCTTTTTGAGATTAATAAAGACTCTGAAACAATTTCAATGTGCTCCACTTATGCATATTCATAGAGATATGCTGAACAGATATCTGAGCAAATGATTTAATTGAAAAATCAGCTAGTGTGAACATTTCTGCCTGCGAATCATGGAAATGCGACAAGATCTGTTCATTAATATAATCTCATTTATTTGACATTATTCTTGTCACTTAATATAATCTTCAAACAAAGAATAAGAGAGGAAAATTATAGAAAAGTAAAGAGAAAAAACAAATACAGAAAAATAGAAAAGGAAAGAATGCCCTTGGAAAAGGGGAAAGAATATAGGTTACACTAGTGGGTAATACAAAAAAAAAAAAAGAACTGCAATGAATGAGAGAAAAGCAAAGAGAATGTAGAGGTAAGAAAAAATGGCGAGGAGGAAAATGAGAACATGCAGAAAATGACTCACACCTACACAACTGCAACACGCCGCAGTGTTTTAGTTTAATGCTCCCTCTGTATCATTTCCTTTTAAACAGAAGCCCAAGACATCCCCGGCGAGTGCAGAGCGACACTGAACCGCTTGGGGCTGGCAGAAGACCTGGGCCCCGCCGGGGGAACGCTGCAAAGCAGATTAGCTTGTGCTACGGAAGATTAACCTGTGCTGCCTTAAACGAGGAGAAAGGGGGGCTCCGTGTGGCCTTGCAGAACAAGCCCGACCCAGGAACGAGCTTCTGTGAAGAAACAGTATATCAGGTTTCATGGTATTTGTTGTGTATCTGTGCGAAGTGTTGATGGATGCCGGATAGGAAGGCTGCCTGCTTGCCTTATTCCGCTTGCTGGACCCAATGGACATCTTGGAGAGGCAGGAGACCCCCAGGCATCTCTCCTGGCTGGGAGCAGCTGGTCGCTCAAGGGTTGATGGGCTGCTGGAGGCGTTGGTGGCACCGCAGACACCGAACGCTTGTGCGGGGACCGAATGAAGCAGGAATGAAGGAGGAATGAAGGAATGAAGCCAAGCTCCTCGGCAGGGCTGGCGGGGGGCCACGCAGGATGCCCCAGGGGACACCGAACAGGCAGCCACACTGTAGGGAGGACACCACAGCACGGACCTTCTCAGTCACCGTGACTCAGATCCGCCACAGCCTCGCAGAAATTGGCCAAGTGAGAAGCTCGACTCCTGTTTTCTCAGAAAACGGGCTCAGTGCAGAGGAGAGCTGTGATTTCTGCAGAAGGCTCCTCTGAAATGGCTTCCTCATGGCTCTCTTCTGCCTGTCAACCACCCAGCAATGCTATTCCATTCAAATCCTCTAGCATTTCGCTGTATAATGTTTCTAGGCCTCATAAAATACTTCTGTGTTTTGTGTAATTCAAACCGTGAGCTCCTGATAAAGTACCGTGCACACCTATGACACTGTGAAAATAGTAGAAGGGAAATAATGTGGTCTATCAAACGCTCAAGGCCAAAAACTCATTTAGTCCTAAATTATTTCTGTTATTATGACCACAGATATTTAAATGTGAGATAAATTCTTATAAAGTCAGTTGTTAATAGACACTATTAACTAAAATTTATATTGGTAATTTTAGATATTATTAACTGTATGAACTGATAAAAAGAAAAGCCTAATTGGAAAATGGAGATTAACTTCATTAAAGAGAACATAACGATGTAACATATCTTGTTTGACTTCTCTGAATAACTAGAGTTTTCAGACAAGTTGCCTGGAATAAAAGTGTTCTCCACAGAGTTTGTGTCCTTGTCACACTGCTGAACAACTCCTGTGCAACTTCCGTCAGGATAAGCGGAAGGAAAAATCCTCACAGAATTCAGGGGAGAGACACGTTTAAGACTCCCATCCAGAGCAGCGTGAGAAGCAGGGATGGATGGATGGAGGAATGGACGGGTGGATGGACGGACGGACGGACGGACGGACGGACGGATGGATGGACAGACAATCTACTTTTGGACTGTAAGGCTGTAAAGAAACAAAACAGCATAAAAACTCATTAAAGAAATATATGATATAGGGAAATCCCTATGCTACAATTTTGCAAACAATAGTTCAAACTGAAAATACAAAACTTGAATTTTAACTTTACTAAAACTTGTTAGTACAAATGCCCTCTCTCTATACATAAACATTTTCATGAACATTTAATGTTCTTTTAAAAATGTATGTAAACAATGTATAACAAATGAATTATGAGAACTTTATTTCTGCTCCTTGCAAAGTCCCATTTATCAGGAAGACTAATGAGGAATCACTTGAGGAGAGATCCAGAGCTGTAATCACAACAAGGAGGGAGAGGAGAAATAAAAATTTATTTTTATGTTTTGCTACGTCCCCAAGGAGAAGAAAAAAAAAAAAAAAAAAAAAAAACAGATAATGACAACCCTCTCGTAAAAACAAACAGGAATTCATTAGAAGCATGGCAAAACTTCTTATTTTGCAGTACCTTCCATCTATTTAAAGAGAATATTGTAAATGTATGGTCTGTTCTTCCCATAGTCCCAATGTTAAACCCTATTTCTTTCCTAATTTTAGGTCTGTGACTCCAGTGTTTGTGTTTTATATTCTTCCAAGCAGGCCACCTTATGTGAAATCGGATTAAAGCCTGACACGAGGAAGCTCAACAGCTCTGCTGCAACAGACCTTGCCAGGCTCCGCGTTAATGTGCCGTCGATCGCAGTGCCGTGCTTTGGCATCCAGAGGAAAGACAGAGCGCTCCCACAGAGATGTAAGATCTTATTTTTAGCCAATTTGGAAAGAATCTACTTTTCAGGGTCATTACTCATAACAGCGACAACACATGGCTTAGCGCTGGCACCTCTTCGATCTAGAAATAAAAATGAAGAATTCTAGATCATTACAGGTCCCTGTGCTACTGGATGACCAAACATGGAGACGCTAAACTTTTAAAGAGAACTCTGATCACCAATATCTGCTGTGAGCACAGGGCCGCCAAGGTTGCCCAGCCCAGGTGCTCGGCCTGGGGCAGGCAGAGCTGCTTCCCACTCTCAGGAGACAGCAAAACCTTAAAGCAGCTCCCTATAATACTGTTTCATCAATCTATGGTTACTATAGTGAAATACAGGCTGGCCAAATGCTCCCCCTTTGTATCTAAAACTGCCATCTGGAAGACTTCCTTCATGCTGCTGGAAAGATATATATATATATATATATATGTATTTGCATAAGAAGAATATCTTTTTATTGCACCCAAAAGGAAGCCTGTGGCTTCTACAGCCCCTGCTCCAAAGGAGGGTATATGCTGATGAATGTAATTTGTCCTGGGTAAGTGGCCTCAAGGATCTTTGCTCTGTACAACGGGTGAAGGACAGAGTGAGCGTCTGCAGGCAGGAAAGAAAGAGGTAGAGAAAATATAAAATAATGTTAACATTGCCTATAACCTTATTAGTAAGTAAATCAGAACCAAGATGTCTAGGAATAGTGTCAGATTTAAAGCGTTTCACCCAGCTCCATCTGTCTCAATAGTAGCTCTCTGCTATGCTCGTTCAGGCTGACTTTCTCAGCAGGGGAAGATAGCTGACTTATACAGCCGATGTGACCTATTTTGCACGTATTTTAAGATGAGATGAATTATGTTCCCTTCATTGAGCACAGAGGGAGCCTAGACGAAAGCTTAGCCTAAATTGCTATTATTTGACTTGTTTTAGGTAGCCAGAGTGTTCTGACACAGCAGAAGCGGTGCTCGCCCTTCGAAATCAGAGTTACTGTGGGGTTATATATCCTGCCATAAATGCCAGTAAAGTCTTCTTACAGAGCATATTTAGCCTTTGTAGCAGAACACAGGAGTCGGCTTTGCATTCTGTGCCAGACGCTGTAATTTTTTTTTATCCATCATAACCGAGGCAGCACTTGGATAAATATTCACAGCCGCCTTTGCTGCTCCATAGACTGCTCTGATGCTGTAGGCTGAGCAACAAGGTAGAGCCCCTGCTTCATTCCCACCCATTTATATATTCCAGAGAGCTGACCTGTTTTTCTCATACCTCATCTTACTCATCAAAACTGCGCCGTATTTGCTGAACCAGACTCCCCACCTCTGCACCTGTGTAATCAGGCACAGTGGAGCCCACCCGTATGAAGTGAAAACCAGCAGCGCAACCCCAAATTGGACTATTTTGCTGTCTCTTTGCAGGGCTATAACCGAGCGCAGCAGGTGCAATTGTGAAATAGGTCAATGAGGATTGCCACCCCTGCCTGTTGCTTCCTTGATCTGTAATCTAAACTCATATTTGACTCAGGTTTGCTGTTGCCTGTAAAGGCAATCGCTAGGCTGGCATGCAGTGACTTACATTTATTTTTCATGTAGCCTTGCAGCTCGCATAGCAATGAGAGCTGCTTCTCCGTCGTGAGTCCTACGATGCAGTCGGAGGCGAGATGCTGGTCCAGGAACCGAGCGTGGCCATGGACTGCAAGTCACTGCTGGTCGGTGGTGGGCAGACATGACGTTTTAAGTAGTATTTTCATGGGGAAACAAGATGAGAAACTACTTTAGAAATGAAAACTTTACATAGAAGATGAGGTCAGGGATTTAAATCCACTCTGTGTACATCACTGTATACAAGGGCAAAGATTGTGCTGAATCACTGATGCTTAACTGATGTAAAATGAGTATATCTAAAAATCAGGATCAAGTTCTAGGGCTCTGCTGCCTACCAAAGATTCGAGCTAGAGAACATAGAGTTAATCACAGGTATTGAGGAAAGAAGATTTGTTTATTTTCATAAGTTCTCATTGCTGCCAGGTAGGCAGTCCCGTGAGAAAGGTGGAGAAAGTTGCTTCTACAAGATGTCACCAGAAACCTTCTTCAGGCCTTTGAGCCGAAATCCTGGCAAGGTGCTGTGTGGGACCGGGACTTCGCCCCTGTGTTTATCATTACTCCTTAGTTCATTCTTCAGCCAATTAGTTGTCCTTGTAATTGCATTTATATGCAATCCATTTTGATTCATTTGTCAAACACAGTTTTGTGACATGCTGTGTCAAATGCTTTAGTAGATTCTAGATGCTTTAAATATGCTCCCTTCCTGTCTTCCACTAATTTAGAATTTAATTAAAAAAGTAATTATTTTTGCTTGGCATGATTTATTCTTTACATATCCATGTAAGTGACATTATTTTTTTAATTAAATCCAACTTCAAGCCTTACATAACCCCACACGTTTTCTCTGACAAAGCACGGCATTTTAGTTTCTGCTGGGAGAAGAAAAATATTTTGTATCATAAAAGATGCCTGATGATGTTTTTATTCTTGTGCTTTCCTGGTGCACCTGTATCACACAGCACATTTCTGAAGCCAAAGAGCTACCTGGCACATTATTATTGTATAGTTTTAGATTTGTATTAAGTATGTCCCAAATATAGAGGTACATATAGTGAGATCAGACTTTTTTTTTTTTTGCCATGAGTGAATGTCTGTTTGATGAAGTTACATATTATTTCTGCTGGTTTCATAAATCTTTCCTCAACAGAATATCTTTTAATTTTCACCCCTATATATTCAGCCCACAGATTTGTCAGTTAATGGCATGTATATGTTTAAGTGTCAGGATCTGAAGAGTTGTCTAGTCTACCATTTACAGAGCCTATACGGGCTGCAGTCAAGGAGAAGGATGGGCCCCATTAGGAGACAGCTCATCCTGACACAGGGATCTGAGATAAATGGGATAAATGTTATCTACAGATTCCTTCTTTCTCCATTGGTCATGAGGTATCTTGGATTATCAGTGTCAGCTAAACTCTAATTCTTTACTGTTAGATGGGGTGGGTTCTGCCTGAAATGGAAAATAAATCGAAAAATAAAACCCATAATGCTAATAATCCAAATGCAATACTAAAATATATCATTCCATGCAAAATGCTTGCATTAAATGTGATATGCCTCAATTTATTTTGTCTTAAGTAAAATTACCACTATGAAAAAACTATACATTAGGATATGGAATCTATACTCTGGACACAAACTCTTTTATGCCTACTTCCAAAACCACAGTATTCTCAAAATGTGATGTAATGTATAATTGACATACTAATATTTTGTATATGTGCTTCTATGAGTAAATAGACATGAGAGTAAATGTTGAGGTTCTAGCAAATGCTAAGAATTTAGAATGATTACATTTAGCTAAAAAAGGTGGGTATTAAAGTAATGCAAATTCCATCGGTCTTAGACTCCACCAGAAACATTTAAATGCACAAAATGATTACTAAAATGGCAAGTTTTTGAATTATTAAGATATGATGATTTTATTTTGATAAAAAGGATTCCTTCAGCATAGGTGGGCTCCAATTTATCATGTTTGAGAAAATGTCTTGACGGACACATTGTTTCATGGATCACCTCCTGTTTCCCAACTTCCGACCAAGCGCCATCCTACACGGAGAGCGGCACCTCCCCGCACATGGGACACGGTGGCACGGACAGTAACCACAGCCGGGCAGCATGAGCAGGGGCCACAAAGCAAACGTGAAGACCGCGCTCAGTGCCATCGATGTGTTCTCGTTGTTTGTCTGTGGGTGTTTGCTGAAAACCTAATAATTGAGAAGGTGAACGAGGCTGAGCTTGTTATATCTGCATAACATGGCAATTCTTTCAGGGTTGAATTTCAGCACCTTCTGTTTGCCCTGAAATTAAAACACTAACAGCCTTTTGTTGCTAAAGAAATTATTTATGCAAAGTATCCAACTTCCGTAAAAATAATTTACAATAAAATCCAACAGCAATCTTAAAAATCTTAAGAAAGAGCCATTTCATTCTTTTAGAACTCTTATATTTTTTTAATGCAGAAGAACAGGATCAGCATCATGTAGCAATGGAAGGTCTGGTAAATTATTTCATACATAACAGTTCATATTTGCTTATAATTATAATTCACAGGAGCACATTCCTGCAATCAAGAGACTGGGATGCTCAGCATGAGAAAACATTTAGCACAGAGCATACTGCATGAGTAATTGCCTGTCAGGGCGGCTTATTAAAGAGAAACCACAATTTTATAAGACAATTCTTGTATCTGCCTGTCTAATCTAAAGACAGATAGCTATAAAAATAAAAAGAGCTCAAGAAAAAAAAAATATTTCTTGCTCTGAGGTTAAATAAAAAGTTAAATTTTTGCAGCACTAACAGAACTATCAAGCTGTGAGACAAGTGCTCTTACAAGCGCAAGCACAGGCATTTTTCAATTAGAAGGTTAACCCTTGGTATTTTAGGGGTATTTATTTGTATCTGCTGACTGACGCTTTTTTTTTTTCCTGCGGGAATGTAACGGGAGATGCAGGAGCGCATCCGGGAAGCTGCCTAGGGCGGGCTCTTGCTTTGAGCTGGAATTGCTTGGAGACATTCAAAGACAAGCAGGACTCTCAAGTCTCAAAAAAAAACCCCAATAATTTACCCTCTAAAAATGTTCCCCCTGATTTCTTCGGAAGGAATCGCACATGTCAGGGAGCCCCTCCGCGCCACGGAGCGCTGCCGAGGCAGCTCCGCAGCGAGCCGGGCCGCGCTCCCCGCTGCCGGGAAAAGGGGAAGCTGAGCTTCCTGGAAGGACAAACTGGCGTTTATTCCTCTCTATTAGCTGGTTGCACTTCCTCCTCGGTGGCTCCCGGGGAGTTCCTGGAAAGCAAGGACTTTGACTGGAGAGAAGGGTCACTGTTCCAACTAACGGTATTTCGTAAAAACAGCTCTAATGCTCCTGATGCAGGGACCTAAGGCCTCAAACGTGTCGGCTCAAGGCCAGCCCAGAGCCAAAGGCCACCAAAGCCAACGTTAGCCCTTCCAGTGAGTTTGGACCAAGGCCGGGGCAAGGAGGCAGCAGAATCAGGCCCCAAAATTTCATGCTCTTCCTTACAAAGTTTGCCCCTAGGGCTAAAATTCCCGAGACCTTCCCTGCCTGGATGCTGAGACCGTCACGGCAGATTTGGAGCTGGTTATCCTGGGGATTTTCCACTGTGAAACACACTGGCTTATTTCATAGATAGCGCCTCACCATGAGGATCCATCAGACGGAAACCTCTCACAGTGCTTGAAGGCAAGCGCTGCTCCGCTCCAAACAGTACCCTTGATAATGTTTCACTTGACAATACTAATAAATATTTTTAATAATAATCCTAGAGAATTTAGAGCTAACAGTTCTCTCCTGAAATGTTGAAACTCCAGAAATATATCGTTTGGTTTGGAGAATTTATTAGCAGCTCTGAATACTATAAATCTGAGGGAGTTTCCAGAAAGAGGTTGCAAACAAATTACTGGGACTTTCAGGAAATACATTAAAAACAACCAAAGTAAAAAATTAAGCTGGCCAGTGAGCAAACTGTCTAGACAAAGCTTCCATTATAGGATTTAACAATCCCTTGCAAATGCTGCTTAAAAGTAAAATTGGATTCCTGCAGAGAATATTAATACTTTTACTGCAGTTTATGGCAGTATATATATATTATGGAGATAGACATTCATATAGAGACAGTCAGATGAAGAACATTCAAAATGGACTGGATAACACTGTATTTGATTCATCTAAGTGCAGTATCCTTATGAACATAAAAAAATGACATTTTTATTAGCGTAACAGAAGAGAATTCTGAGGTGTTTTTCTAAGCTGGATAAAAGGGAGGAATTCTTCCTGAGAAAGATGCAGACATGGAGAAATAGATTCATCCTTTTCTTTCTTTCCAGAAGCAGCGATGCACCGTTTAGTGTCTGGTGGCCAACTGCAGTGTAATCGGAAAATAACAATGGCATGGAAAGTTGAAACCTGAGACCCAGGCAAAACGTAGGAAGTTTCTTCCCTTTTCCAGGATCCCAGATTTGATCTAATTGGAAGAATAACACAGCTATTTGGAAGAACTGGATTGGATGAAAAATGCAGGGAGGAATATTTATACCTAACTAAATTTTAAAATTGTCCCCATGAGCTTGATTACAACCTATTTTCTAGTTTTTCAGGTAATATTTAATGTCAATAGTCAAAAGGGGACCATGCAAAAATCACTACAAGGTGACAAGGCTCTGGGTGGTAAGGCAGACAAGAAATAATCAAAGTTAAAAGAGTGCCACTAGGAACTGTTTGGGGTTTATTTTGACAGAAAAGCTGAGAAAGGAAAGCTGTATTTCTAAGCTTTCAGGGCTGAGCTAAGGAAAAAGAAAAAAAAAAAAAAACCTTGGCAGGAAAGGCTAACATTTATGTAAGATCAAATGCACGTGGTTGACTTCTTTGCTTGCAGGTAAATAAATAATAGCTCCGTTTTGGAGAAGCTGCTGTAATCAATTGGGAGCCACAAGGTTCAATGGAAACATGTCTTTCATATGCAACTGGACCCGTCACAGCAGCCCAGCTGGGAAGTGTGGGGCTGCCGTCCTGTCGGCTGCTTTGAAAGCGGCAGAACTGCAGGACTCTACCCAAAGAGAGGAAAAGAAGCAAAATCTGTTGTGCTACGGCACATCTAAGAAAGCTTTTAAAGGGCTCTTCAAAAAATCAATCCTGCCACCTTTGCAGTATGATAGGAAAGCCTAGCAGGCCGTTTCGGATTTTAGAGCTCCATTTTTGGAAGAAGGCCAGCGAGAGGCAGAGGAGAGATAACAGCTCCTGCTCGCGCCTGATCCCCGGCCATCAGTCTAGTGCAGCTCCCCGGTGCTTGTCGGGCAGCTTCTGCTGCAGGGCTGCCTGACTGCCTTACATCAAATGCTTGTCTCCAGCGATGCTGCTTTCCTACACTACACGCAGTCTCCTGGGCATCCTCTGATCCCTTCCCAACCTGTCGTCCCTGCACCGACACAAATGGATGTAAGATTTAGATAAAAAGTTACTGGGATGCTTTTTTTCTGCAAAAATTAGCACTTTTTTTTATGCTTGCAGGTCATTTCCGTGAATCCTGTCCAGAAGGAAAACTCTTTGTTCCTGCAAAATCATTTTCATCATAAAGCTTCAAACACTTTGTACTTCAACACCGAGCTCCTCAGTCCCGCGGTGACAGGTGATACCGCATCACGTTTGCTCCCTGTCACTACCGACTGTCACCTCGTGCCGTTCAGCACAAGACTAAAGGGAACCCTGTCTGCCGAGCCAGAAAGCCAAACCCTGCCCGGCTCCCGCGTCACTTTTAGCCTTAGGAAAATCACACAGTCCAGAGCCGACAGAAGCGGTCTGGAATTTTTGCCTTCTCAATTTTTAGTCCCTGTCACATTTTAAAAAGTTGGCCTCAGCTTAGCTCTTTCTCAGTCGTAAAAGGGGGTGACGCATTTCTGTCTCACAAGAGAGTTAATATTTGCTCAGTGCTTTCAAAACATTAAGTGCTAACTAAGCATTATTAACAGGGCTAATGTGTGTTTTCTTCTTGAGCTTATACTCCTCCATCTGATCATTATCTAGCTTATAATAAATAAAGAATTCACCAGGATATACTACAGTCCCAGAAAACATCTTTCTCATTCTTAAAAAAACAAAAAAAATCACAATTTCTACTATGAAACTTGAACAACACAATCTGCCAGATTCTAAATCACAGGTCATTTGGACTATATAAAGTTAAAAAACTGGTCTCTGAGAATGATTTCCTGTCAGCTTTTCTTAAAGAATATTTTGTTTTGCCTGTTACCTTTGAGTTGCCAGAGATTATGCAAATGGAGTTCAGCATTTCATTTCGAGTATAAATATTAAATATATGACAAATGTGCCAGTAAAGTTTTAATAGATCGGTTCCGCTGCTATTAAGTAAGGGTTAAAGTCCAGTTCTCCTTAGTTAGTCTCGAAAAATTTTGTGTGATCTGAAATTTGCACCGTTTCACTCCCAGGGTTGCTAGGCATTTCAGTGGCAAATGCAAAATAAACCTTGGATGCGAGAAATTTGGGACTGCAGTAAAGCTGAAAAACTCTACATTTGGTGCTGCAGTTTCCTCCTCGGGAGCTGCCAGGGCTTCTATCCCGCAGGAAGGAGCCTTTCTCCCTGCCACTGATGTGGCAAAAACGGTGTCTCCACTGCTTTCCTTCCAAACTGGTCCCAAGGGCTGGCGATAAAAGGTGGCCCAGGCTCTTCCCTGTACTAGAAACACTCGCGTTCATTGTAACACTTTAAAGCTCATCTCAAATTTCTTTATTCTAGAGTATAAGCTGAAATA
>VZSV01000093.1:1859603-1885438 GCA_013398735.1 Nothocercus julius | reverse complement strand
CTCTTTCTCTCAGTGGAGATCTTGCAGCAAACTGTAACTTTGCCCCGTTCCTCTCCGTGAGGCGGTGGGGCCGTTGGCTAAGCCCACCCCGCTCCCATGAGGCACCTACTACCTTAAATAACAGCAACATGAGTTGCAAAGAGTCCTAATTTTGTAGAATTTGAGGCCAGTGGGGGGGGGTTCTGCCTCCCCAGAGCCCATTTCCACCCCGGCCTCTTCCATCCTGCCCGGACAGAGTGGGATTGTGCTTCATTTGGGGATAAAAAGCGTCGGTTTGGGCCAGGCCAAACGGGTGCACATTGGTGCTTCCCGGAGGCCTGTCCGGTACCCAGGACACCTCCTCCTGAACAAAAGCGGCTCTTGGGAATCCCAGAGACCAAAACGTCCCCGCAGGGAGGGAGCGGTGCATTTCACTGATCTGTTTGGAAGTCTGAAGTTTAACTTTTTTCCCCCTGCTTTTGTTTCCCTGCTTTTACTTTTGACAATTTCTGTGTGGTTCCCCCCCCCATTGTTCAGCCTTGTATCTACATCTTAAATAACTAGGAGAAAGAGTGATTCCTGGGTCTGAGCAAAGCCCAAGCTAAATTTTAGGAACGAATTCTAAATTTCGTTTGTATGTTCCTAGAAAGCCAGAGCGTGATTTCCAAAGTGTCATTTCTGTGTTTACACTCGGTTTACTGGCAAATCCTACCTACCTGCTTGGGTTTTTCTGGGAGCTCTGAGTAACTTTCATGTTGAGAACTCAGGAAAAGTGCGAGGAAGCCAAAATGCTGCAGCTGGCAGTGGGTCATTAAGCATCCCTAATACCTGTTTTATGGGTATACCCAGAATTTTCTGGGTATTTCTGAAGTGTTGGGGTGATGTCAGGAATATCGTAGTGTGTGCTAGGGTTGCAGACCTGGCTTTCTGTGGTGGAGCAGGTTCTCGAGAGCTTGGCTTTCCAAGAACCTCAGCCGCACCTGGAGACCTACTGTGTTTGAAGGGGCGAGGGAAGAAGCAGATGGGAGAGTCGGTGTATTTCAAAATAAGCTTTTAAGTGTATTTGGGCTGTCCTGTGTGGAAAGTGACGCGTGGTTAGAGACCTGTGCTTAGATGTGAAACTTGGTTCACAGCTCTGCAAAGCACCGCGTCGCGTTCGCCTTGGGAGACTTCTGAGGCTCTAACTCTCGAGCAGGCTCAGGGAGGTGGTCAGTCCGTATAATCCTCTCCTTTGTCTACAGCTCTTGAGAAGTTTGTCACGGTTTCCTGTAGCAGTCTTTTCTTTTTTTCCTCTCCAAGACAGCTGTGGGTGATGGTCTGCTAGAGATGAACTCTGTTACATTCAGGAGTGTGAGAGCTCAAGGTGGACTCCCGTAGCTCCCTTTGCTATGGGAGAAAATCGTATTTAGAGATAGTGAAACTTAGCTATTTCATTTGCCTTTGCTGTCCTGGTACATGCTGATTTTTTGGGGATGGACATCCCGGTTTTCTCTGTTACTGAACTTGCTTCTAGGGAAGATTAATATTCCATCTGATTACATGTGTTTTACACATCTTATTACAGTGTTGAACAAGGGCAATTCTGTACACTGCACGATTTCTGGTATTTCATTTCTGTGCTAGATATGAGAATTACAGTTTGGGGGTGAACTGGAGCAGCGGTTAAGCAGTCACAAAACAGGAGTGGAGACTGCGTCATTAAGTTGAACACTCTAAGAATTCTTCCCAAGTGGTTGCAATGGCAAGTCCTGGAGAAGTCTGGGTAGATAAATGGCACTGGAGCAACAACATAACATGGGAACGTCAGTCCCTTCTTAGATACGGTCGTTAATGGAACTGCTCCTGGTGATATAGGGATACACAAGGTATAAAGGAGAAATAAGAACCAACAGGAAGGAGTTCTTTTGTGGGTTTTATTATTGATGCTGTATATGTTAACTTCTTTTTTTTCACTTCTTTTGCTCGTGTGTTGTGTGCACGACTAGTGTTGGTAACAGCTCAATTCTAGATGTGCTGTCTCTGATATACTTGGAATCAATAATTTGAGTTACCTATGCTGAAGTTGCAATTGGATACTAGTATTTTGAGGAATACTCTTTCTGCCTAGGCATCTTCATCTGATAACGTGGGGTTTATGAATGATGCTGAGTGCCCAGTGTATCTGCAAGGCAAGCTTGCTGTCGCCAGGCTGTACTGCAGCGTGCAGCGTTATCTCGGAGTGCAGCTGGACGTGACTCAGCCTCGCTTCCTGCGCCAAAAATCTGGGGGACGCTGCGTGAGGAATGGGTGTGGATGTAACGGGATAATGCAGTTATTTTATTAATGTAGGGAGAACCATCTAAAATAGAAAAACGATCAGCTTAACTGAAGTAGCTTTAATTCTCTCTCAATGTTTCTTATCCTTCGTGTATAAGTTGCGTTTCCTGCTTCTTTTCCCCACAAGTTCTTTGCAAAGGAATGTAGAAATGGGACAGTCCTTGAATGGAGGCAGCCAGACTTTCTCAACAGCAGCACTAGAGACTTTCAGAAGTCCCCCAGTTCCTTGGGTCCACATGCGCCTCTGGTGCTGTCCCTGGGGCTGTGGAGTAGGGCTGCCTAGTCCTTCATTTCGTGCTTTCCTTTGATGTGGATAGTGTAATTTTGGTGTTCTCCCTTACGCCGATAGAGATGAAATATAATGAGCTCCAGCAGGAGATCTGTGAGCCTAACTAGTACTTCTGAGATTATCAGAAAGTGAGCTCAGTAACTTCCAAATTTCCTTTGGATTTAAAACCAGGGCAAGAGGTGGAAATGGTGCTATGGTGGTTACTGCAAATGTGGTATTTAAAATGCCTTCTTGTTGAAGAGCCTGTCCGTGTATGGGGTAGCTAGAGCACCTGTGTGATGTGGGTCTTTGTTGTGTTTCTGTAGTAGGTCAGTGAAGGCTCCAACCCCTTGGGAAAGGTGCCCAGGTTTGGGGTTTCATAAAATTCAAGCCCTGATCACAGAAGGCTGGGGATTGCTACAGAGCTGTACTGTTACCTCAGGACAGCACGTGAAGTCTAGCCAAGTGCTTCCTTATGCCATTTATTATTTAGGTATGCCATGGGCACTAGCATTTTCAAAATAGTATAAACCTCTGTGCCCGCGTACATGTAGCTGTTGCCCTTTCACTGTGGCGCATGGTGCTCGGGTGCTGCTACCTGTGGTAGGCCTAAGCCCTGACATGTCCAAACACAGGGAAGTGAAAATGTGCATGCAGCGTGTAATGTTGCAGTACAGGTTGGTGGGTTTTCATTTTTTCAAGGTTGATATCTTACCATGCTGCTGGCTTTCTGGAAGGTAAGAGCATTTTATGTGAATTAAGGATATGCCTAATTCATGTAAGCGTGCTTTCCTGAGTGTTATACTAAGTACTGTTATTAATAACATGTGCACTGTGCTGAAGGCGTGAGTCAAAGTTTCTGTGGACTTGGGATCCTCCTAGAAAAGGGAGACATACTTTAGATGCTCTTTCACTGCTAAAAATGTAAAGTCCAACTACATGTTACCCTTGGCTGAAGTATATGCAGAGCTATCTTTGTCTGTGGCTCTGAAGATGAAAGTTTTTGGTGTGGAAATAGTATTAAAAATATTAGAGTCCCTTCTAAATGTGGCTTCTTTTGGAGGTACTTAAAGCTCAAGATATCATTACAGAGACTGATTTTTATTACAACATGATGTCGCAGTAGTAAATGTCAGGACAGAATTTAGAGAAGATCCTCATGACCAACGTGAGGTCTCCTTCTGTCACACACTTCTGTGCTGCAGGAGTTGACATTGCAGCCTGGCTAATAACAGATACCGACTCTCTTACGTATTTTTATCAAGAATTAACTTCAGTTATTTTTGAGGAGGCACGTGCAAACTGCTGACCTTCGAAGCAACATGCCCTGATTATAGCTTTGTTTTTTGCTATTTTAGAATTCTTCTTAATGCCTTGCTTGTTAAAGGGATGCGTTCCAGTGCTTCACCTGTACCAGTAACACGTAAAGGACACGCAGGGTCCTGGTAAATGAAGTATAGTAGCTTGTTCCTAACTGAATGGCCTTAGTCGGATACAGAGCTATTTGCCTGCGGGTGTGTGCATGGTTATCCCCTGTTAACTAGGGAGCCTGTGTTCCTCTCTGTCGATGAATGACTCCTGTTGCAAGCAGCAGTTCGAAGAGGGATAAACATGCTGCATGAGTGGACACGAGTGCCTCTGTTTATGTTCTTCCAGGTCAGAGACAAACTTAAAACCAATATAGTTCTGAGAAATGATAGGATTCTTGCAGGGATTTAGCAGAAATACTTTCTTGTTGATTCTTCTCTCAATATCATGTTATGAAAAGTATTTATTAAGCACTGCATATATATTTTCTATGTCCCATAACTCTTAATGCTGTATTTATTTTTAATTGGGAGATTTTGGCTCTTGGATCCTAGTGCATAAACATTTAGAGAAATGAGAAGCATTAATATATACTTCAGTTTAATGGGGTGGCCTTATGACAGACATGCTCTTTACCCAAGTGTCTTTACTGCAAACTGTTCCTGTGCTTTATGGTTACCTGTGGAAAACCTTTAGCGTTCACAGTGGAAACAGTTAATTGGCAACGTGACTTTAGAGAGGCAGTAAATTAGCCTGACCCTCTTTCAAATGAGTTTACTGCACATCTGGCTGGAAAAGTTCTTTAATTTCTTTTTTCAAAATTTTAAGCTTAAACTTGTACTTTGATCCTCAAAGACAGCTTGTGGCTTTATTCTATTATTTTGTTATCAACTATTTGGAGAGGGCATCTCACACGCTTCCAATAGGCAGGTGCCTTGGGGAGCGAAGCAGCGCCTATTTGGAGTGTAAGTTTTCAGTCAGTGTAAGAATTTATCCACTGTTAAGACACCTGCTCCTGTAAAATGAAAAGGAGAGGGAATTCTCTTTAACCAGGGCTTACACACAGGTGTCAGTGGCAGTGGGACAAAACACTGGTTCAGGTTGTTCTTGGTTCAGTTTGATTTCAAACCGGGAGAGAAGTGTTTCTGAACTTCTGCCTTGACTTCAGGCAGTTTTTAGTGGCTTTTTGTAGCCTTCCTCGTTGGCTATTGCCATAAATATGTTTAAATTAGGGTACTGTTGTAGTGCTGGTTTTGAACTGCCTGCTATACCTGGCACAGCTCTTCCTGCTTACCAGGTGCAGTGACCGTCTCTGCCATGGTGCAGGGGAGCGGGGAGGTTGAACCGAGCACGGCTTGGAGTCAAAGCAGTAGATCTGCCAAGAAACTCGTCGCAGGGCTTGCAGCCACAGGCGTAAGCGCTGCAAAAATTGCTTTGTGGAATACATGCATTTCTGGAGTTTGTCCAATATTGGCTGTGGACCACATGCAGGATCTGCTTTTAAAAAAAAAAAAAATGGATATTTAGCAGTCTTTTAGGAGTGAAGTCCAGTATATTTTACAGGGTGATACATGTCACTCCGCTGAAGCTCAAGGGAGGAAATAGTGCTAATCTGATTTTAAATTTACTCCATTAAGGATGTGTCAGTTTTGTTTGTTATCTTCAGCTAGTTCTAGGTCAGAAACCTTTATAGAAGTTTCACTAGCAGCTAGTAGCTGTGTCTGCAATACTGGGTCTTCCAGTTCCTCAAAAGGAGGATGGAATATTGATAGCTTAGAAAAATAGCATATGGTTTTTCTAAGATTGAAAGCACTTTTAATTCTATTCTCTAGCCTATGGTAGATACCAAGGCTATTATATAACCTTGTTATAACAGTTATTATTTGAATAGTGTTTTAATGAAGCTCCTAATGAATTATTGAAATATTTTTTTCTCCTCTGACTTGGAAGAAAACTGAAGTCTTTCCCTAACTTTAAAAAAAAAAAAAAAAAAAAAAAAAATTTAATAGTTTTGAAACTTTATCTGTGCTTTAAGCTGTAGTTATGGAAAGCATTTATATTATTTCTAGCATAATTTGATTTATCTTCCCATGTTTATGTAATTCGTGCGTTAAATCTGAGTTCTGGTGTAAAGGCTCCTGTAATACAAGCAGCAGCAATTACTGCGTTTCAGAAGTGAAATAATCTGGTGAAATATATTTTCACTCCCCACAGGTGTTGGCAGAAGGGAATGGGCTCGGTGGCAGCACCTGGGTGGTTCTGTTAGCAATTCCCTGGTCTCTGCTAAGAGTAGGAGGTATTTCCAACTGCCTGCATGCTGCATATCAGAAATTTGGTGAAACAAAAGCAACTGCTAATGTAGAAAATACTCCCGTGGAGGACACTGGAACAGGAAATCTGTGGGTCTGGGCCAGTGGAGGTGGCTTGGGGGCAGTTGGGATTCTCCGACTCGGAACGCGGGTGGTGAGCAATGCAAAGGATGCGGCCTGGCAAAAATCTGCTGCATGTGGCTCCGCGAACAAATTGTGACTAAGAAATGACTGCACATTATCAAGGTAATTAGTTGGAATGCCTGATAAATACTTTCGCATACAGGAGAAGTTGCATAAGAACTTTAAGAACTAAGTAGAAATAAGGTTAAGCGTGTTATTCAGGTCATGGAACTTGTAGGTAAGGATGTGTGTGAGCCCTTGGATGTTTTCTCTTGACTTAAATGTTAGGTTTCTCTCATAAAATATGAGCATATAAACAAAAACTAACATCCTGATGTTAAGGAGAGCAATTCTTCTTTCTTATTTTCTTTATTAGCTTAGGGTCATGTGGGAGCACGATACCAGTTTGGCTGCTCTGTGTCAGACAGTGTGTGACTCATTTCTAATTCAGATATGTAGAGAGTAGGACCTACATTGAGGTCTGTGGTGTGTAACATGTAGAAGCGGCGATGCTACCTGGTGCCCAGAGTGTGGGGCTAGGTGACCTGCTGGCTTGGCTGGGCTGGGGATCTATGGAGCAGTGCTGGATAACTCAGCAATCCATTGCTGAAAAATAGGATTGGCAGGCAGAATTGCCTAAAATAGCATACAAAAGGGGAAAAAAAAAGGAAATTAGAAGCTTTCTTACATAATTATAGTGTCCTCTGCTTTTGCTAACGATTGTCTAACTGCTTCTTATGTTTTGTTTTTCCTGGTACACAGATCCCATTTTTTGCAGGCAGTGTCTTACCTCTTATTGTAGTTCTGCTTACACGGGTCTGCTAAACCCCATGGGGCTTTTTGCTTTTATTTTTTATCTTGATTTGGGTTGTGTCTATCAGTTTGTTTTCTTTCTGGTGCCTTTTTGGCCAAGAAGATTGAGTGGAATAGACTTGAGATACTTGAAATAGTCTCTCTTCTTATTTTTTATTTTTTATTTTTTCCTGCCTTCTCTGAGGTGCTTGTTTTGCTTCTGTGGAATTGCCCTAAATTTCAGGTCAAAGGCAAGTGGTGCAATTAAAGCAATTTTAGTGATAGTGTTTTTCATAAGCCAATTGAAGCAGAAGGTTTGGAGATGTTTGAGCTTCTGTGCAAGTAAGAGCTTTTTTCTAGCAGGTTTGTGTTCGGTGTGACAGGGTCTAACTTGGCCTCTTCTGTTGGCAGCTTGTCAGCGAGGTGCCTCTGGCTGCTCTGTCTTCTACCTGCTCATGACCTTCCTGACTCTTTCGTGCTCCTTTGTTGTCTCTTCTGATGCTGCTGGTTAATTGTCAGCCAAGAGGAAAAAACTTTTTCCCTCCAGGATGTTCTGGAAATGAGCAGTGTATTTGTGAGTAACTGGATTTTCACAGAAGGCTGGAACTTTGCTTGTGGGACTACAGCCAGCATTAACCCTTTTTTGAACGTTACTGACATATGGCAAAACCCTAGAAGGGGTAGAAGCAGAACATGAAGATTCCTTTCTTAAGCCTTGCAGTTATTAGGATACTCTCGTGGGAATCACTCTTGCTCACAGGATCCATTGCTGGAAGTGACACTTTTGTGGCAGGGAGTCTGAATCAAAGCGGGGAAAAAACAGCAACCCCAGTATGTTGACACAGTGCCAAATATTCTTTTGGTGTTTAATCCACTACATCTTGTTTATCGTTATTTGTCAGTCTTGTTCTTATATGTTTCATTGTAAGAAAGCATCTTAAGAGGATTCCAAAAGGATTAGACATTTATATGGATAATAGGAACATCTGCAGTTAGATTAGATGGGATTGTTTTAATCCGAAGTGTTGCAGACTTAAACAGCTCAAGGCCAAAGTTGCGGATGGCCGAGGGCGCTTTCCCTGCGCTGGCTCCTGTGGCCTGCCGTAGGTTCTTAGTGTGCTGAGCGCTGAGTTTGGGAGTTTCTTTGGTCTCATCTAGGCAGGGCTCTTTTCCTGGAAACTACAGTGCTGTGCTGCAGGTAAGGTGCGTGCAAATATTAATACAGTTGCTGCAAATCCTCAGGTAAACCAGGGCTTTCCTGTGATGCCCAGGACGCACTGCTGAGGTGTGCGCTGGGCAGCGTGCGCAGTGGGGAAACCTGTAGCCAGCCGGGCCCTCCAGGTAGGAGTCTCTGCCTGAGCCCTTGTGCAGCGACTGCTGCTACCAAGGGACTGCAGGGAGGTTGGCTGGACGTAACCAGATAAACATATTTTAGAAAAGACTTCAGGAAATTTTCTCAGCCTCAACATGAGGCTGTTTACATTATTTGAAGCTTTTCTGTGGATGCAGATTGTGTTTGGCTTTGAGTTTCCGGACAAATTAATTCTTGAAAAGATGTATTAAAATTATTATTTTATCAATAACTTTTGCTGGCTGAGAGGCCCCTGTTTATTTACTGAGCTGGGATAACTTTGTTCCCAGTGATTTAAACTGCTCAGATTGTAGATTTACTTGATCAAATGTAGAATGTGCAGTTTGGACTTGATGTAACTTCCAAGCTCTTCCCGTGCATGTATGTGAGCACTTGCCTCAACGCTGGAAGTGCCGTTTGGCTGTGAGTACCTAAAATGCTGGGAGAAACACGTAAGCTTTTATAGTATGGGCCTGATATTATCTGTAACCCAGAGTGCTCATCTGGGAGCTGCTCATGTGAGATAAACTCTTTAAGATTAGAAGTTCATGTATTATATTTGTATAACAGTCTCTAGATGCTTCTGTCATGTATTTTCATACTCTTAGGTAAATATAAAAATAGTTTTGCAGCGGGGAAATGGAATAATTGAATATCAGCTGAAGAGCTGATAAGATACTGATGGGGTTCAAATATGACTGGGTCAGTTTACTAAAAAGCAAAATGTAGGTCAGTGTTTGAAACTGTGGGCTCTGTCATTGCATTTCCTTTTTTAGTGCATCTGGCCATCGTGGGCATTGCTGTTCCCATCTTTGGTGCAGCAGTGCTGTCTTCCTCCATACGTTAAGGGACCAGAAAGTGCTTTTTGCTATACTCTGTGTATGTGTGTGTTTGTTTTTCCTCAGAACACGTAAGGCTCCTAATGGAGATGAATAAGTTGGATTTCGACATTAAAATGGTTCAGATCATCTCTTTCCCTCACTACCCCCCTGTCCACAGCAGGTGAGCAGTGGAACCCCATGGCTGCTCCTGAGTTTCTCCTCAGTCTTTCATTTGTCTCTTCTAAAGCAATTGATTTAATGGCTTTTAGCTTTTTGAAATTTAGCTCCAAGTTTAAGTGATAGAATGATTCAGGTGTTCTGTAGGGCACTTTCACTAAGCTTCACCAGTGCAAATTTATTCCTTAAATTGTTGACTTATGTGTTAAAAATAAACGCATTTTTTGGACACGAGGAACTGAACTGAGCGCGTAATGTGCTTACTCTCACCTGAGTTAGAAGTTCCTAAACTGAAGGAGGAGTTGAATGAGGAACAGGAATTAACCTAGTAATCAGTAGTTCATTGGATTATTGGAGTATTTTTACTGTAATAAAAACAAGGAAAATGAGTATTTTAATGAGAAAGGGATTATGAAGGAGATTTGTAGTCTCGTTTAGCATGAACTTGGATTGCCAATGGAAGCTTGGCAAATACACATCATTGAGCATGTTTAATACTTCTGTGTTGTTTTGGAAATCAAAGTAGGTAGACAATGGTTATCCTTAAGTCACCTTTTACAAGGTAGCAATACTAGAAACTACTACTTTTCCTCTGGTGGTGATCTGAGTCTTCTATATGTACATATATGGATGTGTGCAGGTGCGTTTATATATATACACACACACACACATACACAAACACACATTGGCTAGAATAGTGTAGCACTGGCCAGCAGAAGGGTGTGTTTTGTGCTCTAGTTCTTCACCTTTTTCGAGCAAATAATTGGAATAATGCTGGGCAGGGAACATAGTAAGAAGAGAGATCAGGTGAGTATCATATCTTAAGAGATAAGAAAATAATGTTACTTGCAGACTTTCCTGCCCTGATGACTCTAGCATCCCTAGCCAGTTGTTTTGCAGGTTAGTTTTATTGTCTGTGACTTGGTTTTGCAGTTTGAAGTTAAGTTTCAGTGCTTGAGTGCTAAAAACTGAGTCCTGTTTTAGCGGCACAGTTAAAAGGTCGGTGTCTAGAGCTCAACATCAGGCATCCGTGTGATCATCACTGCAGTTAGTGGTGACGAGGACGTTTCAGACCAAGATAGGTTCTGGGTCAGCCCTTTCTTTTTGCCTTTTACAAGAAAGCTCTGGCAGGGGATGGGCAAGTATTTAAATCATGTTAAACATATTTACAGTGAAGCTGTGTAGATACAACCCAGGGAGGGAAGCTCCTGCAGTGCGTGGGCTTCGGGCGGCAGGGCGGTGATGCCTGTGGAGGTGGACACGGGTGTGTGGAGCTCCTCTCAATTAACAGGGTAGTCGTGAGAGTTGGAGGAGGCAGGAGAGCACTTGTGGTGGTGGCCTGCTGGAGCAGGCCCAGCAAGACTGATAAGAGGGAGTTAACATTGAGTGCACCAGCGTCTTCTGGTGCTGAGCACCTGGGAGACGACTTCCCAGGTGAGAGCTATGTGGAGAATGAAGCCCACAGCTGCAGCTGGTGCGATCCTAAAAGGAATATATCTGGGCTGAAGAATCCAAGCTCACACAGACTAAAGCCTGGGCTGAAGGAGTGGATGCACTGACTTGCAAATCACCCTCTGACCCAGAAGGATCGCTGGCACATCCTGGAAACGCATATAGACTGGTGAAGCGCCCAAACACAGATTGGCTGGAATTAGAAAACACGGTTCTTCAGGACCCGACGAAGAATAAGCTCGCTATTGGACCTCCAAGCCGGTAGGCCCTGCTCCTCAATTGCTGCCACAGCCTGTGACATATTTAAATATACTAAGGTGTTCCCCAGCGATGGAGAATGGTGTTTGTCAGGAGTAAGATGCAAAGAGTGGTGTTTGAAAGCTCAGGTGTCTCCTTTCTCATGCTATTTGTCAGACCATTGGATTAAATCAACTGACTTACAGCAGAGAACGTTTGAGAGCAATTGCTACTTGTATTAAATTACAAATTAAATGTTGCAACTGTAAATTTAGGTTACTCTTAAACAAAAATGTGGTGACTTCCATCTGTGAAAGGAAACCTTTGAACTGTTACTGTTCTCCATTTTTGTTTTCCATTCTTCCAGGTATTTTCATGTTTGGATTACGGAGAGGGTACTACTTATTATCAGGCCTTTAAAAGCAGTAATCCTCTATTGATTCCACTTTTCTCCATAGTGAATGCACGAATGAATATGGTTTTAGGGGAGTCTCCTTAGATGGTTGCTGCTTAATGTCTGAGGATGTGCAGAATTCCCGGGGTGCCAAGGCTGCGAGGGAGCCGCGTCGCAGGCGGAAGGGATGGACTGTGAGGGGCTGCCTCTCCGGAGCGGCGCGCGCGGCGAACAGGGGCTCTTTGTTGGGCTTGGCTGCCCAGCCGACTCTCTTGCTATTCTGCAAGCGGTGCGAGTCATGGGGTTTCTCACTGCTTCGGAGGAAAAACAATTTTTCCCTGTTTTTGCAAAATGCTGCTCTTATCTTTTGATGCTTGCAGTGCTGTTTTGCTAGCCTCTACAGCTAAATTTTTGCATTAATTCTTGTGTAAGAAGCAACTTCAGAATTAGATCACATAGTTCCTGTTTGCACAATAGTCTAGCTGTTGTGGAACAGCAAAAGCGTTGGTCAAACTACAGCTCTTAGCAGGTAGCTCTTTCCTCTGACTGTTATTTGTAAGAATCCAGAGCAAGTTCTTCAGGGATTATGTGACTGGATCCTTCTGCTGAAGCTCTCATTGTTGGAGGCAGCTTGAAGGACTGGGACAAAATGTGACAGAGCAAGTAAAGATCATTAGAATAAGGCTTTGTTTGTATTAAAAATCAAAACAAATGAACAAAAAATCCCTTAAAACACCTTTCCTTTTTTTTTTCCCACTCCATAAGCTTTCCTGGAAAAACAGCTTCTGTAGGAGTTCCCCTACGCCCCCAAGCCTTGTAGAAATACTGAGAAGGAAGAAGAGTAGGAAATGGGAACTTCTTTCCCTCACACCATTTTCCTGTAGCTCTAGGCTATTCGCTTTGCATCATCAGCCCTGTGTTGTAGGGAATGTTGTCTTGCAGGGGCCCTTTTTTGTGAACAATTTCTGCAGTAGTGTGATAGCTGTTTTATTGTGTTGAACTTGATTTTTATAGTCCATTGAAATGACTATTAAAATATAGCTGTGACATTAAGCTTGCTGCTGCACTGCTGTGGAAATGCTTAGTAAAAGACATCCTCTCTGCAAAATTATGTTTGGTGCAATAAAGACCTGCTGCAATGGCAAGGGAGAAGCTTGAAGAAACACGGCTTGTGCTTCAGGCACTCTCCATCTTCAGATGGAGCTAAAATGAGTGGTGTTTTTGGTTCATTTCTCTTTTTACCATTGGCCAAAGCCTGTATGCAGATGTAGCTGGGCTTTGTTAATGGATTTTATGCAGCAGCAGAAGGCTGAAAAATGTTTTTTTTTCTAAATATTAGACCCAGGATCATCCTTCATCCCATGAGCAGCAAATATTGAGGGACTTGCTGTGTTCATGATCTGTTACCAATATTTCACCCAGCTAGTATAACAGCCCTTGCTTTAAAGGGTTTGGCACCTTACAGAACCCACCGGAACGCCGGATCAGGCACTGGTGTCTGGGTGGGCGGTGCCGCTGCAGCCCAGAGCGCGGGCTGGGAAGGGGCTTTGATGCTTTGCCTGCACTGCAAGCCCGGCTGTGGTTGTTGCTGCCGCCAGGAGGTTTGGGATGGAGCTTGTTGTGTTTGGGGTCTCTGCGCCTCCCTCTGGGTTGGGAAGGATGATTTTGGCTGCGCGGGAGGCTCGGAGGCTGCAGCTGGAGTAGGTCGCTGTGACCCTTCCGTGCGTGGCCGGGCGGCGCTGCCCACTGTTCCAGCGCTGTTCCCTCACCCTGTGTCCTCCTGTGGGAGGGCGGTGGGTGTCTGAGGAGGCCGAAGCCCTCGGGGCAGGTGCCAGGGGTGACGAGCCCCGGGGCTGTGCGGGGCCTGGGTGGCAGCGCGAGGCCGAGGTTGGGTCTGGAGGAGGGCAGGGAGCTGCAGCGGCACCAGTGCAGAACTGAGCTGCTTGGAGCAGCTCCGTCTGATTACACGGCCTAACCTTTGCTCTGGACAGTTTATCCGTGCTTGATCCGATGCCAGCATTGTCCTTAAGCGGCACAAGTTCCTCCCCCGTGTTTAACTCCCTTCCTTCCTTCTCCAGCACAAACCTCCACGCGTGCTCTGCGTAGCAGTATTAAAGATTTGGGGCAGCGCCTGTTCCAGGTGGGAGTGACTGAAAGCATGGATGCCCTTCCCTCGGCTCCCAAAGGGAGCTCAACTCAGTTGCCCTGGGCCTCGGGGAGGACGTTGCGACGTTGCTGATGGGGGCCAGCGCAGCAAGAGCTGGGTTGCCACCTCTTGGTGTCCTGCAGCGCAGGGTGGCCTTGCAGGACCCATCTGGGGCCCAGTAGGGTTAAGCGCCTTCCACTAGTTAGAGCACAAGTGGAGAGGAGCAGGGAAGAAGATGGTGCTGAAATGTGCAGAAGCAAAAGTGTCCATGGACAGAGCCTCAACATGGCGACACTGCTGAGGGACCTGTTCCTGTTTTGTCTTGTAAGAGACAGGGAGCGTGAAAGTAGTGAGAGTTCAAGGGAGCATCGCAACGGGCTGACTTTGTGATTCTGTTGCCACTAGACAGATGACATCTGGCTCGAGAAGATGAGAGCCATTTTTCTAAATTGACGTCTTGCTTTCCTGCAGAAGCCAGTCTTAAGAGCTTGAGGTGGTATGATTACTCCTTGCATACAATGTGTCTCAAGGTACTATTAATATTAAAAAATGATCTGAATTTTCTTGATTGGTTTGTCTCTTGTTAGCTGTATATTATAGCGCAGTATTAGTGCTTTTGTAGTCAATAACTGTTTTCCTTTAAATTAGTTGCAGCTTTCTGCCCTGGCTGTCACTGTTTGAAGTGCTCTGATGCAGTTAAGCAGAGCAGAGGAGAGCTAAGAACCAGTGGGTTCTTTGTTTTCAGGGAGCTAATGAAGTGTCTGACTTAAATGCTGGGAGGAGAGAAAGCAAGAACAAAAGTCTCGAGTAGGTCCAGAACTCTCTTAAAGGGTCTGTCTCATTTATTTTACTCATTATTAAGAATGAAAACTGAGCACGGGTTCTTTGCTCTGTGGGCTGACTTGAATCCTGCCCCTGGGACCTGGCACGGGGTAGTTGTGCTTTGGGAAGGCAAGAGTGCTGAAGTTTGTGGATTCCTCTGGATTTTGAAGGTTCTCCTCATTTATTAATTCAGGCTGAGTAGTGAAAAGAGGGTAGGTGTTCTGCAAAACATCCTGCTGCTTTGTGTTGAAGCCCTGATGCGGTTTGCTCTGCTAGTACTGGGCTTGGGTGGCCTTGGCCGCTCCTGCCCTGTGCTCAGTGTCACATCCTAGGTTGAGGTTGGGAACCTTCCCACCCGGACACCCATTTTGGCATGGAGAAAGAGGACGATGCAGCCTGGATGGTATAAAGAGCTTTTATATATAAATAAAGGCTTGTATATATAACTAAAGGCTTCTGCCTTTTGTTTGGAAATATTATGCAGGTATGCACAAAAGATGAAAAATAACTGGAATATTGAGGGGAAAAAAATGTGAATCCAACTTGGTGAGGTTAGACATGACAAAAACCAGGGTGACCTCAGTGCATGGCTGAGTGCACGGGTGGAGGAGGCTTGGTTAGCAGAGACGCACGTGCAAATCCGTGTTCCCGAAACTTCATATTTTCTTTCTTACTATCAGCCTCAGCTAGCAGTAGAAATCAGAAACTTGTCAAATAATAGAGGATTAAGGAATTTCTGCAATACTGAAAGTGCTGTTTTCTTTTCATAGAAAATTGAGGTAAACCTTCTGATTTCTTTTTAGCAGTAAGATGCTTCCACCTCTGTCATTTGTCTGCTTTTATGGAAAAAGCATCATTATAATAATCTTCAGATTTTCCTTTTAGAGACAGCACAAAATAAAGCTGAAAATGTTAAATGTAGTTTGCAACCCTTGTAGAGGGGTGAAACAATGTAGGCTTTAATGCAAAGTAGTTTCAGGGAATATTGTGCTGCAGTGTTTTAGAGGTGCGTTAAGATATCTCCTTCATCCTCCTCTTCCATACGAGGAAGGCTTTGTCAGTACCTACCTATGTTATCTCTCTTTGCTTTTTCCTTTCCTTCCTGTGTCACCTCTCTGATTCTTCTTGTGTTGCCCTTCTCATTTTTTTCTAGTGTGCACAGAGTAATGAGTGCCGTTCTTTATAGGTGTTTGTTTTGTGTTCTCTGGTAGTAAATGGGTTTTAGTGCAATTATAGTAATGCCCTATTCAGTGTTCCTTTCTTTGTCAACTCCTGGAGCTTTTTAAAAAACTTGTCCTTTCTATACCCACTCGAATCCTTGGGTTTTGACATTTCTTTACTTTTGTTGAGGTTTGCTTTGTGGTTTTATTAGAAGAAGCGGGGAGGCAAGAACAGTTTTACTGGAAGAGTTGCCCTGTCTTTGTCTGGAAGCGCCGCTGATGAAGAAAAATGTCTTTGGTGCTGAAATGTAGCTGTAAAGCATAGAGTGGTACCTTTTATCCTGCTGTGCACAAATATGTGAGATGATTTCAGGATTTTTTTTTTTTTTTTCTTTGTGTGTTTTTTGTTGACTCTATACTTACTATCTTAGTTCTGTTCACTAAAACAGCTCAGCCAAAACCCCAGATTCACAGCAAATACTGTATTTGTTGAATGCTCTTCAGCTTTCACATCTGCTAACCCCGCAGTAGCTAAGGAACAAATCATAATAAATCTTGTTGTTTCAGTCTCCTTGTTCAGTACCTATCCAAGAGCCACAGCTATTCTTTATTAGTTGATGTGTCCTGCAAATTAGTAGATGCTTTTCCTGTCTCAAAGAGGTTTGGTTAATTCCATTTTTATTGGCACGTTAGCTGTAATATGCCCCTGAAAGGGTTTGTTTGCAAGCCAATATGAGCGTACTTATGGTTGTCAAGGAAACTTGATGTGATTGCACAAATACAAAAGGTCCTCACAAGTCGTGGTGAAATCAATCACTGTTAATGATGCCTAGAATTGGCAATGCAAGCTCTGTACCTCTCTCTGTACAAATTTGCCACAATACTGTTGAGTATCGTGCTGATGGTTGTTGTCCACCAGCCAGCCTTTTAAACGTAGTTAAACTTTGGGGACATAGAGGTGCCCTGGAAGTGCCACCTCTTGCCAAAGGTGTTGGAGGCTGACCCCCCGATTTGCCTTATGGAAGGAAGGGCTGTAAAGGTGACTCCCAGCTGGCTCGCTTAAGGCTGACATCTATATACTGGGCTAATTAAAGCTGCCATGTGAACCTGCTGCTTCCTCTGCACTGCAGGCCCTCATCCAAGCTGACCGCAGTGGCACCAAGCCACAAATGCCTCATTTTCATTCTGAAATATGTCTGTGGAGCGCGAGCTCAGGAAGGAGCATCCTTGAGCTTCAGGTGCTTTTGGTATCTCTTAAATTTCTTGTTGTAGAGATGTCCCCTTAAAGAAAACTCAGGGTAAAAAGTATTTTTTTTTAAATGATAAGCAAAGAGTGATTGGTTGCAATAGTGAAATAGAATAGACAAATGCATATAATGATGTAGAATAGAGATCTGTGCCTTTGGAGTTGGCTCTCATTAGAGAAGACAATATGTACGGGTTCAGAGCACGAGGCTGCTGTAGATTGCTGTCGAAGGCAATGTTAACCAAGAGGGAAACTTTTGCTTACCAGATTCAGCCACAGGTCTGGTGCTTTTGATAACCATCCTCCTGATATTGAACCTGAATCAGTAAGCTTTCAAAAATATGCTGCATTTTTTTTTTTTTTTTAGGCTTTTTAATGTTTTCAGTGGTGACTCAGAATCTGGGCAATCAGACCGAACGTCCTGTGAGCTAGTTTCCCACTTTATTCTGTACATATTGTCCCTGCTGAATTAAAGCCTTGCTGTTTGCTCAACTCGAGCCTCTTGTTTTGTAACTTTTTTTCATGTCCCTGTCAATTTTAATGTCAACGTCCCCACAGGTGAGGGAGCTGGTGGCTGGTACAGGAGTGCGCGGAGCAGCTGGAGCCTTATTTTGGAGTCACAAGTGAAGCGCGCTGTAGAGTTGCTTTCGTTGTTGGCTTTGTCACTTCTGAATGCTGCTGCAGGCTGAGAATTGCCTTCAGGACAGGCAAATTTTTGTTTTCATTTTAAAATTAAACCTTTCCTCTGTGGTCACTGCTCCGTGCTCGCCTTGATTCAGTCGGGAGCAGTAATTACCTCGGGGTGGCTGTTGCATCTTCCACGAAGAGCCCGTCGTTGCAGTGAAGTTCCTCTTGTGTGACCCTCCTCATTATGAGAGACACCACTTAGCACTCCTGAGTGTGAATTTTAGTGTCTCTTATTTACAGCTGCCTATGATTGTGAGTTTACTCAGTTTAGACATTGTTGAGATGGTGACTTGTACAACCTGGCTCTTAATCTGTCCCAGTGTGGGTTTGGGGACCTGGATGCCTGGGGTGGCCATGGTGAGCAGTGACCTGCACCCATCGCAGCGCTCGGCAGCGCGGCCGCATCTTTTGGAGACCACAGGTCTGGATTGGATTTAGGTGCTCCAGATCCACATCCACAGATGTGGATTTCGGCTCGAGAGATGCTGTATGGGATGCGCGACTTGGTCTCGCCTGGTACACGGAGGGACTGACCTGGAAATGTTTCTGGTGAGAGTTCCCAAACAGAGCGTCCCCTGTGCAGCGCACTGGGTGACGTTTCTTACCGCCTTTGTGAGCGCTCTTCTCCTCCAGAACTGCAGTTATGGCTTTGAAATATTGCACTTCATGTAGCTAGGAGGGAAAGGGGTTGTCTTTTAATAATGACGAAGTTAACAAAAACATCAGGACTGGAGTAACTAGCTTGGGTTGTTCGGGTGTCAATAAAGCTATCACTTCCGAAAGCCAAAAGTACTTTCGACATTAGCCTCCAGTCAGAATAGGCCTTTTAACTTGACAGCTCCATCCGATCTCTATTCCTTTTACCCCAAGATCTGTGTTTGCATTTTTTTTTTAGGATCTTGTATTGTGTGTGTTGTCTTCTCTTGTTGTTTCTCTCATCTATTTTTCATATATTTTTAATTTTGCACTCATTTTCTTGGCTCTAATATCTTGTGTCTGAAAATGGCAAGAGTACTGCAAAGAGAAAGGGTCAGGAGCACGTGGCATATATTTCCCATTCTTATCAGTCTAAGTTGGATTAAATTCTGGGGACCAAAAAGTTTCTGGAAGCAGGAGATCACGCTGAGGTGTGACTTGTTAGTGTGCCTGGGCGCACCTCGTTTGCAGCACGTTTCTCAGGCCAGTGTCCTTTAAAGCAGTCTGGGTCTCCCTAAGTTCGGTGCTCAGTTTGCAAATTTTGAAGCCAAGAATGAATTTTTTTATTTTTTTTTTTAAAAAAAAAAAAACACTAAGAAAACTCTCGTTGACTCTCTGCTGAAGATGCCCCTTCTCATGCCACCTCATTGGTGCCTGTAAATCTTTTTACGTGTGGGCTCTTTCTGGTTGTCCTCTGGGGCCATGATTAACCCTCCACAAAACAAGCCGTAGTTCATGTTGGACCTTATCCCGTATCCCGAAGGTTTGTCAGTTACAGGACAACCCTGCTGGACGCTGTCCAGGCTTTCCAAGGGGTGAAAGGTGAGGGCTTGATTTCAGTGTTGGAAAATGAAGGATATGACTCATCTGTCCCAGGAATGTCGCTGGATTGATACATTTACTTCTGGCATCTATGAATTCTTAAATCCTTTAATTTTAAATGTAGTATTCATGTAGTAAATTTGTGAAGTGTGACTGAGAAATTAATCCTATTATTATTTATAAAGGTGTGAGTTAAATTTTTCTAGGAAGTAGGTCTTTTAGGGTTTAAAGCTGACTCTGAGTCAGTGCAGTTTATTGCAGGGCTGCATAAAATTGGCAAAAATTTCTGGAAAACAGGTAAAATCAACAAAAAAACTCCCACCCACTGGATGTATTTTTATGAAGAAGGAGAGGTATTATAAATAATAGTAAATGCCTGTTTTTAGAAAGTGGATGTGTGGCTTTTTTAGGCTTATTATAAGGGGAAGTCTTAGTGGATTTAAAAAACTTGACCAAATATAGACGGATATACAAAAAGATTGTCAGTGGTAATGGTGAGTAATAAAATCAGGTGTGTAGAGGGGGCAAAAAAAGAAATCTTTGAAACTCTATTGTTTCATGCGTACTAATAGCAGGATTTTTTCTGTCCAGCTCTTTACAACTACGACGCGAGGGGACCAGACGAGCTTGCCTTACAAATCGGCGACACTGTGCACATCCTGGAAACGTATGAAGGTAAGCTAGCAGCTGCATCCATACTAACACTGCTCGCTTGTAATTTATGGCTCCTTTGGACTTTATCTTCCTGTCCTGTCGAGTGATGAATTGCTCACTCCTTGCCAAAGGACAAAATGTTATTTTTAACGAACACGGAATTAACCAATGCTAGATGTGAATGAGCAAGCGTGTGGTAGATACCTGATAAATTACCGGTTCCTTTTCCATGGAAGATGGATGTCTTCACACCTTTATTTATATGGATCAGTTGCAGCATCTATTATATCATTAAAGAAATGATAGATGTTTTCTAGATACCCTCAGATAATGCAAGAACCTGCTTCTAAAAGAAGTTTTAATCTGAATTTGGAAGTTGCCTAGATTCTAAATTATTTATCTTCTCATAAGATGGGTGTGTGTGTTAGTGCCATCGACTGTTTTCAGGCCTTTCAGATGCTTTTCTTGCTTGGATATGAAGCTGTAGCAGCTTTATATGGATCCTTGATCCATGATCCTTGATCCATGGAAGAAGACACTAAGTTTGGTAATAAAGGGATTGTGAAAATCGCCATGGTTTTCTGCCCTTGCTTGACCCAGTACTGCTGTGTTGTTGTATCCTTGAATCTAGATTTCATGGTGTGCTGTGGTTGGGAAAGGTGTAAGTAACGAAAGCGGAGTGAACTCTTTGGTTGAAATATTGTAACACTTTTTCTTTTGAAATGTGATTTGTTTTAACATGTTGGTTTAACTTGTTTCTTTTTCTAAATATTGATCTTTTGGTATATTTCCGTGGTACGTTTGTTTTTTATATCAGCTTGAACAGAATTTTTGTTGTTCTATCTACTGAAATAAAAATGTTGCTATATCAACAGAAGGAACTAGCTTTGCTTGTCACTACCTGCAGAATGAAGTTTCTCTGTGCTCTGAAGAAACTCCTAAAAGAATTCAGGGATCGCAGGGATAATTTACCTTGGAGACTGCATGAGTAATCTTTCCTTTATCCAGTATTATCTGCTTTAATAAATACCCAATAATGAACAGATTTTAAATGCGAACAAGGTGATTTAAATGTTGTGCAGTTCAATGTTGTGGTTTTATTTAAAGAATGTGAGAAACTCTGAATCTTGAATAGTATAGGTGACTCTTAATGTCATGTCATGAATGGCAGTGCCTTACTAGGACAGTGGAGATGACTCATTTTTCGCCTAGCCTTGAACAACAGAAAGACCTTACACTCTCATCTAATGGTGGTTTGGCTTTGAGCACATGTTAAAAGAAATGCAAATAAATCAGTGCTCTTCCAAACATATTTTTACAATAATTAATCATTATCTACCTGCTGTGATGGGAAACAAGATGCTGTAGTTCTTACCTCTTTTGTTCACAGAACTGCCATTATTAGGTAGTTATTTGAGCTTTTTGATCTCCTCTACACAAAATATGTGTATGCAGTGCCCCAGGAGGTTTCTCAGCATCTGCACTAGCTTTTCTTCCAGGTGTCCTGATGGGAACTTCCCTGTCATTGCTGTCTGTGTCAGGATCCTGCTCCTTCGAGATGTGGTGGAATGTGCCAGTCTGAACAGGCTCCCCAAGTAGGGCAGTGGGACAGAAAAGCCACTTGAAGAGTCAGGGAATTATTTTCCAATAATGGATACAAACACATGTTTTTCAAGTGAGTTGAATAAAGATTGAATTATTTAGTTTAAAATGATGATGCCAGCCTTTAAAAAAAACAAACAAAAAAACCCCCAAACAAACAAAAAAACCAAACGCCTTGTCAAGGTTAACTGCATAGTAACTAGGTGCAGTATTCAAGAGCAAAACTGGAGCTTTCCCTTTGCGTGTCTTTCACAACTTGGACACATGGATGTTTCATTGGTCCCTTTTCTTCTTTGGGCACTTGCTTGGATTCATGTTTCAAGCCATAAAATCCCATATGGCTAGAAACCCTGTAGCAAATAGTTAAGCCACTTAAACCTAAGGTCACTCTGGGAAATATTTATGGCATCAGCTGTTTTCCTCTCACCAGCATTTGCTGGAACTATGTTTATTAAAAAATAGAGTTAGGAGACTCTGTAATTCTGTGTACTGCACTTTAGTTAAGTGTTAGATGTTAGCTGTTTTCCCTCTTTGCCATTAGGGTTTGTTTTGAGAAACAGAGTAAAGTTGTGGGTTTTTTTTTATGGTTTGGGTGGTCAGTTGGAGATTATTTCTTTCCCTCCCTGCATATTTAAATTCCATAGCCCTTAAAAGCCTTCAAGGCCTCACTTGGTGCCCTCGGTGGAGACAGTCTAGCTCCTTGAAAATTGTGCACCCTATGGCATCGTCATGGGCTTGCTGTGCAGAAAGGGGAAACCTTTAGGTGGTGGCTGCCAGTGGTGAGCCGAGTTGGACCCGATTCTCTGTGCCAGACTGGGGCTGGAGCCGGTTCTGCAGGGCAGGTTTGGGCTGCTCCCTGCCTGCCGCTTCCCGCGGAGCTGCCGTCCTGGCTGGAGCTCCTGGCTCCGCAGGTGCGGTGCAGGGCCGCGGCTTGGGCGGCACCTCGGCACAGGGATGTGCATCTAACGAACACGTAGCATGCCTGAGCAGAGGGTCTGGATTAGGGCCGTTTTAATTACAGGGCTTAGCAGTTTAGAAATAGTGATATTAAGTCTTCCTGTAACATAACTACAGCATGGAAATTTCTTGGTCCCTTTGTACAAAACGAAGGGAAAAGATAGGAATGGAACGCCTCGCTCCCGTTGCATCCATGCAGGCCTCTGTGCCTGGGCCTAGCAGGGGCGCCTGGTGCTCCTGGTTGTGCCCGGCCAGGATCCGTGTGCCCAGTCTGGCCACAGCCTTCGTCCGTGGGCGTCCACAGGATGGTGAGGTGTGGGAAGGGGTCTGGGGCTGCTTCCGTGTGTGGGCACTAGTGCAAACCCCAAAGTCTTCTCGTTTTCTGTCAAGATGACAAATGGCTTATCTAGGCTCGAGAATTTTCATTTGTTAAACCCCAATGTGTTTTAAAATCAACTGACTTGCGCAGGATGTATTTCTGAACTTAATGCTCTTCGGCTGGCTTTGTTTATGTTGGTAAATTACTAATTAAAGTAGAATTGGCCTTACTTGAGAATGACAGTTAAAGGCGTAATGCGAAATACAATCTTGTGTAGTGCTCCCGTCAGCCTGTCCATCGTCACCGTGCGCTTAGGGCTTTAAAAACCACTTTGTTTAAGCGAGACTGTTAATGCTATGGAGAGCTGAAGTGCATTGGGCTGTTTCCACTCACGCTTCCCCCCCACGCACACATGTTGAGGAGCAGCTGCTATGTGACATTAAGAAACATTTAATGCTTTTTCCTCCTTGTTTCCTCCTAGGTTGGTATAGAGGTTATACACTAAGAAAAAAGTCCAAAAAGGTAAGTTGTCCTGTTGTAGCGTGTTCATTTTCTTGATGGACAAAGATGTCATGTCCCCAGGTGTGTCTGTTTGAGCAGAGATTGGGTGTGTGTCACATTACAACGTGTCATGACTTGTCACGTGTCCATGGTTCTCTAGTGCCTGTTCATGTGCAGTCTGGACCCCAGGGAATGGACATGGAGCCTGTTTGTGGTGTAAATGAGTGTATATTATGTACAGACAGTATGGAGCATTTCATAGAATCGTTGAGGTTGGAAGGGACCTTTAGAGATCATCCAGTTGCTGGGCCTCAGCTCAGGTGCTGCAATACCTCATGCACCAGAGCCATCGCTTCAGTAAACAAGTTAAATACAAACTTTTACAGAGCTTTGCGTCCTCGCTGGCCTCTTCGAAGGCTGGTGCCTTGCTTCGTGCGCTCCTACCTGCAGCCTTGCTCGTGGCAGGCGACCGCGTCCCGCGGAGCGGCGGGGGCGTCCGCGCTGGCTCTTCAGGCGTCCCCTGCGAGGGACGGAGTCCTCCTTGTCCTCCTGTCACGCTTTAGCCATGCGCAAAGGGCCGCTCTTTATAGCAGCATTTTTTTCAAGGGGAAAAATGAAATGGCAGAAATGCTGCATTTGGAATTGCATTTTAGTTTGTGGAATTTTCTAGCAGTCATTAACCAGAATTAAA
Source organism: Nothocercus julius (assembly GCA_013398735.1). Taxonomy (NCBI): domain Eukaryota; kingdom Metazoa; phylum Chordata; class Aves; order Tinamiformes; family Tinamidae; genus Nothocercus; species Nothocercus julius. Next base: position 1,861,608 of record VZSV01000093.1, on the reverse strand, counting down.
AGATATTTATTTCTGGTTCTTTCACCGTCTCAAAATGAAACAGTAGCATGTTTGCATACAGAAATGGCTTTTGTGTCGCTTCTGCATTTCTGTAAGTAAAGAAAGAATGAGTTTGATGGTTGATCCTGCACATTTCCTAGCAAGGTCTGTTCTATGTTTTCATTTTTTTCTCTCATAATTTTTTGAGATATGCATGCTTATTTTTAAGGAAATATTTCATGAATATGCCTTAAGTTTTTTTCTCTTTTCTTCTTTCAGTAACAGCGTTTTTAAGTGCTATATATAGTATGGTGTATATACTTCTGTTATATGAAACAGGCTTTGTAACTTAGTGCTGGATTTTAGTCTGCTGTTTTGTATCCAAGTATAGTTTTTCTGAGAATGATGTAGAAAACCAGAATGGGTCACTCGTGCTCCTCGTCCCCATGTGTGTGTAACAGCCAAAGAATTTCTTTTTTATATCACCAAGTAAGAAAACCAAACCACTGTCTCCAAAAGATGAGCTACAAGAAACTTTTCTCTTTGTCTTGACTTTATATACCTTTTCATATGTGCTTGCATTATTTTCAAAATACTGTTTTGTTTCTAGAACCTTGAGGTAGAACATATTTTTTTCAGAAAAGCAGCATGGTCTTTTAAAATAGTGCTAATCAAAGAGCTATTAGGCTTGCAAAGCTAAGGGTGGCTGGTGATATGAGGCAGGATGTAATAAAATTAAAGCCTCTATGCCGCAGGTTGCGTGATGGATAAATACGCTGTGTGTGTGCGGCTGTCTGGAGTTACAGCAGAGCTGAGCCGGGCTGCCCTGTGCCCTGGGATGCTCTCCCGATAACTGGGAGCCTGTCAGCATTGTGAAGATCAATTTAAAATCTCTGGATCTACCCCCCACCCCCCGTGTTTTTTTTTTTTTTTTTTTTTTTTTTTTTTTTTTTTTCCTCTCTCCTCCATTTTTATTAATGTTGCAAAACCTTGAAATAATGTATAGTACTAAACTTAAATATTGCAAATTTAAAAACTAGAAGGGTCTAATTTGATGCCCAGGAGCACGTGAGTGGTTCTGTATGCAGTCCCAGTCAGGTGTCTAGGCACCTTGTTAGGTAATAGATACTCTAAGTATTACGACTTCTATGATGCATAATTTTTCCTCTCTCTTTTCCCCTCAAAGGGTATATTTCCTGCATCGTACATACATCTTAAGGAAGCAATAGTTGAAGGAAAAGGGTGAGTTTCATTTGAAAATCATGAAAATTTGTTTTCTTTTCTGTGTGGATGTAATTTCAGTGTATTGGTCGCTTGGACTTGTTTCCAGCTAGTAAGGGGACTGTTGACCACGTTTTTTAACTGATAACTGAGCTCAGGCTCAAAAGGTTCTGGTATCAGCATGTAGTTGAGCTAGAGCATAACCTTTTCCGTACTAATTTAAAAGCTTCAGATGGGGTAGTAATTCACCTGGGTGTTTTTTATAACTTTTATTACTCACATGAATAATAACTATTTAGATTAACTCCTCCCCACCCCTGAGGTTTGAGTTTTATCATTCAGCAAGGAATTGTGGTGCTCCTCATGCTTTGCCTGACATTTGTGATTGTACTTCAGACTGCTTTTTGTCGTTTAACAGCTTACAAGATTCAATATGTAACTACCAACCACTGCTAGGTGTGCCTGTAAAAGTTCATAGAATTGATATAAAAGATTACTTAGAAAAATGGAAAAACAAAAAATGTGGAATGAAATTAGTAAGTGATTAGCCAGGTACAAAATGGAGTGAAACAGGATTAAAATATTTTATGACTTTGTGCCTGATTTATTTTTATACACTGTTAAATATGTAAATTATGAAACCACTAATCATATGATTGCTGCATAATGACATCTTTCTTGCTGATTGCAAAACTGCCTTTAAGTACCCTGCTCTGAAATATTAAAAGATCTAGCTGTTGTTTTAAAATTATGTGTGACCCAAGTATGAAACAAGTCATAAAGAAACTTAAGGGTAATGATTCGC
>VZSV01000093.1:1775101-1859143 GCA_013398735.1 Nothocercus julius | reverse complement strand
CTTCTCAGCCAACACGAAACGGTCATCCCGAGCGAGCTCCCGCTGATCCAGGAGGTGACCACGACGCTGCGGGAATGGTCGAGCATCTGGCGCCAGTTGTATGTTGTGAGTATGAGCTTGGACACCTGCGTGTGGTGCTGAGTGGCTTGGGAGAGGAGGGGGGATCCCAAAGCTAAGGTAGGAAGTCTGAAGAAGCTATTAATGATTTTCCCTTTCTACTGCCTCTGAAGGATACGCAAAGCTAGTGTTGTAAAGTTGTTCAGCACCTTCTGTGTCATGGTACAAACCTCAATTGTTGCTTTTGGGCATTTTCTCAATATTGGGTATTTCTTATGCAGAATCAGGTTTCTGTAGAGTGATACCTTGATCTAACAGTAATTTGTTGACTAGCTATGACTGGCTTGACTGAAAATCCTTTTTCATGGTGTACTGCAGTTTGCAGACTATCCAGAATACATGGGCTTTTAAAAATATTTTAGATTTTTCTAAGTCTGTGGATGAATGTATTAAATGAAGTCAGTTTTGAGAACAGTTCTCAAGCTTGCCACTCTACATTATGAGAAACTTGAGTTTCCAGTGTCAAACTGGTGCGTTGAAACCCACAAGTCTTTGAAAATGCATCAGTATAGATCTGTACCTGGCAGTATTTATGTACTTAAAGTTGATTGTTTTAAATTTATCCTGACCTTACTTAAATTTAATGCCAATTATTTTCATGTGCTTAAGTTTAGTAGGCATGCGATAACATCCCTATCTAGTATCTACAAAATTTTGTAAAATTCACCCCTGTGTTTTTATGTGTACTTGTGTTAATAAGAGTGTTCAATCCCAGAGTCCTTTAATTTCTATAGAAAAAATGCAATAGTCATGAAGGTATACAGATGAAGGTATTGGTAACTATGGTTTATTTATTGTTCAAATGTATGTCTAAAAGCAGAGAACAAAAGTAAGAGAGTTCTTGAGAAAGATCTCTACTATTTGCTTCTATCTTGGAGCGTAGGACAGTGGAAAACTAGAGCTGAGCAGATTCCTTTGTCTGGTTAGCAGTACCCCGCCGAACTGGTAGCCTCGATGTGTGTTTGCGCTTCGTTTCGCTGCTGCAGCACGTATGCCCGTGTGCCGCGAAGGAGAGGCCTCGGCGCCCTGCCGCCTGCTGCGTGTGAGCAGGCAGCTCGCTGGCTGCTCTGCTTATAGCTTGTGGCTCCAGGAGAGGGGCACAAATTAACTGCATGTGGCTAATTGCCAGGTGGAAACTTGCGCTGCAACTGCCCCTTCAAGGGGCACTTGGTTGGTTGGAGGTGACGGGCTTCAAATCCATTTGCTAGAAATCATCTGATCGTCTAAAGCCACACGATCCATATTCCCATGTATGAGAAATCATTAAGCCTCCATGTTCATCCCAGCGTTCAGTCCACAAGTTGTGTTTGAAAAATGCACACGTAACCATTTGGATTTGCCGACAGCAGCGGCAGTGCTGGGCTCTCCGTCCTCCCTGCTCGCAACTGTCTGCAGCAGAGGAAGTGCTGAACCCCCTTCCTTAGCTCCCAGCCATAGGCGCCTGTTGTGTCTTTCCGGGCTGCATTAAAGAGCTTTAATAATGGGTATTTTCACTCTGTGAAGGTTCTCACACTGTAATCGAGGCAGCTTTCTGATAATCTCAACAGGCTGGAGTCTTTTAAGCTTCTCAGTTTGGTATTTTTTTCCCCCTTGCTTTTGTGTTGCTGTGTTCTTTTTCTGCACTTAGTTCAGTTTGTTGCCTTTTATATAGCAGGGAATTGTAGCATTATTTTAATTATTTAGTCACTCCAATTATTTTGGGTCAAATAAGGCTGGGATATAGTCTGAACAGAAGAGAGCTGCGCGTAGCCTGAATAATTCATTGGTGTGGGGTGCCTTGGAAGATGCACTCTCTCCTGAACTAACAGCTTAGCTGGACTCTGAGCGTTGGGAGGACAGTCAGAGCGTGTTCCTGGGTGAGATCCAAGTGCCCTGTGTCTTGGTCCTCTTGGTCTTGGTGTTTTTCACGACCAACGTGACGACTGTTCTGTCATTTGGGTTGTGCACAACGTTGTTCATGGGTTGCACTAAAGCTGCGCCACAGTTCAGGCCTCGTAAACGCTTTTGACTTTCGGCAAGGTATTTCACTTTCTTGTTCTTTTCTGCACTTCTGCAGGTGTTGCTACCTGTGGGCTCTTTAGAGTTTTTTAAAACTCCTGAGGAATTTTAAAGTACTCTTCTGAAGCTTTAACGGGGGAAGAGATTCTCAAACAGGTGGGGTGCACACGGGAGGCTGCAGAGTTTCAGCCTCTTGCTGTTCGCTCACCACTTTTAGTCCTCAAAATAGTGGATCCTTGGGTGGTATTACTATATAAACTAAAGTAGGATGTCTTTTACCTTGAAAGCTTGTTCTAAATAGATTATGATCCAGGTTTTTAGGAAACAGAAATAAAAACATTTACGTACCTTAAAGATAGCATAGGATTCATCATATTTGATGTTCTGTAACAGGGAAAGTTGGACTCTTAGAACTGTGTATTTTCACCCTTTTAAAGTCATGCTTTATAACTTTAATATACCATTTGTGTTTAAAAGATGCTTAGTAGACTTAACTAACCCTGTCCATTCTTTTTTCCCCTTCCAAACAGCAAGACAACAGAGAAATGTTTCGTAGTGTCCGGCACATGATATATGATCTTATTGAATGGAGATCCCAAATCCTCTCTGGAACTTTACCGCAAGATGAGCTCAAGGAACTGAAGAAGAAAGTGACTGCCAAAATTGACTATGGAAACAGGTTTGTGAACAATGTTGCAAATGTTTCCATTTGAAAATGAATCAGCTTGGTCTCTGTTACAGGATTCTTTTACTCTGTCTTTATGCATTTGCAATAGTAAAAGAGTAACGGTAATTTTGACTGTATTAAAAATAAGAAGATAAAGAGGGAAATTGCATATAGCATCTTTCAAATGGAGTAAAATTAAGTAAATGAAAGCTGTAATTTTTAAACTTTTTTTAAATTTTTTATTGTTTTGGATTTTTTTTGAGTCAGTTGAAAAGTGTAAGTCTTGCCTCTGTTCAAGTACTTTAAATTCTGCTTACTTCTGTAGCATATAACTGTCACTGCCTTCCCCGAACCACTGGCTGTGTGTGTCCTGAAGTAACCTGTGCTGTAATGTGATGTTGAAGGGTTTGGCTTAGAAGCAGAGTTTAAATAACTGTTCTCTGCTTGTGTTATATGCAATTTACATCCTTTTATTAAGTCTGTCTGGTATATCTGTTTAACAGATGATAGTGGAAACTGTGAGCTTTTAGAAAAATAACAATAATACAGTAAGTTACATGTGCTTACTCTTGACTATGGGATAACATTCAAACAGGTAAAATTTGATTGAGCAACATTAGTTTTTTTTAAATACAAGTTGTATGTTATGTTGTCTGTATAGTTGTAGCTTTCCCTTTAAATTGAAAGTGAAGAGTTGCACCTTTCCCCCAAAGAAATAGGGAAATTGTTTGAAATGGTGTTTTGAATACTGAAAGAGAGAGCAGTGCAGTCCTGTGCACCTGGGGACTGAAATTTATTCAGCAAACCAATCTCTAAGTGCCCTTGTGATGTAAATTATTCATCAGATTTGAGCCACTTGTGCTTTATTTCTTAAGAACTGCCCAGCTTGCAATATTTCTGTATTTTATGTGCAAAACCGTAATTAAAAAAAGACAAAAACGAAAACCAGTAACTGAATTCAGTAAGCAATTTAGCATTTATAATCCAAGATATGGACTGTTGTACCCCAGTAGACAATTAACCAGATGTTATTGATATTATTTGTTTGGCTACTGTATTTTACCATCTGGCTAAGGAGTTGGTTAAAGTTTCTCTGAATAACGTCCAGATGCTCAGTGTTCAAATACAATAGAACATCTTGTGCTGTGTTTTATATTCATAATGTTCTGATGGACTAATTAAGTGATCAGAACATTCTCTGCAGAGAATGGCAGAGAACTGAAGTTGAACTCCTGAGTACATATTCACAACTAAAAAGATATCCTATCTTTCTAATGTAGTCATATATTCCCTCTTCTCTAAAATGAACACAAGTGATGATTTCAGTATCTGATCAGAATAATTCATTTTGCATTTCATAAATATTTTCCAATCTAATTAAAATCCTAACTTTGCCTGTTTTGTGAAATACTGATTTGTAAATATGATTTTCCTATAAATAAAGGCAACAATTTCATTGCATATTGTTGAAATACCTGATGAAGTGAAAGTACTCTTATTTCTACTTGTAGTGTTCATCTGAAATTGGGTCAAATGCTTTTGTTATGAAAACATATTTCTTGTTCAGTTGCAAGAAAACTGCAAGCAAACTGAGGTATTTAAGAAAAATCTTTCTTTTCATCTGTCTCCCAAGTGTCACTCGTATGTGGAAGGCTAAAACAAAGAAATCAAAACAGTGCTTGATCCCACTCTTCTGGCAAACCTTCTTGTCCTGTTTGTGCATAGTGGGCTGGGTGATCAGTCATTTTCTGAGTACCTTTTGGTCTGGTCCAGCTGCGCGTGCTCTGCGGAGGACTCTGCTCTTGTTCAGCCAGACCTTGCGGTTACAGCACCAGTAACCAGGAGGTGGATCCCCTGCTCTGGCTGCTGTCCAAACACCAGGATCAGGGAGCAAGAAGACTTACTGTTTTTCTCTGTAGCCTCAGTGAGGAGAAACCGCTTGCTTGCCAGAAAGTTTTTCTGATCTTGTTGGTCCAGAGATACCTAAGAGGTCTATGAAGAGCAGGTGAAGGTCACAGGTGAAGACAGAGCAGGGCTTTGGAGCTCTCTCTTAGCAGGCTGCTGCTGCACTCAGGGATGTGCTCATCCTGCTTGGAATTAATGCCCTGCAGCTGAAGAGCTTTCCGTGGTGACCCTGCCAAGGCTTTGTCTCAAACCTCCAGGTTTTCGTCTTGCTAGGGAGTTGCAAGGAGCAATCCTCCAGGCACATAAATGTCTCCAGCTGCTAAAGCTCACGTTCATCTTTTGCAGTGATTGAAAGTCATGTCCGAAGGGGATTTGCTCTCAGATAAGCTATGAATTTGTGTGTGACATTATGATAAACTGCAGCTTTGAACTGGGCTCAATGGTAGAACATCTCAAAGACTAAGTTTCAGCAGCTCCTTCATGAGAGGTGGCTACAGAGTTAGAAGGTGATAACTTTAGGTACTATGTTCATTGAAAGGGAGTTGGAGATCAGCCTTAGGTAAGTTAGGCAGAGAAATACAGATCAGCTTGGACTTGAATCTTGGAAAAAATGTGGAAAATTGGACTTGCTCATGTTCTTGGACTTGATTGAGTGGACTGGATTATGGCAGAAATCCTCCTTTCTGTGGAAGTAATGATGGGAGTTAACACCATGCTGACAGAAGGAGAAACATCTTTTGTGCTCCTTGTACTTTGTACAAGCACGTTGTGGATTTGGGGGAAGCCCTGAATATGCCTGTGCAGGAGGAGACTGTGCAACTGGGTGCAGAAAGGAGCTGACCAGTTTGCATGTGGTGTGACTGTAGGTGTTTGCTCAAACAGTCAGATGAGCATGTGGTGTGACTGTAGGTGTTTGTTCAAACAGTCGGATGAGCACGTGGTGTGACTGTCGATTGTTTGTTCAAACAGATGAGTCGGAGGAGAATATCTTGCAAGTCTAAGAAATTGCTTCCCCAGCTGTTGTGCTATTTAAATGAGGCTTTCTGTTTTTCTTCTGAAACAGATGAGGAATATTCCTTCCCAGCAGTTCTGTGTGTGCTGTTGGAAACATGACTTCGGCCAGGAATGGGTATCTCGGGGGGTGATAGCGTGTGAAGTTGTTCTATGATTTATCAAATAATTTTTTTCTAGTCTGTATCAGATGTGTATGAATGTAATGTTAAACATGTGGCCTTTTTCCCCCAGCACTTGCTCGCGCATTCTTGGTTCACAAGCATGTTTCTGTTTTTGTGTAGAATCCTTGATTTAGACCTGGTTGTTAGGGATGAAGATGGCAATATCCTGGACCCCGAGCAGACCAGCACAATTAGCCTTTTTAGAGCACACGAAATCGCTTCCAAGCAAGTTGAAGAGAGACTGTTGGAGGAAAAAGTAAGATATGCTCTGCAACCATAGCTGCTCTTTGAAATGTAACTCCTGTAAACTAAACTAACCTACCTGCTATTGCCAGCATTAGGGCTGAAGAAGTTGGTATGTTTACGAAGGGTGGTCAGGCTTAAACCTTGTAAGTACTTGCATGGCTTGGGCTGTTCTTATTTCTCTAAAGGATCACTCCTTAGAATAGCCAGTTGTGATGCATCAATACATTGTATTAATAAATTGGCTGCATTTGTATGTTAATATTAAAGATGGGGAGCTTACTGCATATGTAGTAAATCTGTGTAGTAGGTTGTCTTGAGGGGTAATTTTTGAGAATCAAGTGCTCGTTAGGTGTTTTTTTGTTTTTTTTTTTTTTTTCTTCCCCTCTCTCTCTTTTTCAGTATGTCAGTCCTGGAAACTTCTTTGGTTTACAGGGAGCAAATCTAAAGGCCTTCCCAGACTTAGCAGTCACCTTCTTTGAAATTCAAACTTTACTTTTTAAAAGAAAAAAAGATTTATGTTTTAAAGAATTCTCCCAGTTTAAATTTAATTTTTCTGTTCTTGAATTACAGTCTCAAAAACAGAATATTGATATCAACAGACAAGCCAAGTTTGCTGCTACTCCTTCATTTGCTCTATTTGTAAATTTAAAAAATGTAGTTTGCAAAATAGGAGAAGATGCTGAAGTCCTTATGTCTCTCTATGATCCACTGGAATCCAAATTTATCAGGTTAGTGTCTTCCATTTCCTGCACAGAGTGTACTCCCTAGTCTGTGCTTGCTTGGTCTTAGTCGTAAGGTTTTGTGGGATGAGGGGCTTTAAATTTGAATTTTTTTTGAAGTGTGCAAGACAAGGCCAGCTGGGAAGCTGTGGCCAGCAGCTCCTCACTGTCTTGCTCAGCACAGATCAGGCTGGTCCCTCCATCTGGGAACATCTGAATTGCACAGTTTCTTGTCGCCTTGTGTGCCCCATAAGGGCAGAGCTTCAGTGAGACACATTTTTTTGCACAAAGCTGAGTCAGATTTCTAGGTTCTCCTCTTCCTCAAATTCCTTGGCTTTGTTGCTAGAGAACTTCTTTCTTTTATAAATGAAATGCGCTAAGTAGAATAGCAGCTGTCTGCTAAGTAAATATTCATTTGTTTAGGGTAGTTTTTGTTTTGTGTTTAAAATAGTCTTCTGTAAATCCTGAAGCTAATTTTTATGCTTATGCTAAGGGAAACTGTTTAAACATAAATGTTCTCCAAACATTGTTCTTTCAGTGAAAACTATTTGGTGCGGTGGTCGAGCTCTGGACTCCCCAAAGATATAGACAGGTTGCATAACCTTCGAGCAGTGTTCACTGTAAGTGTCTGGGCTGGTTAAGTTTACAAACCTTAAAGAACTTGTTTTGTATCATGTGAATAATTGAAGAATTTAATGATTTGTACTTAAAAGTGGGAAATTAGTCTTTGTCAGGGATTACCTGCAGAGGTAGCCTGAGATGTTTTTCATAGGTGACTACTACAAGCGCTAAACACACAAGTTTCTCCTCCTTGGTATTTGTGAATCATCAACTTACTAGAAATGATTTGGAGTCTAAAGCAATTAATTCGCACAGAATTCAAGATGAGACTCTAAATATTGTTATGAAGATTCTTTTACTGTGAAAATAATTTGCTCTGGTGCTAGAGGCTAATATGACAAAAGCAAATGCTAAGCAACAAACTTCTGTCTTCTAAAGTAGAACCTGAAATTCAATTAGTACAAAGTAATCTGAAGGAACTAATGTTTCCTAGGACCTGGGCAGCAAAGACCTGAAAAGAGAGAAAATCAGTTTTGTTTGTCAAATAGTGAGAGTGGGCAGAATGGAGCTGAGGGACAACAACACGAGGAAACTAACGTCTGGGCTCCGGCGGCCTTTCGGAGTAGCAGGTAACTCTGTCTGTGCCACACTTTATGGACACACAGAAATTAAATTAAAATTTGTTGGTGATTTATCACTCTGCTCTTCTTAAATTTCCTGCATCTTTGAAAAATTGCAGTTGGGTAGAGACTACAAATCTGGTAAAGTGCAGGTCCTTGTGGTGGTTCTTAGGCAAGAGTTTGGTGGTACAAAGCTAGAACTAGCAAAAATTCTTACTCGTGTTAAATAAGTCTATTCTGTCTCTTTGAATATTGAAGCTTTTATTTGAAACTGAGTGTTGTTTTTCTCTTGATGATTCTTAAATTGCACTTCTGCGAGTGACCTGTAGTGGAGATGCAGTTACTGTTGTGGTCCCCAGGGTATTCAGAGCCCTTCTTCCCGTGTGTGCGTTTAACTCGGTACGCTTTGTTCTTGTTTTCAGTAATGGATGTTACTGACATAATTAATGGAAAAGTCGATGATGAGGACAAGCAACACTTCATACCATTTCAACCGTAAGTAGGGGACAGTTCAGAGCATGAGCAGAAATGTTATCAAATCAACTTCTGAAGTTAATCTTTGGATGGATGCAAGTGTTCTGTAGATATTCTGAAGTAAAAAACAAACAAACAAACAAAAACTTTTGGTTGAAATTTTATCTTGTGCGATACTTAACTAATATTGCTTCTTGATATCATTTCCATTATTTATAATAGCAGTAGATTCAGAAAATTCTGGTTTTAAGTCCTAAGTTTAAAACATGCATTCTCTGTTTTGTTTCTTCTTTTTGTATAAAGATGGTAGGGAGGTAATCTATAAGAGGGAGTACTTAGTTGTATTGCTTGCTCAAATCTGGCTGATATGCTAATGATCAGCAGTGCTACCAGCACCCGCTACAGGTTATTTCTGTGAAATGAGTTAATGATAACATTTATGCTTTCCGTGGTAGCAGATAAAATTTCATGGCAGGGACCACAGTAACTGTGTGCAAACAAAGGTTAAAAATGTGAAGGATAACTGGAATCTGGTCTCTTACTTCAACTTTATAATAGGAGACTTTTAGAGAAACCTGAAGTATTTTGTTTAGCAAATTCACTTGTCAGTTTGGATGGCAATATTCAGTTCCATCTGCAGTTTATACTTTCTTTTGTGGAGTGTGGAAAGGTAGAAGGATAAATTGAGTGCTTGTACCTAAAACATGAATGTCTAGTTTTACCCTGGGGTGAGATGGAGACGCCATCTGTTCAAAACGGTAAAGATAAAGTTATATTAACTAAGCTCCCTGATTAATGGACTAATGGATACCTGGAGGGTTCTAATATTTAAAAAAAAAAAAAAAAAAAAAAGCTTGAAATAATTTAATATCAAATTAATTTTACTTAGAAAATGGGTCCAGTTCAAGTTGTCTTGTAGTTTGCAAGAGCCCATAGGGCTATGGAGAGAGCTGTAGGGAGCGAGCTGACATGTGCCCCTTGTCTGAAACCACTTCAGGTCTGTGTAGCAGTGGCAGGTGGGTAGTACAGACAGTGTTAAACATTCCCATGTTATTTTAAAGGGAAACAAAGGCATTTAGGGAAGTGACTTTCATGACATTTGTTTCTTGTATGGTGAACAGTAGCAAGCTAATTTTTAGTGTGAAAGTGTGTAATGAAAATGAATCTTTGAATCGGACAGGATGCTAATGGAACATCGAGTTTTCTGCTCCATTAAAACTGATTTATTTTTTCTGTGTGTATAAATCAGCTTTTTGAAAAGAGGTACAATGTAATTTTTTTACTACAGTATACTTTTCCCTGAAAGATGTTTTAATTTATACCAAGCAGTATGAATGATGTGCAAACATGCAATGAGTACTGATGTCATTATTTCTAATGTAGTCTTAGACTGTAGATATGAGGCACATTTCTCTTCCCCATTTCATGCTTTGCTTCTGTTGTACCACATGCGATTCTGTTTTCATATCTCTGTTTGTATTCATTCACTAGCCACCAACACAATGGCTGTCACAGCACTTGGCAAAATTACTTCAATGACACTTGACGCTGCTTTTTATTTATAGATTTCATCTTTTCATTTATTCATCAAATTTAACAAAATGTTTGGATTATCAGCTTTTCTTGTCCTATGCCATTTCTGTGAATTTTTAGGTAGCTTTTCCTTCAAGCGGTCTGCACTGCTGTTGAATTTGGAATCACAGAAGTGACCCTGAAGGTTTTGCAGGGCCGGGCTGCCCTGTATCTCTTTGGCAAACCTGCCCGTGTGGGTGTTCACGGCGTAGCGGGGATGCCCGGGTGGGAGCTCTCCTCCCTACCTGGTGCAGGTCACGGGGACCTGTGCGTGCACGCTCCTGGAGGGAGAAGTCCCTGCTCAAATTTGCTGTACTTCTCTTTGGTAGAATCAGCATTCTTCTGATTAATGATCTTCCTGTGTCTGTCTTGTTACCTTTTCTGTCCTCTGTCTTGCGTTGACTAATCGATACTCTTTGTCACACCTATGATACGATCTTTTATGTTCCCTTCTTGCTGTGACTTCTGGTTCTCTGTGACCCTCTGTTTCCTGGTGTTGGTCGTCATGTGCATCCTCCAGGCTAGCGTTGGATGACGCCATTCGACACAAGCAGCTGAACATATCATCCCGTTTTTCACCCAGGGTGGCAGGGGAGAATGATTTCCTTCAGACTGTTATAAACAAAGTGATTGCTGCTAAAGAAGTTAACCACAAGGGTCAGGGTATGTACTGTTCTTCATATAACCTTGCACACAGAAAACTTATTAGTGCTTAAATTGTGATTTGTTGATTATCTTAGTTGGGCTCCAGGTGCCTAGTAATAACTTTGGTTTTGCTCTTTGGTGGCAGAAAATGTACTTGCACTCTTCCTTTGCGTTCTTTTCCCCCTCTATTCCTTTCTGCTATTTCCCACTTCCGTATTATTCCATTTCATTTTATTTTTTCCTCTCCAGTGCAAACATGAAGTTGTCTGTCCTTCCCCTGCCATGTCTATAACTTGGACATCTTTATATTTCTATCATCCCCACATAGTATTTTTCTGTATTTGAAATTGCCTTTGTTTGGCTTCAGCTCTGGACTTCGGCCTTTGTGCATTGAAGGAAGGAGCTCTCTCTCCCTTCCTGTTTCTTCTCCTCGTTTTTGCTGTTAGTAACCAGGTTCCCCTGCAGTTGCCTGTCAAGAAGATGAGGGAATTGCTCTCGTCGGAGCTGATCCTGCTTTGTGCTCCGAGGTGGTGAGGACAGACACAGAGCAAGACAACCCTGTTGATTACCTTGTCTAACAGCCTGTTAACGCTGCTGTGCATAATTCGGTGTTCGCCCTGCTGACAGGGAATTGAGTTTGCTTCCAAAGCCTGTGTTTTTGCATACAGCGCTTCTTGACTATGCTGCCTCCCCATTAAAGGGAATTGTGGGCTAGTTAATGCTGTGCTGGCTTCAGTCCTGTTTTGGATTGGTTTAAGGTACTGATGCAGAAGCTAAAGCTTCATATTTTGAATACCTATGGTGTTTGTAGGGCATAACAGAACAATAGATATAAGAGGAAAAATCTCCTTTTAGTAATTTATAGTAAATAAAATCTTAAATTGTTGATACCTTAAATTATCTCTTAAGTCGACAGGAAAGTCTAGATGTAGTTTTTCCTGTTTTCAGCTGCCAGTGATGTGTATTTTAAGGGGAGGAAACTCAGTGAGATGTCTTTGATTCATTTCAAACTCTTTCCCTGGGAAAAAAAAATCTGTTTTTTAAAAAAAAAAAAAAAGGCTGCAGTGTAGCTGCTCAGCCAGTCTTTGTAGGTACAGTTGCTATTTAATGAAACAGCAGCTGGTGGAACTGTCCCTGGCAGCAAGTCAGCTTTTACAGCCTTTTATAAGATATTTTAACAGAAGAGAAAGTTAGATGCCAAATGTACACAAAATGAATGCATAGTTAATTGGGTGTGTAACGGGATAACCCACAATTTGAATGATGATGACTTTTTTTTAATTTTCATACACTGGACTTTTTTTTCCTGTGAATTGCTGCTACAAATTTCATGCTTAAACTTAATTGCTAGTCAGCTTTACCAGCTGGGTAAGAACTCATCCTCTTGCTTCTGCATCTCTTCCCGGGAGCCGCAGGCTGCTGTTAGCCCCCAGGCTGTGGCATCTTTGGGCACCTTCTCATAGGAAAGTGAAAAATGCAAATCTGCTGTAGGGATAAAGATGCTTTTCTGAGTTCACTGCAGTTAAGTTAAAGCAATTTATCGGGGGTGGGATTAATTAATCCAGGGTACATATCAGATGTTGGTTGTGTCTTTATTGGTAACTTGATATTGGCTAGTTTTTAAATTTCTTCAGTTTTTCCAGTCTAGCCAATGTTGCCCCTTTTGTCTTTCCTGTACAAGATAAAACACTTCATTAGGAAGTGCTCCTGAGAATTTCAGAGGTTAGATACAAGCTTGAGGCAATCCTATTAATGGCTTAACAGCCATATTTCTACAGAACCTTTTGTGTAGACTTCAGTGATAAGAAAGCTTATTTTTCAGAACACTGCGAGGAAGAGGGATTTTTCTAGTTCCACTCCCGCCTCACCTAAAGGGTGGGAGTAAATATTTTTGTAAATATTTTTCTTTAATAACAAGAGGAAAAACACAAGTTTAATAGTTGTATTCTTTACAACAGGTCTGTGGGTGACTTTAAAACTTCTTCCAGGAGACATCCATCAGATTAGAAAAGAGTTTCCACATTTAGTGGATAGGTCCACAGCTGTGGCTCGGAAAATGGGATTTCCTGAGATTATTATGCCTGGTAAGTATAAACTAGTGAATCGGGATCCTAGCAAGAATAATGTTTTCATATCGGTTAAAATAAAGGGGGTAATCTGAATTACGTACCTCCAACAGCTTCATTTTGTCACTAAGATATTTTTATTCTTGACCACTCCTTTAAAAAAGAAAGATTTGTAAAAGGTTAAATGCCATGAGAGCGTTGTGCTGTGTTACTACACATAGCTGAGCTTCAGTAAGCGCATATTTCATTTGTTATCTCTTAAAATTTTAGCTATCTTGTGGCTGAATCTTCTCAGCAAGTGGTAAAAATTCTGCAAGAAATGGAATAAATTGTATGTTTAAGTGAACAACTAAATGGATTCAGCATGCACTGCGAGCGCATGAATTGTGTGCCCAAGAGCAGGGAGCTGTTGTGTTGAATTAACTTTGCTGGCTTTTAACCTGCTTCAAATACCGGCACGTACGGGAGCTCGGGGGGTGGGTGGATAAAAACAAAAAGGTCTGATGTACATGGGAGAAGCCTCATCAAAGGATCTAGTCTCGTTTAATCTACTTCATGCTATTTTGCTTAGCAAGGACTTATATAAAATGCCTTGTGTACTGAAGCAAAACCAGTAGGTAGGTTAGATGTTTGGGGAGAATAGCTTGGTTTAGAGATGTGAAAATGCCTTAAGGTTGTGCTAGATTTGGATAATAGTTTGAAAGGAAGCAGTCTGTGCGTGTATCTATTCACACGTACGCATATATGTATATAAATACATATGTTTCTTTTTGCGGGTATTCAGTTCTGATAATTATTTGCCAGAAACAACTTAGCACATCGTAAGTCCGTTGAGATGTTTTAGTAGTAGGGTATTTAGTGTTGTTAATGACATGACATTCTTTCCCTTTTAGAAATAGTTGGCCTTTTTTGTCTCTTTGATTCATCTTGTTACAGTGTCTCTTGATAGATCAAATCTTAGAAGCCTGAGCCCAATTCTAGCTAAACATACCTGTTTTTCAGTCCTGTTTAGTTTTGCATGTTCAGGATGATGTGACTTTTCAATGTTTTGCTCTCTATATATATGTGTGTGTGATTAACAGCCATCTGTGACAATTGCTCAGAGCTTTGTCCTTGTTTTGCTTGTAGGTGACGTTCGTAATGATATCTACGTAACACTGGTTCAGGGCGATTTTGACAAAGGCAGTAAAACAACAGCGAAGAACGTAGAAGTTACAGTGTCTGTTTATGATGAAGATGGCAAAAGATTAGAGGTATTAACTGAGTTAACCTCTGTGGGGTTATTGTGGGTGGGTTTTTCCCTCTGAACTTTTAAGGTGCTTTGATTTGAGCCTTTTCCATATCTTTCCAGGCGTTTGTTGGCTTAAGTCCTTACTTTGATTTACTTTGATTTGCAACAAAGTTTTGTAAGTTGTTGAAATTAAATAGGTTTTGTGGGTGCTATTATATGCTGTTTGGTACTCTTTTTAAGAGGATGTCTGAACCTGGGCCATTCTTTGACCTGCTTGCTGATTTTCTTTATTATAAAAATGGAGTTTGAGGCAGATGTAAACGCTTTCTCTTTTCTCCTTGTTTTCAAGAGTGTTATTTTTCCTGGTGCTGGTGATGAAGCCATCTCAGAGTACAAGTCAGTAATATACTACCAAGTGAAGCAGCCTCGCTGGTTTGAGACTGTAAAGGTATATAATGTTACATTAACTTCTGGGGTGATGCGAACTGAATATAGATTTCCGTAGAAGGCTTTGAAACAAAACTGGGAATATTAATGACTGACTGTGTTAAGGAGCAAGTAACTAAGGAAAATAGATTTGACTTTTGTATAAAGAATTTCTTCCTTTTGATGAGGAAGGCTGCGATGGGGGCATTCAAATATCTGTTTAGGAATGGGTTGGCTTTATTTCCAAGAGGGTGGCAGGATATTAAGGTTAAATCATAGTCACCAATGTGATGACCTCATCAGTGTTCTGGGATCAGCTTTAAGCTTGCTGAATAAGCTGGAGTCACTGTTCCTGGCAGTGCTCAAGGGACGTGTAGATGAGGCGCTTGGGGACACGGTTTAGCAGGCATGGGAGTGATGGGGTTACGGTTGGACTCAATCTTGCAGGTCTCTTCCAACCATAATGATCCTATGATTCTATGAATTTGTTTAACTTAGTAATTCTACAAATTTTCTGAGCTAAACTGGTAGAGCAAAGGTCCTCTATCTGCCCGTGGGGCTAAAGGAGGCTCTCAGAGAGCCTCAAACTGAGGTTCGGAGCAGAGGAGCAGTGGGCAGAGCAGAATGGGCACGGGAATGTGGCTAAGGAAATAGGACTGCTCTGGCAAAGTAATGGGGGGAGAAGTGTTAGTTACATCTCTGGCTTTTTTATTATTTATTTTTCACATAATTTCTGGCCATTAATGGCCTTCAACAACATAAAAGGCAAGGTGATGTTAAAAAAAATAAATAAAGACAGCAGTTAGTAACTGACTTTAATTGGTGTGAATTTTTCATGACTGTTGTCATCAGTATCAATTGTAGATCAGGCATCGCAGACATATGACCCAGGGTATCTAGAGGTCCTGTTGAGGAGCTTAGCAGCAGCTTTGGTTCTTTCCTTCTACTGCTTGGTTGCAAAAATAGTGGGTTTTTGTGCATATACTTTTCTTTCTGGGGAAATTATGATCTCTCAAGGTGTTGTATGAAAAGCTGAGGCTGCTGATTAATACTAATACTTTGGAAAGAAACGAGCCTCTCACTGAAAGAATGAGAGAAAGAAAGAAGCACTCGTTGAAAATGCAAAATTGGCTTTCAATGCATCTAAAGGAAACCTGATAGTGGTGGCAGCTATTTGAAGATACAGTACTCACTCCTTTTTTTCCCTCCTTCCTGTTTCCCCTTTCCCAATATGTGAAGGTTGCAATCCCTATTGAAGACGTGAACCGCAGTCACTTAAGGTTCACGTTCCGTCACAGATCGTCCCAGGACTGTAAGTAACGCAGCCTTTTCACGGCCGTTCTTGTCAGAGGCCATTGCTAAAATATACAGAAATGAATGGGCATAAACCTCCTAGCTTGTAATTTACTACTGTAATTGCTCTTAGTGTGGGGATAAGTTGTGTATTTTTCCTGCTTATTTTAAATTACAATCTGTGCATCTTTTCCCTCTACAAGTTCTTTCTCACTCTTAACCTTTGGCATCGTCTCTTTCCTTTTCTGCACAGCCAGTTCTCCAAGTCAAATAGGAGGGTGAGTGAATAAAGCTGCTCAGTTTGCAACCGAAAGGGCTGGGGTGTCACCTTCCCGAGAGGTAGGGCAAGGAGGGAGGTAGTAAAGAAGTTGGAACAGTTCTGTGTATAAGAAGGGTCTCCAAAGAGAGGTTACAGGAGGCCGGACATCAAGAGATGCTGCCCTAGTGATTGAGCAACTTGGTTTCTGCCTCTGATTCTGACATTTGCTTGTGATTTATTTTGAAGTAATTTTGATCTAAAAGATATTTGAGAGATTGTGATTCACTTTGACTTTCTTGTAATGTGTCTGGCAGCTGAGAACCTTTGAGTTGCTAAGGATCAAATCAAGACAGAGCTATCTTTTTCCTTCCCTCCCCCCCGCCTTTTTTTTAGCAATTGTTTTATTAGCAGTATTTGGGAATCTTGCCTATTTTACTGTGATAATACTCATTCCATATAGCCATCACACTGCAGTTGTCTTTGTGGTATGAATGCCTTTCAAAATCTGCAGCAAAAGTTTTGCTGCAAAATAAGTGTTAATCAGATGTCCACTGGTTGAATTTCAAGGTATGTAATACTACTTATTTATGCAGATGTGATGTGTTATTTCATAGTAGTTGTTCAATTAAAGTTGCATATTTCTAAATTGGTCATTAAGTGACTTATTTCACTTTCACTAGCAACTCAATTTCTTATGCATTTTTTTTTCAAACTTTTATTTTTTTTTATCTTTTTTCTAGAAGACACTCTCCTAATTTCTTATATCCTTTTCTCCATCTGAGACTTTCTTGCGGTCATGCACTTACAGGGTATCTGTTTTGTTTGACTTGAGTGGAGTATTTGTACTAAATACTTAACTATTTGTTTATGTTTAACAGCCAAAGATAAATCAGAGAAAATATTTGCCTTAGCATTTGTGAAGCTCATGAGATATGATGGAACAACTCTGAGAGATGGAGAACATGACCTTATAGTTTATAAGGTAGAATTTTGAGATATTTTAGTCTTTCCATAATAGCCAGAGGAGTGTGAGCATTATCTACTTTCAGTGAATTTCATTGCAACTGCACACAAAAATGTTATGGAATATTATATTAGATGAAGCAGCTAAATACAAATTACTCTGCTTTTGGCATATTTGGCAATTTGGTGGTTAGATCCTGAATATGATTTTCTAGGGAAGTTTTAATGGTTGAATTTGCAAAGCTTGTCACTGAATACCTATGTGGATTTTCATGGCTGGAGAAGAGTTGCTTCTCCAGCCCTCTAAATGTCACATTTTGACTCTTAAGCTGTAAATTGGTTAGTGATGAATCCTTACCCTTAAAGACCCACTGGATACTTCAACTTCTGGAGCAAACCTATGAAAGTACAGTGTAAAAAAGCAAAGTTTTATCGACAGGACTCTTTTCTAGATTTTCTTAATTATGTATCATGTTGTACTTACAACACTGTTGCAGGCAGAAGCAAAGAAACTGGAAGATGCCTCTACGTATCTAAGTCTGCCATCCACAAAAATAGAGTTGGAAGAAAAGGGACACTCTGCTACAGGGAAGAGCATGCAGAACCTCGGCAGCTGCACCATCAGCAAGGACTCCTTCCAGATTTCCACTCTAGTCTGTTCAACAAAACTTACGCAGAACGGTAAGTTCATAAGACTGCCAAGCTTCTGTCCCTCACAGTTTGAGCCTGGATGTGTTTGTGTGACTTTCTCTGTCTTTTCTGTCCTCCTTCACTCACGTGGGCCTGTCACTTATGAGCTGTGGAGCGTTGGGTGAATTGCCTGGACACGATGCAAGCACAAGCCGAGAGCATCGTGTCCAACCCGGGCTCTGTCCGCGCGCTTGCTTTGGCTTACGAGCGGTGTGTGTCTGCACGACAGCAGTGTCTCCATAGCCATTTCACCCGGGCTGCTTCCGTCTCTCACGTAGCTGAGACTTGCACTGAACTGACACTGACCACGTGCTCTGCATCGTTTTACTTGTGTGGATGTGAAGAGCACTAAGGAAAACAAGCGGTGCTGCCTTGTGTGCTGCTCCCAAGAGTAAGTAAGGTCGTGCCTGTGGTTCCAAGGTAGCTGTTCTGTGAGGCTTCCGAGCTGCCAAAGTCCTTATTTTCCATATGGCTTAAAGGAAGCCTTGCCTTCCTCTTCTGCTGGGCAGAAGATAGTGAGCAGGTTTAGAGGAGCCTCCACGCAGCGCCACCTGCTAGGATGGCACTTGCCTTTTGTTCCTTTTAGAACTGCCTTACGTCTGTTTTCCATCTTCGTCAGCTCGCTGCCCGTGTCTAAAGGCTGGGAAAACCAGAGCTCGTGGCAGCTCCCCAAGCGCATGTCTTCCGAGGCCGCCCGTGAGCCACAGTTGCCACGGGGCAGCTGGAGCCATGGAGCCGTGCGGGAGGAGAGCGCCCGTGCCGTGGATCTCGGAGGAGAGGGGGCTGCTGCGGGGAACGGGGCCGCTCCGCCTGACTCACGGACAGCAAGGGCCCTGGAGGCCGGAGCAGCGAGCGCGACGCTCGGCGCGGGGGCGGCCGCTGCGCTTGGCCCTTCCGTGGCTCCTCTGCACGGCCGTGCCCGGGGCGCTCGCTCACCTCGCGTGACGTCCTCGTCACCCCCCGGTTTCACCGCAGTCTGCCTGGCAGTATCTCTGTTAAAGCAGGATTCCGTATTCATTTAGGGATTTTGTATTCAGAGCACGTCAGATTCACTGCAGTCTGGCAGGCTCATAGCCTGAGAGGATGCTTAGCAAAAATTCAGAAATAATTTGGGAATTCCAGTGCAAATACGGAATCGTATCTCGACAGTAAAGCAGCAATTTTGTGCTTTGGTGCAACACAGAGGCAAGCACAGGGAACTGAGCTGCTCGCTGCTTTTTGTTTGTCACTGGGATTACTAGGGTTTTTTCCCCAGGTTTTCCTAATGCTTATTAGTATTTAGAAATACTTTGTGATCAATATATCCTGGGTGGGTATACTGTTCATCCTGTCCCTACTCCAGTCTCAACTGTGGATGAAGCTAGTAATAGGAGAAACGATGGTGGTAGTACTTTGCTTTGACAGAAGAAATCTTACAAAAATAAAGACAAAAGGAAGTAGAGTGTTTTGTGTAGTTTGCGGTTAATTTGCTTTGGACTTTTGATCTTCACTTAATGTTACTGATGGTTAAGTGGTCTGTGAAACTTCTAGAGGTGAAACTTTCAAAGTATTGAGTGTTTTAGAATTGGCTTCAATTAGTTTTTTGTAATTTTGAAAGTGTATTAGTAAATCAGAGTTTTTTGCGTATACGGAATGTCCTTATATATGGATATATTTATACATGGACTGTCCTTTCATGTGTAAGTTCTTTGGATACTCAGTTATTTCCACTCTTTAAGAACAGTAACCTATAAATGTTGCTTTTCTATTAGTACCTTTTGCCCTTAGTGTCTAAAAAGTCTGTTAAACAGTAAAACTTGGCACTGAAGAGACTTCAACCGGTTTCTCTGAGAGGACATGATTGTCAGGTATTTATTAGTTGACACCGAAGAGCCGTTAGTGATTCATGGCGGAAGGCATTAGTAGCAACAAATTGTCTCCTGGCCTTTTCTTAGCTTTGCCAATTGATTTTGGGTCAATGTAAACCCAAGGGAAGAATTAAAAAGAGCCCCTTCCTGCCAGGTCAGGGGGGTGTGTAGATGTGTTAATTTTGCTTTCCTTCGTCTGAGTGGCTGTGCTGAGTTGTGACAAGCTGAGGTCTTGCTTAGGTATTAGGGGTTGTCTTGTTTTGTAAGTTAGAAATGTCAGGAGGAGGAGCAAAATGGCATCACAGCAACATCCCCTTCTACATGATTTGCCTGCAGATACTACAGCTTATCAGTGTCTGTTGTGCAGCTGTTGGGATGGATGTCCAGGGTGATAAGACTAGAGCTGGAGATTCATTAATGGTCTTGCTGAAAATTTTCTCTGAACATCAATAACTAGAGCTTATCCATGAGTCTGCTCTTGTGAAGCATCCAGAGTGTGTATAATATTTACTAAGCGTGCCTTAGAAAAATTTTGATTAAGTGCGCAATCACACAATAAGTAAAGAACAGGGTAGCTTGTGTAGCCCATATATGACATGACAATTTCAGATGCTGCAGTGGCATAAAAATGAAGGTGATGTGAATACAAAATTAAAATAGAACAATTCATGAAAAGAAGAAAAGCAAATGTTTAAACTTGAGAGGATAGATTACATCAAAGAAAAGATATTGGGAGTTAGAGTAGAAAAAATATCTGAGTTTTGAGAAAAGTTTCAACATCTGCATATGGAAACCTCTGCATGTAAGTGAAGAGCGTAACTGTGAGGTTGAACTGCTTATTTTCATAAGTCAGTAAGAAATAAAATAAAACCTTCATCTCTATTAGGTACCACATACAATCACAAATTACCTTGGTCCAAATAAGATACAAAACTGATGAAGGTGGGGATTACTCAGTCCTCCAACAAGTGATTATTAGGAATTATCCAATGGAGAACTGCAGTCTCTTTGTGTGGAAAATAACTGTATTTCTTCTGTTAAACCAAAGATTTTGGGGAAACCTACAGCAGCTGTGCTGACTTTATATCACAGTATAAATCCATCTCTGCAGTTGCAGGTCTTGGTAAGCATTTGATTGCTTTGAATGTTTAATTAAAACACCTGAGGGTGATTGCCTGGGGGAAGCCATTTCTCATTACTGGTAGGAGTTACCCTGGGCAGAGCTCACATAAGAATTAATCTTATTTTTAGGGGTGGGAGGAGTGGTTAAGTGTGCTAGTAATCTGGTGGCTAAATTAAAGGTAGTTTTTAAAACCTCTCTTTCTCTTTGGGCTCTTTTGCTGAGGACTGCTCACAGGGAAGGTTTGTGTTGTTCTGAAGGAGACCTTTAATGAGGCTGGATTAGCTGAGGCAGGCCGAGCTTGGGGTTTGGAGTTTTGCAATCCATGTAGCATCTCCAGGAATGCTTGCGTGGGTGTAAAGGGTGGATATTCTGATGTGATCATTAATATTTCCTAGCTTATTTTCAGGTGAAACATGATAGTGAGTTTGCACATGGGAGGTTGTCCTTGAAGGACAGTGCAAAATGGTGCTCTCCTTCTTCCAGGACTGCTAAAAGAGGGAGCTTATTTTCTCTGTTCCCTTATTTCTCATTGACTGATCAAGTGATACGATCCTAGAAGCGGGATTTATAAGTTGGAGGCAGGACCATTCTTGGCTGATTTGTCTCATAATCTGAGCTGATTTGTGTCCTAGCTGTCTAACACTTGGAAGCTCTCAAGGAATCTGGACACAATGAGTTATTAAGCAGGCAGCTTCCCACTCAACTAGCCTCGCTTGCAGTGGTTTGCCTGGTGTTTGTTCTTGCTTTGCTCTCACTTTATTCAGTGAGAGCAAAGAAGCTGGAAACAGGAACGCTCAGAGATTCCCAGCCCCGTAGATACCACTGTGTTGGTGGCTGACTAATTTCATTTTGACGTCTTTCTCTAAACACAACCGTTGCGTACAACAGAATGAAAACTGAAGGATCAGACTTTCTTGGCCTAGATTTTAATGCTGACTTGCCAAAAGCAGACGGCTTTATCAACAGCTTTTCAAAATTTTTTCGTGATAGAAATATTGTGTTGGGTTTCTGCAGTGTAGGATGTGTAATAAAAATATTCTGTTGTCCAGTAAAAATGGCTGGTTGTGGAAGTAAAGATTTTATTTTTCCTCAGTGTTGTTATGGTATTTGAGGGAAAGTAACTGTTCTGCATATAATAATTGTTTTTCTTATTCCTAGTTGATCTCTTGGGACTCCTGAAATGGCGATCAAATACAAATCTGTTGCAGCAAAATTTGAAGCAGTTGATGAAAGTTGATGGTGGCGAAGTGGTTAAGGTAATAAATTAACTCCTTTAAAAATAACATTAGTACTGTAATTTTGCTGAATCCTGTATTTCAAAGTCTTCTCCTGAAGCTCCCTGCACACACATGTGTGAAAGCACGACCAGGTATCTCTCAGCCTTCACTATACTAATCTCCATCTCCACCCTCAAAGAAAACTTCAGATATTGAGTGCTGTTACACAGATGTACAGTGTAAATTTCTAAAAATGTAGGGCTTTTTTAGCAATTCAGTATTTTTTTAATATATAAATACACAATGGTAAAGAGCCTTTGTAAGGGTAAAACATCACAGAATTATTATGTAATGTTGAATGCATTTTTAGGTGTGTACCTCCTAATGTGTGCTACCAATATATATATATATGTGTGTGTGTGTGTGTGTGTGTATAATGTATATTAAAATCTTAGGAGAAAGATTTAGCTGAGCCAAATTATTTACATTTGCCAAGGCCATAAGATCACTGAGTAACTGTAGTGACCTACATAAAGGCAGACTTATTTATGGAAAAGAGTAGGCTGAGACTTTACTGAATGTGTTGTGCTATAGCAAATCTAATAATGTGTCAAAAGATGTAATGTACTGGGGACAGATGACCCTTAAGGGCCTGTAGTTTTTTTGACTTGATTTGGATTTTAATTTGGTTAATGGAAGCATAATGAATGCCTCATCTTGGAGGAACTTGAAACATCTGAGACCGCTGACACTGTCCTTTATTAATAGGAAGGTGAAATTAGCATCTTGCATTTGGCTTGTTTTTCAGGAAGGTTCTATTTACTGCTGTTTTTCTGAGGATCATTTGATAGCTAAAAATGCATCACTGACACTTGTGACAAGCATTGTCACAGTGCTGCCACTTGCAATTGTCACAACTCTCCAAAGGACATCAAAGAGTTTAGAGCAGGTGACTGTCGTTGGGTATCGGTGACTTTAAAAATGTCACCAGGATGCAGCACAATCAAGGCTTAACTAAACAGCGTTAGAATGAGTTCTCCATCTCTCTGCATTTCCAGACTTTCCTCTCCAGGTAGCAGAAACCCCATGAAATCTTGGGCTTGCTTCTCCCTATTCATTCTTTTACGTCGGAATCAGAGCAAAAGTTAATTTATGCTCACATGGAGGAGTGAACATTTAATATTGCTCTTCTCACTGCTTTCATTAATTCTTTATTTAGAAGACCACTGTTTATTTTATCCATCTGTTACAGTAATGTTCAAAAAGTGTTTTTGTACAGGCTGCTTCACACATGAGTAATACCTACTTTGTGACTGTTCCTTTCTGTTCTTTCAGCTCTTCATCCTTCGTGTGTGTATTATTAAAAAGTACATATTTGAATAAAACATATACAAGTTTCCTTTAAAACTACTTCATTTATGACTAAGAAGAGATCAGACAAGATACTTGCTCCAGTTATTTCAGTAGCATATGGAAACTGTAAATGTTATCTTCCTTGAATGGATGCTTGGACTTTAACATTTGTGCATATGATCAATGAGGCTGGGTGATGCAGATTCCCAGTCTGGCTAGTCCTACTAGTGTCCTGCCGGGGAGAGGTTTTTCTGTGTCTCTTGACATCAAGAAGCAATGAGCAGAAGTCACTGCTATCTCTTCTATGTTTTGGGGTATTTTTCTAGTTGTTTAATGAAGTCCTGGTAAACATGCTTGAAGTTGTCCATGTAATATGAAGGCTGTCAATGGAAATCTGTTTATGATGGCCAAATGTGATATAAAGACTTAGTCACGGCACAGGCACGGCATGGGCGGTTGCCCTACTCAAATGTACTTTGCCAGGCAGAGTTTTGGAACTGCCAGCATTTTTTCTCTTTAAACAAGATAGAAAATTCTGTCAGTGCTCAGAACTATGCTTTGCTCCTTCCTTAGGCAAACTAATGGTTAGTATGAATGGTTTGTACTTTAGTACAAAATTCCAGATGCTCTTTAATTAAATGAATGGATGGCAAGATGTTTGTCACTCTTCTGTCCAGTTCTGTGGTGAAGCTGTGACATAGCTCTCCTATGGGCTTGTAGTTACTGGTGTGATGAGTTGGCTACGAGCATTTTGGCATCTCCATGTTTTCCATCTTCAGATATTAGTATCATGGACTGTGGCTCCACATTCGCTTGTTTTGAGGACTGTTTGACCTTCAACACTGTTTAGTGAACTGCTAAATGAATTAATGAAATTCATGAGACTGAACTCCAAATTCAGTAAATAGTCCACATAACCACATTTGGTCTAGCAGACTCTGCATTTACAAAATCTTTTCAAGAAGGAAGGTGGAAGTTTAGGCTGTTTTTTCATCATTCCCACGATGTATATAATTTTCTGTCTATAGCTGTAATCTTTGGAAGCATTTGCCTAATGCTTGTTCAGACATTCCTGCCCAACCCTGCCTTGTCTAGTCTGCAAGACAAAAAAACCTTACTTCATTTGAGAAAGTAAACGAGTAAGTTTACTGTAACAACACGCATTGAGCCCCTTTTCCCTAAAGCCAAGCAAACCCACCTGTGGCAGTGATCCATCCTCATTCTGTGCTGGAGGAGCCCAT
Source organism: Nothocercus julius (assembly GCA_013398735.1). Classification (NCBI taxonomy): domain Eukaryota; kingdom Metazoa; phylum Chordata; class Aves; order Tinamiformes; family Tinamidae; genus Nothocercus; species Nothocercus julius. The sequence goes on along the minus strand of VZSV01000093.1, from coordinate 1,834,735 downwards.
GTTTTTGTCATTTGACAGAAGAAAAGGCCAGAAACGCAGTTCTTGGCTGGTAAACCCAATGGTGTTAATGAGTATCTCCAGTCTATGCATGTGCTACTTGCTGTCCCGGGGAAGAAATACCATATTGATCTGCACAAAACTGCTTTTACTGCTCTGCTTGCCTTGGGTCCCCTGACACTAATCCGCCTTGACTTTCACGTTGTGCAGATCAGGGTGTCCAGACAACTGACTGGAGCAGAGTCTTTTCTGTTGCACTGCTGGAGCCTGTAGGTTTGGGACTGGGGCAGGAGGGCGTGTGTCCCATTTGTCCCCGTGCCTGCATGGAGGCTGGTACTTGAAGTTGTGGATCTGAGTCTATGCAGCCAGGAAATGCTGCCTGCTGTGTGTTTGCTGGTGTTCAGCTGGCAGCTCCTGAGGATGACTTTTCATTTTTTTTTATTTTTTGGCATGAGACTGAGTTGCTTGTGTGTTCTGTGCTCTGAAACAACAGTTCTCAAAATTTGCATGATCCTGTTAACTGTACATTGATCCTGAATCTTGAAATATTTTTGTTCATTTGCTAAACTAAACTTCTGTTCAGGTGCCAAGTGTGATTTCTGACTTTCTTTTTTGAATGTATATAGTGATGTATAGATAGTCAACTGAAGTAATTTGTTGGAAAAAAAATATTTCTTTTTCCAGCTAATTTTTAAGATATTTGTAGTGTGAAAAGTATAAGTGAAAGCAAACCTCTCTAGATATGTGTGAAGTTTGAATTTTTTATTCATCTAACATATGATGACTTGAGTATGTATTTGTAGTTCCTCCAAGACACATTGGATGCACTTTTTAACATAATGATGGAGAACTCGGAGAGTGAGACGTTTGACACGTTAGTGTTTGATGCTCTGGTAAGTTTATTTTGTGGCCAAACTAGTCTGTCTAATAAGATCTGCTTTATTAATTTAGCTTAATGCATGGAAGGTAGTTAATATATTGAAAATTTCAGTTGGACTTGTCATCCTCTCTAAGGATGGAAACTGAAGTTCATATGCTTTAGGGGATGAAGAGTTGAGTATGGGGCATTTCTAGAACTATGTGCACATGTCAAGACAAACTTCTATTAAGAACAGGAAATTCTCACAGAAAAGGAGAATATAAAAATATTGGGAGAATAACTAAAACCCAAAGTCTCCACCTGCTTTTAATGCTTATCTGAAGGTGATGGCTGCTGCATGTAGAGAATTAAAGAATTTTTTGAGGCTAATGTGACAATTATGCTTATTTTTCAGGTATTTATCATTGGATTGATTGCTGACAGAAAATTTCAACATTTTAACCCTGTCTTGGAAACCTACATTAAGAAGCATTTCAGTGCTACATTAGCCTACACGTAAATTTTAAAACTACTTTTTTTTTCCTTCCCTAGTAAGAGTCTAATGTGGTTCTCTGCCCCTTCCCCTAATATTATATTCACTTAGTTCTGTCGTTTAAGTAGGGATTTGTGCATGTATCCAAGAGGCAGGAAGCTACTGGAGGAAGATAGAGTACAGTGTTTCTTTCTCTTCTGAAATAATAAAGCTTTCCATTGACCAAAGAGTTTACCAAAGTAAAACTCTTATTTTTGTTGTTTTGAAGAAAATGATGATTTGGTTTATGAACATTTAGGAATACTTTTTTCCTATAAAAAAATATTGAAATAAAATAGCAATCATGCTTGAGAATTACCCACCAGTAATTTGGTGGGGGAGCCACATCTGCTGCCTCTGCCTCATTTATTTGTTTGTTTACTCAGAACAAGTTTGTTTATTTAAAGAGAAGTTTTCTCTAGACTATATATAGAAATTTGTAGCTTTTTTATTTCTATTAAGATAAATGTATGTTTATCAAAACATTTGTCTACTCAGCTTTATTTCTGATAGAAGTAGATAATGTTGTACTTAATACTTCTAATGTGTATATTGGAACCCAAGTTGTAGTTAAAATGGCTATTAAACAGAAGTTCTCATGGTTCCATTACAACAACTGTTTTATCCTTGCTGGAAGTGAGTTATTTGAAGTGGTATTGTTCTTAGAAGGGCATCACTTCCAAATTCAAAATCCTTAAAATACATAATAAGAGAATTTCCAGCTACTGTTATATATGTTCTGAAAAATAAGCTTCACAGCTTCTATCCCCAGATACGTGGAAAGCTATGTAAAAGGTAGGCCTTGTTGGAAGATGAAACTCTTATTTTATAATTCTAGCAAGGTGTTTATTTTTAATATTTTTGATTATTATTATTAATTGCTGCATCTCTATAATAACCCAAGCATCCCTAAATATCCAATATAAAATAATCTTATCAAGAATTGCTGTATTGCCTTTGAATTGGGTAACGTGATAGTGGGTGTTTGCTTTTGCTTTTTCATTTGTTAAGAGCAATGTGCCAAGGACTCTCCCAGTTTCCAACTACTCATAAGCAAAAGCAAAAATGTAGTAAGTACTCCTTTGCTGTGTAATCGGTCACTTGATGGTTATTACTTAAGTATGTAACTCTTCTTTAAAACCATCAAAGCTGAATTCTTGATTGTTAGAGTACTTATAACTTGTATTTTTTTTTTTCTTTTAAACAGAAAACTCACTAAAGTTTTAAAGTCATATGTGGATAATGCTGAGAAGTGGGGTATCACTGACCAGCTTTTTAAAGCTATGAAAGCTTTGGAATATATCTTTAAGTTCATAGTACGGTCCAGGATATTGTTTAACCAGTAAGTATGGTGAATGCTGAGTAATTTGGAATATTATTTCTTCTTTGGTGGTAACTGATAGTACTGAAATACTTCTGACCTTGTTGCGTTGCTGTTGTGATGAAGAAGTTGGTGTCATGACCGTGCTGAAGCTGGTTATTTGTTTATGATAATCTTGCATAGCAAGTTGCTGGTTTTGGTCCAACCTTTGTCTGCCAGCAGTTGTCTCCAGCTATTTCCTCTAGGATTTCCAAGCTAGTTTATGCACATCACAACTGTGCGGAGGGAATGTGCAGTGTGTTAAGTCTGGTTTTGGAGGCATAGCTCTTACCTTCCTGACCTCGGCATTCACTCCCTTCAGGAAGTTGATATGTGAAGAAGGCCAATCTGCTGCTCTGATAACAAGAACAAAGTGATGACCTGTGTGTGTTTGGCAGAGGGAATAAATTTTTGAATGGTAATTTCATGTAAAACCTGTCAATTATAGGTAATGCTCATTCTAAGCTTGTGAAAGCTAAACTCCTGTTACATATTGCACTGTGGAATGATCTATAGAGTCACACAGGAGAGAGAAGACACTGTTCCCTGCTTTACCGTTTTAGTAACATCTTAATGTGCTAGTGTTTACTTCAGGAGACAAATATTCCCCAAGAGAGTCAGACTTCCTTAATCTTGAACCTAGCTGTGTAGGAAAAAGACACCTCTAGAGGTTGGATACCGTTTTTCAGGGACAATAGACAATGTTTGTCCTTGGTTTTGGAGGGGAGGCCTGAAGAAATTCTGCTCTGAAGGGTGATATTTATTATTTTTAATAAGGAAACCATTTGAGTTTTTCTGAAAGGCCTTTTTATGTCTGTCAGCATGGAAGAGGCCCTGGGGAGGGGGAGCAGAGGGACTTTGGGTAGGTGTTTTTTTTTGTTGTTGTTGTTTTTTTTAACTTCACACCCAATTTCTTGCATAGTGAACTGTACAGTTGACTCACTTAGTGTTGTCTGAAGTGAGCATCTATCCATAAAGTCAAGTATAAGTAATTATTCTAAGTTAATTCGGAAGTCAGTACTCAACTTTCTTCATATTTTGTACACAAAATAATCAGCACGTTCAGTATGAATTTGTCTTAATTTAGATTCAGTCCTTTTACAGACAGTAGTAAACTTATTTCAAGGGATTTATGTAGAGCTCTGAAGTCACCAACTTCACCATCCTTTCTCTAAATTAGAGAAAGTAATTTATTTCTGTAATATTCTTGCAGTGAGATTCATGAAATACTGAATGTCACTTATATTATTGCTGGTCCTGCAAATCAGTTTAAAAGAGAAAAAAAAAAATAATTATCTCTTGCTGTAGATTAGATTTACGGACAAAATGACCCTTTAATATTGGCCATTGGATTTCCTCATGCTAAGCACTAATTCAGAGTGCTTGAGCATTAGAAGGCAATTCCCAGTGACTTGGCTTTAATCGGAGAAGCTGCTGGATGTTGACTGACACCACAATTTGTTCTGCTCTAAGACTTAAATCCTGCCTATGGGCTGTGATTGTTTGAGATGATTATAATGTAAAGTGTAGCAGTGTTCAGAAATATTCTTATTGTTAGCCTTTTACAAAAAAATGTCAACACACAATCTTTCATGAAGCTTAAAAATGATTACATATTTTCAGCTCAGAAAGTAATGTAGTACAGGATTGAATGTATGCAGCACTTCAGAAAGACCGTGCTGTGCAAGCTTCAATTCTGGATAAATATGTGGAAGCCCTAGTTAATCTAGTTAGTCTGGGAATTGGAGGTATTCAGTTTATGAAGGCTTATAAAGGCAGACGACTAAGTGAACTTCAGAAATACCTTTCAGTTACTTGATTTACTCGGTAAATTATTCCAGTGGTTATGTTGCCTTTACTGTGCTTAGGTTGCTGCTTTTCTGCCTTACTTTTTGCTGCCAGCTTCAAAAATTTATTTGGTGTAATCCTGTTTTTTTCATAGTTGCTGTTTTTTGTTCATTACCAGGTATACTGAATAAATTAATGTTAAGTAACCGGTAGTAGAAACACATCTGTTGCCCACTTGTTTATTTTTATTACAACTTTTTTTGGAAACCAAAGCTTTTTGTCTTTGTCTGAAGCTTGATTTATTGGACTGTCAAGTTTAGTTACTCCTTTTATTGGTGTTCATTTCACCTCTGATCTGTTCAGGGGAACACTGAAATCTCTTATTGAAATTGGGAGTTAACAAATAATTTGTGCTGTATAGCCCCCACTCTTAGCCTAAATGGAGAAGAGAAATTTGCACAACAGACTAACACAGTTTAATAATTTCTCTGTAGCTTTATTTCCCCTGTGTACTAGTTAAGTAGCTTTTTAAAATATCTGTGGCTCTCAGCAGGGTTATGAAGACAGCACTAAAAGTGGTATGTGTAAAGCAGCAAGAACATTCTGTTCTCTGGGTTTCCCTTGAAAAGAGATGTCCCTTTTCTGCTGCAAGAGCAGGTGATCTGTCATGAGCTCAAAATATTGATTATTTTCAAATACGAAGATATAGTAAGAATGTACATATAAAATATCTCAGTGAGTGGTCTTTTTGAGCTGGAAAAGCAATTCTCTATGCCACGTTCCAGCCTCTCTTCCAGTTCATCCTGTGAAACCCCAGCAGAAAGGAAAGAGGTGGACGAGGAGAGTGGAGGAGGACGTGGCCTTGAGAGCTGCTTTAGTGGCCGTTAGTGCTGGTGCAGGCTGTGACCGGGTGGCTTGGATGTGCCGGGGAGAGAGCTGGGCTGATGCTTCTGAGAGGAGGGTTTGGGCAGCGGAGGTGCTGCTGGATGGGGCTTTTTGAGACCCTCCAGCCTAGATGGAGTGTGGAGTGAGGCTGGAAGAGGTTCCAGTTGTTTAGGCTTGACCCAAATACCTTGTTTTTCCTAGTTTTCCTTCTTTTGGAGCCATAGTCAGTCTGTGTAGCTTAATTCCATTTTGCAGAAATCAGTAAAATTCAATAATCAGTAAGAAGTATATTTGTGACAGACCTTAGACAGGTGAGTCACGCATATTATCAATGAGAGGAGAGAAAAGTAAGCTAAGGAAATGAAACACAGTGGTGGGCTTCCTTCCCGTTCCATCTGTAGTGAGAATCATCTCCTGTTACCTCTTTCTCCCTACATCTGAGCATGTTAAACTTACTCAGATTTCCACATTTTAAAATACTAAATGGAGCTTCAGAAGTGTGTATTTATATGCCCTATGGAGCTAGCAGGCCAAGCGTCTTAGCTTGGCTTCCCCTCCTTTCGGTCGGCGTTTGGGAGCCGCGGGGCAGCTCTGCTCGCTCCGGAGGCGTCGGACCGAGAGGGCTCCTGGGGCCGGGAGGCTCCTGGTGGCAGACGGGCTCTGTGGTGCTGCTGCTAAAGGCACCGAGCCTGTGCTGTCAGCTTTAGCTTTGGAGGCACCTGCGCTCACTGTACGGGAAGCAAGATGTAGACCAGGTTGGGGTCAGGTCCTTGGAAAGCAGAGGTGAAACGTGCTGCCACTTCCCTCTTCCCACGAAGAGGGTTTGTAGAGGAAAGAAACAGCCAATGCACTTTTTGTTTTCCTCTCATGGTGTTTGGCAAGGTCACCTGCTCTATGTCACGGGTGGGTTTCAATGATTGCTGCCAGCTTGTGTGTCTGCTGCTTTCTGGGCTCACAGTGGAGCTTTCTGGCCTTGTTCCTCTTGGGCAGCCACCAGCTCTTGTTCAGAGCGGAGCATCAGGCCCGTCGCACTCTGGTATGGGGACCCCGGGCACCACTGAGGGATTTGGAGCCTCTTGAAGGCCTCTGATGAGCAATGCTGTACGTGGTGATTTACATGGAAAGCTTTAAAATACAAAGTCCCCCTCCCTGCTCGCCAGGCCTATGTCAGTCTCTTTCCATTCCTTACCTTTCTTTGAAGTCCTGGTTCATTGAAGAAGCTCGTAGAAATTGGGAGGTTTCTTGTTAAAGTAATAAATACAAAGAATTGTCCTCTGTCACTTGAACAACAGACTCTGTGCTGCCATTTTTAGCTAGCTTGTGCTTATGACATATGTCATTATTTTGCAGACTTTATGAAAACAAAGGAGAGGCTGACTTCAGGGAGTCGTTGCTGCAGTTATTCAAGTCCATCAATGAGATGATGAGCAGCATCTCTGACCAAACCGTCATAGTGAAGGTACGTCCTTCAGAGCGCTCTCTCCTGGCTTTCCTTCTGCATCCCATGACAGCATGATTAAAACGTTTCATCTTTGTTGTGCTGGAAAGCCATAAGGAAGTAGGTGATGAAGCATGTGCTTGTGCTTGCGCCCAGGAGTGCATTTTTACTTCAAATATGGTTAATACTTACGACTTCTGATAAAGACTGACTGTACAAGGAATGTACTCGGTACAAGGAAACTTGCTTATACCACTGCAGGTGCCTCGCTTGTTTGTGAACACAGCGTTTAGTTAGGGAATAAACTTTAGCTTATTTAACTTCTTTAAGTTATTGGTAAGCATAACCTCCTTTTAAGGCATTACCTTTCACATGCTCAGGACAGTGTGCATCATCATGTCCTTAGGCACTTATCCTTGTCCTAGGCTGTGCAGTGACTCTGATATGGTGCCTTAACCCCTCTTGCATGTGTCTTGTGGAAGACTAGGAGGGTTTCAGACTGTCAACTTCTTTCTTTGGTTTTCTCTTTAATATGGTGCTCACTTTTGGTTGAATTAGCTGAGTCACAGAATTGGGAAGGTTGCAGCTGACCTTGGATGAACATGGATGTTAGTATTACAAAGCAGAAGCATTCAATTATGGATGTTTTAGAGTTTGTCTAGTCTGAGGCCAATGCAGCAGCAAATGGGTCGACTCCAGTGTCATGTTCAGCTGGAAAATCAGTTTGCCAGTTGGCTACCAGACTGTAGTGAACAGCTCTTCAGTCACGGTGAGTTGTAGTAGAAGTTACTTGAAGGAGCTAGCTCTTGACTCAGTTGGGCTGAATCAGCTGAAATAGGAAGATCAGAAAAGGGCTAAAAACTAGGTTTGAAGTTGGGAGTAGGATGACAGTACAGTTTTGTATCTGTGTGGTGGTTCTGCCTTGGAGGAATTTTCTGTAGCAGTTGGGAGGCACTGAAAGACTAGGACTAAGTGGTGTGTTGTGCAAGACCTTCCTGTTGAAGGAAGCTGGAAAGAATACAGCAGAAAGTACCCAAGTTGAAGAGAAAGATCCTTTGTAACTGAACACATGCAGCTCTTAAGCTAGTAATACCCTGCTGAGCTCACAGCAAAAATAGATAGTGGGGATAAACCTATTGAGTTGGAATATTTTGGTCTGAAAGGCAGAACTGAGACTGTAAAATCTGATAACAGAATAAGAATATTACATATTTCAAGAAAGCTATGTTTTCATCCCACTGACAAACCACTATACTGAATGGAAATCAGTAAGCTGCAGTATCAGTGACTTTGGATATGATATCCAGAGTTTTACAAACAGAACATTTTCAGATTATGAGGATTGGATGCAAGATTTATTTTCCTCAGGTCTGCTTTTGACGCCTACTTTGGAAAGGTAGATGCAGCTGAATTTTTGTCTTTTTCGATAGACTTACCCCTTGAAGAAACTACTACATCAAATATCCAAAAAAATAATTTTGTTGAATTCAACAGAGATGCAGATAAGACTTTATAACAAAAGCTAGAGATTGCAATATCTGTCCTGATCTGCATATTGTTTTATGATTGAATCTGTGTAAACTTGAGTAGGACACATCTACTGTAATTAACTGTAATTAACTACCGTAATTAACTGTAATTAACTACTAGTAGTAGTTAGGTGGTAGCAGTAACTAGGTGACGTAGACCCGTGTGAGTTTGTATGAAGACTTTTGGTGGACACTGTTTTTCAGCCTCAACAACCTTTCATTCCTTGTTGCTTTTAGCTTTGGAATCTAGTTGCTTAGGTCTCAGGATATGTAGTTGTTAGTATTGGCTTTCTGGAGGTTGTAAGATTGCTTTTGTTGTGCTCACATATCCACTGAGCACTATGGCCCTTTCCATAACTAAGACTATATGGTTGGAGCCTATTATAAAGATTGTAAGTATTAAATAGGTTGATAAGCATGAAGAAGAGTGAGCATGGCTTCTGTAAAAGAACATCTTGCTCAGCACTCCTGGTGGAGTTTTGGGAGGGTGTCTATAAGTACATGAGTAAAGTGGATGTGCCACAGGTTCAGCGTGTTTGTCAGATATAGAGTTTGAAGTTAAATACCATGGCAGAGGTGAGGGACTTCAAAAGGGCCTCACGAAACTGAGGGGGCAAACAGATGAGCTTCAGGGTAGATGCATGTAAGGTAACTGTGGCGGGTGTGCTCCTTCCCCAACCCAGCCTGGCTTTTCACATGTAGCCCTGCTCGGGTGTTAACCACCAGGGACATCGTCTGGTCCTGGTGGCTGCCTCCTGGTTTCTTCTCCCCACTCAGACATTAACCTTCAATAACAGTCCTGATGGCTGCATCCTGATGGGGAGATAAGGCTAATTGTGCACACACCAGCCAAAAGTCCTCTGAAATGAAGAAATGACTAAAGTCAGTCATCTTATCCCACAAGTGTGGGGACAGCCCAAGAGCCCACTGAGCTCTCCTTGCACAGCAGTGGGCTGCATGCTGGGATCTCCCTTTGGGCAGGGAGGCCTCTCAAGGAGACTCCTCGGGGTTCAGAGATCCTGGCCACAACAGATCCATGGTAAGTGACTATAGTGCGCTCTGCTTTTGAACTTGTAAACTTTGCTGACTTAACTGTGCACAAAATCCCTTAGTCCTAAAGCATTGCTCAGGTCAGGGACTAGGACTGGATCCAGCTGTACCCAGACTCTTCTCAGGAGGAGTTTGGAAAGGAAGGGGGTCCAATCTGAAGAAGGGTCTCTGTTGACAATTCTGTGTATATCTTGAACCCCTTGCAGTAAGTAAGTGACCTTGCCATAGAATCTCGTGAAACCATTGTCCAGATCAATAAAGCTTGTTACTATTTATTACTATTTCTTTCACACGAGTGAAGTGCATTGTCACCCCCGCCACGCACCCGTTCCGTGACGGTAATGCATTGTAGTAGAGGCACATCAAACAAACCTGCAAGATGTCCTCCTTGAAGCTGATCACGGTGTTTCAGGAAAGATATCTTGGAGTCGTTGCCAGCGGCTCCCTGGGCTTCTTGTTTCAATGCGAAGTGGCAGGCAAAGAAGACAGCGAGCGTTGGGTATTAGCCTGAAGGGTAATGGCAACGAGGCAGGACTGTCGCTTTGCTCCTACGTAGCCATGGTGCAGCCACATGTGGCGTGCTGGATACAGCTGTGGCGTCTGTGTCTCTAGAAGTATTTACAGATATGCAGAGAATCATGATCTAGGAGTGCTGCAGCGTCCTGGAGGATAGGCAGGCTGCGAAGCTGGTCTTGGCCAAATTCCCCAGGACAAGAAATAGGATTTGTGCTCTGAAACCAGTAGGAGGGCGGCCTAAAACAGGTGGAAGAAAACTCACCATCACAGGAGGCTACGGACGGGGACGAGATCAGCGGGCTCAAAGCCACTGGGTGAGTTTAAAGACCACAGGTTTGTGAATGTCCTAAAAGGACAGGTAGCCACACTGAAGGATGTTGGGGATGCCAGGAGGGGTGATTTTGCTCCCCTGGTTTTGCTCCAAATAGCATCTCCCGTGGCCGCTGTTGGAGATGGATCTATGGGCTGGAGAAACCATTAGTCTGACTCAGAAAACACTATGTAGCTGGATTCACTGATAGATTCTTTTATTTATTTATTTTTTTAAAAAACTCTTGAAGATAAGCACTTAAGTTGCTAGGCATATTGTGCAGTGAAGATCTGCAGATCTATCTGGAGCAGCTTTGGTTCCTCTGTGTGGATTGTTCTTTTTCTTTAGCATGTTTTGGGGGAAGCTGAAAGGTGTATAGAAAGTAAGTCTGTCTGGAGAGATAAGAAGTTGAAAAGAGTTTCCCAGAAAGCTGAGGTTCTTCACACCTTGAGAGAGGGGTGTTTAATTCCTAAATTGGAATATAGTTATTTCTTTTTGCAAACTTTATAATCTGCCCTGATATTTTATCAACATGAAGCAGAATGACCGCTGCAGAGTCTCAGCCTGTTTGTTAAGAGAATAGGCATTTAAACTGACGTTGTGCTGGGGAAAAGGAGTGATTAATCTTTATGTTCTTTGCAAAAATTACTTTTTATCTATTTAAATACTTCTATCTTCCTGGAAATGTAATATTTTGCATTTAAACTGCTCCTCCTTTCCCTGCCCCCAAATAATTTGAGAATAGTTTAAAGAAAGCCAAATTAATGTACAAGGATATAAGGCTATAGCACAAAAAGAGATACTTAATTTTTTTTACCCTTAAGTCTATGATATTTTAAACTTCTTTGTAGGGGAAAATTTAGATATGTGGGTGATGTGGACACATGATTTCTGTCTCCTCCTGTGAGGATGCTGGAGGTCAAGAGTATTTTCTATAGGCAAGAAAAGTGTTAGTGGCGTGTTTGCCCGCTTTGTGCTGAGGAGGCTGCCTTGATTGCCGGGGCGCTGGCCGAGCCTGTTGCACAAGTTCTCAGCGCCTCTTGGCTGCCTCCTGCTCCCTCTGACGGGGTCCTGGCACGGAAGGGGTCCCCTAAAGTCCCCCCCGTGCCGGCCTCCCCTGCTCCCTGCTCGCTTAGTTGTCACTTGACCGAAGGCCTGATCACCAAATGCTTAATATATTTGCTTGTAGCCGTTGCCTGGCATAGGTACGGAGAAAACTATTTTTTCTTTTTTTCCGGACTGTCAAGATCTGTTTCATTTTGTGAGCTCTTGGCATTGCAAAATAATAACCGTTTAAAAATATCAGAAAGTCATTTTATGATTGAGTCATAATGCCTCAGCTACATATTCTTACAATAAATAGATAAAAATATTTTCACATCTAAACTCGTGCAAAGATTTGTTAACATTTATAGCTGTTAAAGGCCTGTTTAAGTATGTTGCTATGTAAACATAAAGCTTTGGAAGAATGAAATTTTCATATAAAAGCAGCAAAAGTCAGCACTGTAGCCTTGAATTTGAAAAGCTGGCATATTATAAATGGAAGTGTTTAAGGCAGCACAGTTTGTTTGTGTTGCTTCTTACTGAAGAGGGTTGTTTAGGTTGGTGTTAACCCCTCTGCAGGAATTTGGAGGCTGCTTTTTGTGCTGTGTTCGTGCACGAGGGATTTGGGGCTTCCTTCTCAAGGTTCGTGCTCCTCCGGCCTGGCAAGGGGAATTAAAACACTGATTTAAGCTGGCCGGTGTTCCAGGTCTGCCTCTAACCAACCTGCATGATGACAGTGGGTTGGCATTGGAGCTTCATATGCCAAAGATTAAACTGTTTTTCAAGTATGTTCATGCTTGTGTCTTTTTCACTTATCTGCTTCAGTAAGGAAGTGTATTTTTGCTTAAAGTGTTTTTTACTTATCTGCTGCATAGCATTTGGTGCATATGCATATTCTTAATGGCTACAAGTGTAGTGAACTTTCTGATTTTTTTAATTCCTATTCTGCTAATTGGTGCATGATAATGATTTCCCTAACCTTTTTACTGCTTAAGCCTGAGCTCAGCTGAAGCTTAGCATGATGTTTCAAGTTTAGATAAAAATGCAAATGTTTCCTAGTAATTTATTCTTGCATCTCTCTGCAAGGAGGGCAGTAGAGGCAGCTGCAGCAAATCTGAGGCCTGTGTGAAGTAGCTGGTGTTCGTGTGGGGGAGCTGCCCTGCTCTCAGCAGGGCTCGTGCCCTTCGCGAGAGCATCTGCTGCTCTACCTGCCCTTGTCCCGTGTCCAGCACGGCTGGAAATGTAAAACAGCAGAGTTCTCTGCGCTTTTAATGATCTTGTTAACTTTACGTACACACCTGCTTTTATCCTGTGATGGGACTGGAGAGGCCTGGGGCAGAGAAGGTTTCATTCATAGGAATTCACTTGGGTGGATTTTGATAATCCTTGTCATTCTTAAAGCATAATGCATATTCCTCAGAGTTCATACCCTATTTTATTCTCTTCTCACAATAAGCATTTACTGCTTAAGCCACTGAGAAGTAATGAAATCAGGATACTGAAACACATTACAAGCTGCTCATGTCCAGCTTGTTTGATCAAACAAACAGAAAACCTCAACAAACATAAGGCCCCACAAACTAGGTGCAGTAAATAGTCTTGCAGGGGTTTTCCAGAAGGTTAAATATTCATAAGCCCCATTTAAAATAAGTACCAATGTGCAACCCCGGGCTGAGATATCCAAAATGTTGTAGAATTGATCTGGGGAAGCCCGATGCCCTAGAAACCAACTCAATAATCTCTAGCAGTGGGCAGGGCCATGTTGCTCATGCTCAGACCTTACCCAGCCTGAAGCCTCCTGCTAGGGGCACTGGCTGAGCTGTGACTTGTAACGAGGGAAGTGGTCAGGGCAGCCCGGGACAGCTCCGAGTGGCCTCCCGGCATTCCTGGGATCGGCCTCGTCCAGCTGCCCACCGGCCCTGGCTGCGTTTGCAGTGACACCCTCTCACCCAACGATGATAATCACGTGCAAGATCTGGGTTTTGTGTTCAGTGACATAAAAGATGAAAATTAACCATTAAAATCATGCACAGGCTGAGTCAGGTAAAGCAAGTTTATTGCTTCCCCATACAGGAGCTCGTAAGAATATCTCATATTTGGCAAAGACTTTTTGTCTTATTTTTAATAAGGCTACAAGTGCAATTTGAAGTGAATGATATTTGGAAATGATATTTTTGAGCAGGATACTTTTGGTTTTATGTAGTACAAATAGTTGAATTTAAATGCTAGACAAATCAAGTAACAAAGTATTCAGAATTTGTTCAAAACACTTTTACTACACCCTGCAGTTAGTATTGCAGTTTTTAACTGCTACTGTAAAGAAGTTTTTATAGTCATTTTGCTGTTTCTTTTTGGTATAAGCCCAGGGAAGGTTTGGAGGATATGCTTACACTTTGTCCTAGAGAAAAATCTGTTAAGGAAAAAGAGACTTGGATTGATTACCAGTCTCCAACTCAGTAGTGCCTCATCTTCGCTTTAGTTTCCTGGGCCCTAGTGTGAATTCCGACATTGAGGGTGTAGGAGTTCACGTTTCCTAAGGAGAGGCATGAGATATGATCAAGGGAGACACGTATCTGAGTGTCCCAAAGCTCATTTGGGAATGCTGTTGATAGGTGCCCGTTCTCATTTGGGAAAGAGAAGCTTGGGAACTTTTCACGAAGGCAGCTCTTCCAGATGGTGTTTGAGTTTTCCGGGTTCTTGGTTTTTTTGAAAAGGAAAAATTAAAAAGAGGAATTCTCTTACTCTGTGCCACATCTATATGCAGGTGTAAGTGTTTCAACAGTTGTTACTGTCTTTCTTCTCCCTTTGCATTATGAGATCTAAAGGTCTCAAGGGAAGGCTGCCCTAGATTGTGAGGTGGCTGGCACCGTTTAAGGGAAAAAATGTGGTTATTGTGTGAAACGAGAAAATCTGAGAATTTCGTCCCGTGGAGAACTGAGCCAGCCTTGTAATAGTGCTGCTGCTAATAAAGACCTGTTTCTTGGAGCTGCAGGCTTTAACAGAATAAAAGTTAAAGTCGGAGCGGGTGTTTTATGAAAGTTAGTATCAGTGACAGCTAATTTCACTAGACCTTTCCTTTGCAGAGATACGGGTTTACTCCCATCCTTGCAGAGCCTACTTGTACTATCCTACTGTTACGATAGTACATGTTAGTACAATTGCATATTTGTAGTTGTCAGCTGTGATTAGAAATTGGAAAATACATTTTCAAAATTCTCTTTAAATTTAAAGGTATTAGACTCTCTTGGTTTGTGTGCAGAGCAGAGCTGAGACACTGGTGCTTGCGGTAGGAACAGGCACTAAATTGGTGTTGCAAGTAGCTCTATCTGTAAGCACGTCAGCCAAGTCATCAAAGTGTTAACTTTGGTTGTGCCAGCACAGTGTGAGATTTTAATTTCAAATATAAAGGCAAGCTCTCTTTTAGTGTGTATGTTACTAAACATTTATTGCTACATGCATTTGAATGATAAGCAAATAAAGACAGCAATGGCTGCAGCTTATACCTGGTCATTAGAGTCTTCATCCATCAAAACACATAAGCGTGCACATAATGGGGCTGTTTGCATAATTACAGTTACAAGCTGATTCCGAGCATGTAAGCAGTCCTTTAAGCATACATGGAAACACTCGGGGATCAAGCGTGATGGTTTAAATGGACTGTGAATAAAAACTGGAATGCTTTGAAATTTGCCTCCAACCTCTTGGCAGTTTCCTTGTGCCTTTGCTTTGTCCCCTGCTTGTGAAAGTGGCCGGGACCATTGTCAGATTTTCCCACATTGGCTGCTTGAAGTTATTTGTGAGATGTCATCCTGTGGTGGAGAGCTCATTCGGCAGGAGCGGAGGCCTGGGGGCTTTGGAGTCAAAAAGGATTTTCTCCACCCTTCCCTTAAACCGTTTTGTCCATGGATGCTTCTGCAGATGAATCCAGCAGTTATTATTTATTTTTGATAGTATTTTGGTGTTTGCTTTTCTCAATACTGTGGCAAAACTTTGTATTTGACCAAGCATAAGTGAAAAATACTGGGTATACACTCAGTGAATTCGCGGGCAAAATGGAGTACGTGCTGTGACAGTTTTGCCTTAGGATTTTTTTGTTGTGTTAGCAATATTTTATGAATGAGCACTGAAAAATGTTTTCTTCATGTGTTCTGCAGTTCTTTGTACTGCAGAAGAGTGCATGAGCTTATTTGAAATTGTGCGTGTACTTAATGGCTAAGCACGTACTCAATATTTTTTGTATTTCTCTTTAATATTATAATCAGAATTTTGTTCAGCTGTCTAAATCTGGTGTCCTGATCCAGGTTGTCCAGGACATTTCCAGGATGATCATCTTTACTCATGTAGAACCACTCGTGTATTGTGATCAGATTTGATCTGGTTCCTATACCTGATAGCAAATTATTTTGTTCTTATTTTGGGGTGGGGGGAAGTCTAGCTGCCATTATCTGTCTGAAGGCTTTGGAATTGTCAAGAGAAGTTTGCATATATTAAGTTCTAATTCTTAATATCTATGCAAATATATTTGCAGCTACCCTGGGAAATTCTCTTCTGATTCTTCAGGTCTTGGCCTAAAAGATCCTGTTTTCTTCATCTGTGGGTGATTAGGAACTGTCATCTAAGCTCAGCTCAGCCAGCATCAGCGCGTGTGCTGCGACCACCACCCTTGTCCGTTTGGGCCAGCGCCTAAATGCGAGCGGTCGCCGCTCGAAAAACGTTTCCTGGAGTATTGGATGCCCCCGGCGTGCAGGTGAAAGGCCCCCAAAGCAGGAGGGTGGTTTTGTTGGCAGCTCTTTGGTGGGGGTGTTTGTAGCGGGGCGGCTCCTCTTGCTCTGCCTTGAAGGTCCGTCTTGAAGCTCAACCTGGAGCTTCCCTCTCCTTACTCCTATAGGCTTGCCTAAGTTGGAGAGTGAATGAAATATCCTAAGTCCTAAAAAGATGCAGTGCAAGGTGGCTCCTGAATTCTTCCCTGCTTAATCGACAGTGACTCTTACTTATTTGCATTGTTTAGTTGGTAAAAATGTGTAAAACCGTGCTTGTAAAGATCACTTCTGTGCGTTGCTGCCCCGAGCAGCACGTCGAGCAGAGGCCTCCGGCCAGCAGCTGGACGCGTTAAAACGCGGCGCCCCTCTGGAGTCCTTGCTTGTCCTGGGAAGTGACCGCGGCTCCGCAGGGAGGCTCGGGAAGGGCCGAGCACGGAGCTCGGCTGCCCTGTGCTGGCTTTGTCAACGCTCCTTGTCAATCACTCGAGCGCTGCCAGCCTGATTTGATCAGATAATGTGTGATAAGGTGGGTAAACAGTTGTACAGGTAGTTCTTGCTGTTTACATTGGCACAAATATCAAAGGTTCTGGCACTAGTCTATATGTTGCTGCTTTTGTTTATTGTTATTTTTAAAAAAGCTATTTGCTTTTGTACTGCTACTCATTGCAGACTTTGCAACTTTGGCTCTTACTTACTAAGCGAATGATCTACAGCTCAGAGGTTTCCAGTCTACTTTTCAGTAAGACTAAATAGGCTTCAGAAGACTTTTCTGTTTTTGCAAAATTCCTTAATGAAGTTTTGTCCAATGATGTGTTCACATTTTGCATGTGAAGCAGTTTCCCAGTTCAGTTTTTTGCAAATTTATTTTCATTGTCCATAAACGTATTTTGGAGCCTAGAGGGGATAGCCCCTCTAGTAGGGGCTACCTTTGGAGTCATAATTTCATTTTTTTCCAATACTGAGATTTTTTTTCCCCCCCAAATAATGAGAAGAATTTTCTCCTCTTCACTCGTGGCAGACTATTTTGTGCCACATAATAAAGTTGAGGAAGGGGAGATAGGGTTGTTGTAGGAGCCCTTTGATTTAGTGAATGGCTCTTGGATGTCTACCGGAAAGAACCACCTGAACTTGCATTTTTGGCTGTGTTTGCAGGTGTGGGTAGTCGTCTTCAGCCAGATTACCAAACTCAATTTAATCTGCTTTTTTTTTTTTTTGGTGAGAAATATGTAAATTTATGGCTGCTTCATACATTATTCACCAAACAACTTATTTTGTATCACTGATACCTCTTGTAATCTTACCTAAAGATATGTAAATGATTTAATTAAAATAATTATACTGCATAATATACCTGAACTTTGCTCTAAAATAGTACATATTAATCATTAATGGTACTTGTATTTTTAGCTGGAAAAACAGCTAAAATGACTGATAGTGGAGTCTAAACGAAATCCTTTCCCCTTTTTCCGTGATTTTGGGCTGAGAGGCGGCTTGGGGCTGTAATGAAGCGGCTGACGTGGGGCGTTTGAGAGCAGTGTCACTGTGCCTGGGCTGAGGAGGCGCAGCAGGGCCGTGGTTTGGAAGCAGCGGCCGCGCCGGGCCCCCGCGTGCTGGTCCTTGCTTCGCTTCTTCTCTCGTGCCCGTGGGACCTGCATGGCTAAATGCAGGTGCTCTGACCCCAGAGCTGTGAAGTGTAATTGCCTGTGGTGTGGAGGATTTCAGACTAAAAAGGAGTGGAGAAAAAGAAAAGTATAAGGGCTTGTCTTCTAAGGACAGCAAGCGCGTGCCGCCTTCATTGATGAACTGCAAATGCTAAGCACTAAACAAACAGTCTTCCTGGGGAATGAATCATTCGCTTTTTGGGGCTGAAAACCATCTGTAATCAAGCTGTTCAATATTATCAATGAAAGGTGGAGCAGAGAGCCATAGGTTGGGCTGTCTTCCCTCTGAATCACCGTGTTCCCCTCGGGCTATTGCACCATGGAGGCCAGAATGGGCAAACCTCATTGAAAACAGCACAGGCCTCTTAACGTTCAAGCAGTCAATGACTTAAAAAAAATAGCGAAAAAGACTTTGATATGGCTCTCACGGGTGGAGTGTCTTCACAGCTTTGCTGTTGAAATGAGACCGAAATACAGCTTACTGTGGACATAAGAGGAGCAGAACAAAGTGACGTGTCAATCTGTTTGCAGATGGATGGATGCTGGAAAACCCCTTGAAATGGTTGAAGTTACTGTTTGTGTAGACTGATTTGTGGCTTGAGTATTATTAGAGGTCAGCTTAGAATTGTGCTGTGACCAAAAATGTATTCTAATGCATTTATATAAGAATTGCTTTAGCTATTAAATTGGACAGTGATTTTTAACTGCTGTATTTTCATTATTTAACTTTTTTTATTAATCGTGCAGGTGAGAGAACTTTTGCTTTGGAAATAACAACTATGGTAACTCTTACTAAGAAATGGAAAGAACCCTAAAGCAAAAATAGCTGGTCAGAATATGAATAGTTAAGACATTCATTTGGCCGCTCCATATACAGATGTATTTGTAGTGAATCCCTGCATCATTATATACTGTGGCCTGGAGCGACTGCTGGAAGCTCAAGGGGAGTGAGGGGGAACTGCAGCCTCACTGGTGCCTACTAAGGATTTATTGCAGGAGGAAACTATTTAAACATAAAAGAGAAAGCACTGTTATAATGGAGGCAGAATTAAACTCAAACAGCTGTCACAGGGCAGAGGAGGAGGAGAAGGAGCTTTCTGCAGCTCTGCAGGAGAAGCGGTTAGAGGAGGGTCACCTGGGAAGCCTCGTGCACCAGTTCATTTCATTGAGCCTTAAGCTTAGACGACTTATCCCTAGGTAAATTACAGTGGTTCAGCTGAAGGTCTGGTGAATAATTTAGCCAAAGCAACTTTGGATGTGATTCTTTTCTCACAACTCTTCTTGCAGCTTTAAAGAGCTATAAATTCCAGTCCTTTTTTTTTTTTTTTTTTTTTTTTTTAGGGGGCAGCACTTAAGTACTTGCCAGCGATTGTCAATGATGTGAAATTAGTGTTTGATCCAAAAGAACTTAGGTAAGTAGAATTAAGGAGTTATTTATTGTGGTCTAAATTATGTATTTTAACATAAGCTTAGTATATAATTTTATTATAATACTAGTGACTCAAAGCTGTGATGCAATGAAATATATTTACCTGAGATACGTGTAAACGTGTAGTATGGAGGTCTGGCATTTCTTGACAAACCTTGCAGGCTTGAATAGTAAAATCGGGCAGAGAGATGCACTGATGTATCACTAGCTGAGATGTGAATTGTTTTTAACTAACAACAGCTCTGTTGCTATGTGTTACTGGGGACCTTTTAGTAGCTGGGGACAGTAGTAAACACAAATGGTAATAGGAGGGCCGTAGAGGTACCCAAATAAAGACTAATGTGTTAGCATTTTTGATAAAAATATTTATACTTTCAACTTTTTTTAATGTAAGAGCATCATAATAGGACTGTGAAAAACACAATGTTTTTTATCTAATTTGTTTGCAGAAATACTTGTTTGTCTCCATTTCTGTATTGTGATGCCTCAGAGAGACAAAAGAAATGAAGAAGAAAAAAGCATTGAGAAATGTGTTGCTCAGAAGTGTGAATTGAGTTGTCTAACTCCAATGTGTTTAAAAAAACATTTTTTTGTCTGTGTTTTCCTTTTTTTTTTTTTTTTTTTTTTTTTTTTAATGTATATGCTTTGGAGAGATTAATAGATATTTTAATTGTGCTTTTGTTCCCAGCAAGCTGTTCACTGAGTTCATCCTGAACGTGCCGGTGAGCCGGCTCACGATCCAGAAGCTCTACTGCCTCATCGAGATCGTGCACAGCGACCTCTTCACGCAGCACGGTGAGTGGGGCGGCCACCGCTGTCCCCAGGGAGGTTGTAACCCATTAACATCCTTCCATTCGAGGGGCAAGGAAATGTAAAATAAGAAAGTATGTGCTAATTGGCTTTTAGTACAGATCACAGAGAAATGAAAGCAATGACTTTTAATTTAAAGGGGACCTAACTCTTGTTGGCATGTGTTCTAAATCTAGAACTGTGGTGTAGTTTTGTCATAAATTATTTCTGCTTTTGTGCTTAGTGAAGTTTTACAGAAAAGGAAAGTTTTGATACCTTTTTCCAAAGCACAGTTTTTCCCTACAAAGCTGTCTCATACCTCAAGTAAAACTATAGAGACCCCTTAGTGTGGCGAGCATCTGTGCTCTCTTATCTTCCCCTTTAAATTAGCAGATGAGTGAAAGGTAAGTTCAGGCAGTCATCTTGCAGATTCCTCAATTGGAGGTAAAACCCTTCATTCTTCCCCCGGTGACTCTAGGTTACAGGAACCTGAACCAAGTGTTTATTTGCCGTCAGAAGAACAAAATGAGAGAGCAATAGGTGGTAATGGTTCAATCATAAAGAAAATTGAAGGACTCTTCCGTCAAATCAAAAATGTTGAGGTTCTGTGATGCAAAGTGCTGATATAACAGACTTTTCCAATTTTAAGGAATTTCGTTTAGATCGGCTCTGTGCTGTCAGGCCTTGCAGTAGGCTGGGTGATGACTAACCACAACGATGGCACCGTTGGCCTGGACCTACTAACATGTGTCATCTTGTGCTTAGCAAGAAGCAGGAAGGCAGGTGCTGTCTATGCTGCATGTGCTCCATATTTCCCAGGACTTTGCCTGTTCCGAGGTGGCAGGTTGGGTCCGTACTCCTGGCAGGCGTGGGAGTGCATGAGGCTGATGGTAGCAACTGGAATTATGGCTTTTTATAATCGTTGCTTTTGCCTGGCATTGGAAGTTGTCCTCCTGATTTTGCTCTAGTACCGTTAAATAATAATGTTCAAAGAACAAGTTTAACATATGGATGGTGTTTTTTGTTCAGACAAAATGGGTAAATTTCTTAAGTACAGTTTAAAACTCTTTCCAAACACTTTAGCTCTCAGGGTTTTATTTCTCATTTTCTTTCGTTTTATTTTCTCATTATCTTGTTTATAGGTGATGTATTTCATGAAACATTCTGAGTAATGCAGAATCCTCCAAGGACTTTAAATAACAGGGGAATACTTGCACGGATGCTGTTTTATATAAGAATGTCTGGATCAGATACTGGAGAGGGCTGTAAAGAAAGGTCCAGTCTTTTACTTTGCAATGTGTGTGAAGTGACTCAATACCTACAACCACTCCTTACAATTTCAAGGACCTTTATAAGCTCTTTAGAAGTCCCAGAACGGCACTTTTTATTGTGAAACGCAACAGCCTCTGCAGAATTTATTTATTTAACAAGTTAAAATCTATCATTTTAGTTTGTGAAATGAGCATTGTGAAATGATGAGGGGGAAAGCAAGTCATTAATGTGAGAAAAGAAATAAACTGCAGGAAGATTTCTAGGCAGCTTTATTCTCTTTTAACTTTGGGGGCTTTTACTGGGAAGTGTAGAGCATTCTGAAAAGTTAAAAGTTAAGAAAGCTTGAGCTTGATGATCATGGAGAGAGTAGCAAGGTGTGGTTGGGAGATCTGCTTGCAACGTGCTCTGCAGCCAAGAAAATGTCAAAGTTAGGATTTGAGATTTTACTTGACAGAAAATGTCTTATACTGCTTGTTGCTTTTCATGGGTTTTGAAGGATTTAGTGCCTGGGACTTATCAGAATAGGTTTTGTGTGTGTATATATGTGTATGTGTGTAAATAAATGTGTTAAACCTTTTTCCAGCCTTAGTAAAGGGGTCCAATAAAAGTGGTTCCTTAAAGGAAATTAAAACCAGTCATAGGTTCATGAAATTGGCTTTTAAAGAGTATTAACTCAAAGTGCACTGTTCCTTAAAGCTCACCTGTTGTGTGCTGCACGTGCACATGCAGCCCTCTCCATTCCTCTGTGGATCATCTCTGCACCCCTGAAAATTGTGTATTTGTGTAGTACAATTCTGTGAAAGGTCATTCTCAGTTACATGAAGTAATTTATTTACATGTTCTTATTAGATGAAGATTAATTAGAATATGCAAAAACAAAGCCCCCCTTCAAAGTTTGCATGTGCTTCTGCATGCAAGGTGACTCAGAAGAGGTTTCATAGGAATGCAAAGGACCACTTAAAAGAAAGGGTGGGTGAGTAAGTGTAGGGGGCAGACTGTAAATAGCTTAAAATTAATTGCTGCCTTAAAAATATTACCTTAAAATTAAATCTGTTATAATTAACACAATAAAGTATAAACTAAGAAAATACTCCCACATCCTAGCCCTTGCAGACTTGCTCAGAGGTTTGTTGCTAATGGCATAAAACCGGAGCTAGCAATGTTCTTGCTGTCTTGCCCTCCCTTTTACAGGGCTATATGTGGCCTCAGATATTCTTCTGTGTTGGTAAACATATCTCAAAGGCCTCTCTTGCCTCTGGCAATTTTGTGCCTTGCTTTTGGCCAGAGAATGAATTGTTTAGGAAGACTTTCAGAAATGTTAAGATTCACTTGATCATAACTTAAGCCAATAGCTGCAGCCGTTGTCAAATTCCGCTTTTCCTTTCCCCGTGGGTCTGAGTTCTTATTACTGGAACAGAGTAGAGAACACAGAACAGAGTAGAGAACATAGAATGAATGAGAAGAAGCAGAGGCTAATTTTAAACTGATTGCATATTCATACAAAAATATTGCCTACTAATCCTGCATTGTATTACGCAAATGAGGTTTTCTTTTCTGAGGAGTAATATGCAATAGTGGATTGTGGAACTGATAGAAAACTGAGGAATGTGCAGAAAATGGGATAGCATTTCATCAATATGTTTCTGTGGGGGAAAATACTCTAGTGCTTCGCCCTGGGAGATCGGGGAGAATTAGTGGTGTCTTGAGAGGACTTAAAAGACATGAAGTTGTTGAGCTGTAAGGAGCGAGGTGGGATAGGTGGCCAGGACGACGCTTGCGCTCGAAGTGGTCGAGCGAGTGACGGCCCAGGGGTCTGCAGGTTTGGGATCCTGGATAAGAACGTACAATAACGCTGTGGTTTGTAGGTCTTAAGGAGGTGATGTGAAATATAATTGCACAATCAGTTCACTTGTTTTCTGGTTATGTTCCATGCGTTTGGTGTGGAGTATTTATTTCTTTCTGGAATTGAAGGTAACTTTTCTCCTTTTTAGAACTTAAACTTATTTTTAACAAGTTTCCTCCAGCCTGGAAAGAAAATCCAGTACAATCTGTACAATCCTTTTATGTTGGTGCTTTTGACCTAACAGTGGTTCATAACTGAACCCTTCTACAGAAAGGGAAAAGATAAATCCGTACGTGGCTGGGCAGTCAAAGCCATGTTAAACAGAGCGCACGGATGGGTGTATTGGATGGGAGAATACCAGCCAGGTGACTTCCAGGAGTGTATTTTTCCAAGCCTATGGTTATTTAGAGACCAGGTGTGTAGCTTAAATCTGTAGTAGATCTTTGTGCTTTGGGTTTCTAGCCTTGAAATAGGGCAGAAGATTCTCTGTTCTCAGACCCTTTCCCTGCTAATACAAGGACAGCTGTTTGTGCCCATTTTTATGGTTTTATTCACTGGCATAAAAGCCTACTTTTTTAGACCTATTAGGTGATCTGCCTTTCCTTGCCCTCTTGTGTTTGTATCAATAATCTATTGTGGCTTTAGTAAAGCCTTCTCCTCTGGAAGAGTGTATGTTGCTGCTTGTTTTCCTCAAGCATGGAAGAAAAAAATCCCTAAATTATGTGAATGGAGAGGGCAGAGGAAAACACAGAACTGGGTTTTAAGTCGGTGTGATATTTGTTGCCTTTCTTATGTGACAGAACATTTACTGGAAGGTCACTGAGAATGCCCTTTGGGCAGGGCTTTTGGAGAAGTTCTCCATAGTGCACACCAGGAGTGGGGGTATCCGGAGGAAGCGAAATTCCCAGTGAGGAGTTTGGCAGTCTGTGCTTCGGATTGGTTCAGTTGACTCTCTCACTCTCTCCCTGCTTCCTGCAGAAAGGAAAACTAATTGCCAGAGTCCTTTTGTGCGGGAGCCGGGCACTTGGCTTGTGTAGGAGCTGTGGAGGTGCCAGGGTTCCCCTTCACTAAGGGGATGCAGTTTCTGCCTGTGGTTAAAGCATTTTCAGCTCCTGCTAAGGTCTTAAAACTAAGGCTAGAGCGGAGCCCTGCAGGTGCTGCTTGAGGCCAATGCGTGTGCTCACCGGCTCAGCTGTATTGATATGTCCTCGTGTATGATTGCTAGATGTAATATTTTATGTCTATGTAACTAACGTGTAAGTATATGTTATATATGTATAAGTATAGACCGATGAATATCTATAAGAAGGGTCTATACGCAGCTATTACCACTACCGTGGGATTTTTACCTAACTCTGGCATACACATAGAAAGGGTTTTTTTGTGTGTCTGGAGCAAAAAACTTTTGACCGTAACCAGCTCTGCCTGCCTTCATCCTTTCATGTCTTTCTCCCCTCCAAAATAACAGCAATCACCTCAATCCATGCAATATAAGAAACGTCTCGTGTGGTCATCGCTGCCACAGCAATGCAAATCTTACACGTGCTGTGCTTGCCAGATAAAGAGGATGTGCAAAGACACTCATCAGCTTGTTGGAGTGGAGCAGTTGTTAAAACAACTTAGTGCCTGTTCTCAGTTCTGAATATTTTAATACTTGCACTAGTTAAAAGAAGTGTCTTTGGAAATCTCAAAATTTTGTTGTATGTAAACAGTGATTTTTTCGGTCCTGTAGAGATGTTTGTATTCTCTGTTCCTTTGTTTTACAAATGACTTTAAGCTAATTACCAAGTGAGCCATGTGGCTGCTGTGTTCTTAAATAGTTGGAAAACCAAGTGATTTCTCTATTAGAAAGTTGTTTGCCTATTAAATATTAGTAGAGAGCATAAAGCATTTATAAGATTGCTTACTGTTTAATTCTCACTAAAATGATCATCTTTATCTCCATGCTGTGTGAAAGGAGCAAGGTTATTAAGCATAATTTTCGTTTGGCCGCATTAACTAAATGAACCATAAAACAAAGAAATGCATTTGTCAGTGTCTCTGCAAAACTGACAAAAACTTATTACACGTTTCTAGCTGTAACGTAGTCCCCAGATCCGTGTTCCACTGAAGGCTTTGCTTGGCTACTCCGAAGTTGCTAATGCCTCCTGAGCATCCTTTTATAAAGATTAACATTTTATTCTCAGTGCGCATTCCTGTGGCATTAATCGTTGTGGGCTGGGCTCGTGCACTCGAGGGTGAGCAGGTGTCGAGTTATTGTTGTCTGTAACTGCTGTCTCCTACTCGGGAGCTCTTTTCCAGGCCGGCTCGGGAGCCGGAGACCAGCGCTACCGACCGCGGCCTCATCGAGAGTTCCCGTTAATCAGCGCAGGGAGGCGGTGGCTTCGTCACGGGCAGCCTGGAGGACGTTAACTTTCCTCTCCTGGGCTTCTCAATAATCTAAATGGGGTTGGCCAACCAGAGGTTTTCCAAGTAGGTTATGGCTAAGGATGCATTTAAAACTGTATCCTCTTGTAGAGCACACTGCCATCATAAAGATACGTATTTATAGTGTTGGGGACCATCTTCAGTTTTTGTTGCTTTCTGGTTCTTGTGTATTCCCTTAGGTGTATCTGGAAAACCTCAAAACTAGCGATGAAATTGAAACAGCTTTTTCAGTGACTGAATCCAGTAGCTGTTTATATTTCAGTTCAAAATTAAGGCAAGATCCTTGAAATTTTGTATGACTTAAAAACCAACGGGACAAAGTTGTCGATCTACTGGAATAACCAAGAATCGCCTGACAGCCAAGTCCTCTGGGGTGCGAAAGTCTTGGCCTGGTCCTTATTTCACTTGCTCTGGTAGCTTCTGTCAGGGCTCTGGGCTAGGGTCTGCAGCTGTTGGTCCTAAGCTGAACCAATGTGGGTCGAAGTGGCCTTGAAGAGGTTTCAGGGATGGAAATCAGGCTAGTGCCCGTTACTGGTCACCTTCCTCTGTAGTTCTAAACCTAGGCCTTTAGTGACAGTAAGAGATGTTCAGAATTGCATGTAAAAATTACCCAGTCTATAAATGTTTCTATTAACTGTGAGATGCAGATTATCACCAGTTTCCCATTTGAAATTCAGTGATTTTCTGCTAGTATACAATGTAAGTGTCACTAGTATTTCTTCTCCAGCTCCAAATGTCCATTAGTAGTTAGAGGGACAGGTAGCGCTCAGAAGGATTCACAGTGATGGTGCTTGCCCACTGCTGAGGTGCCTGGGGCAGCAGCCCGGGGCAGGTCTGCGCCTGGGAGCCTGGGAAAGCGCTCCCCATCTCATCAGCACTGCTTGGGAGCACGTCCGTTTTCCGATTTACTTATTTGCAAGCAAATCCCAATGCTGCAAGAATGGGAGTGCTTGGTGAGTGTGTGTTAACTCTTGATTTAGAGGAAGTCCTGCACGCGTGTCCTGGGCGCTTTGGCACTTCGCTTCGTGTCCCCGCGTTATTTAACCCGCAGAAGTTGCCCACCAGCAGCAGAGGATGTCGAGGTTGCTGGTGAGGAAGGCAGCGGCAGTGACGTGGTGGCTGGGGGTGCTGTCAAGTCGCCCCAGAAGATCTTAGTCTCTGGTAAAGATTATGTAATTCCAAATGAAGCAGCATGACAAATCAATCAGTTTCTCCTCTCTCAAAAATTCAACATGAATACATTTCCTGTTGATTAATTTGTACTGCAGACAATCCAACTTAAAGGTGGCACAGCTGCAATTTTTGCCTTTGCATGCTTGCAGATATTAAATTGATCTTTGACCGTGCTCTAGTAGTGGGGCTTAACGGGGGCATGAGGCGTTCTCAGACCTCTAATTAAGGGGCCTTTGGAAGTTATTAAAGATTGATTCACCTCCCAGGCTTTGCAAAGAGGGGTCGGCATCTCCCTGCTACAGCACTGAGCAGCTGGGCCGGGATGCTCCCTGGTGAAAACGCAGGCACGTCTGTCTGAATTTGCTTTCCGAGCCAGATATTTTTTCTGTTCAAGGAGATGCTATTTTTTGTTAAATCTATACATTTAAACTATATGATAGCAAACTATTACTTCAAATGCACATAGTTCCCTGCCTGCCATACTAGGGCAGCTGTGATGCTTGTCTTCATATAATAGTTTAGATTATTTAACGAATGCTGATGTAAATAAGCTCTTTCAGAGGTGCTTGTTATGCTTTTATACTACTTTTTCACACCATAACAAAAAATCCTGCATCTTTAAGATTTTTTTCTGAATATAATTTTTCAGGGCAGTTTCGATCAGTTCTTTTGGGCCAATTAAACAGTAGAACTCACTGTTGACTTTCAATTTGAGGATCTCTGTAGATCCTGGCATAATATATCAGTATAAACAAATAATGAGAACTTAGGATGGAGCTGTTTCTTGGGTACTGCATGTGGTTCTTTGGCTCATGGGTAGATATTAATGAAAATGAATATGAGGAGATGTGATATATTCATGGCCCGTCCTGTTTTGCTACATAAATACCTGTCAGGATCTAATGCCTGTTTTTTGAGGCAAAAATTTCAGCTGACGCACTGATCTGCTCCTCTTTAAAGCTACAAAGGTGCAGGTTAAATGACCAAGAAGCTTTGAATAGAAAATTCTGCGTAGAAGAAAGAGGTCTTTGAATGAGAGCCCTAGTGATGGTGTTTGTCCAGGAGCTGCATGAGACTGAAGAATGTTCTCTTAAAATACTCCAAGGTTGATGTGGTGCACGCGGCTCTCCTCGTTTTCCATGTGGGAGCTAAAAGGTGGAACGAGGGGGTTGCTCGCTCCGTTCCTCTCCGCTGCCTGGGATGGAGCGCTCGCTGGTGTGCACCAAAGCAGCTGGTTTCTTTATGTTTTTAAAAAGTGCTTTTAACGTAACTTGCTAAGGGAGTGTTGCAAGCCGGGTGCTGGCTTGGCAGCGCAGCCCTTCTAGCCTGGGGACGTAGAGCCCCGTCTGTCAGACGGAGCGGAGCTCGTGCTCCTTCCGCACGCGCGGGGAATACTGGGGCAGATTGAGAGGGAAAGGGCTGCGTGGGGACCCGGCTGACTCGATAGGTGCCGTGTAGTTTAATCTTCATGATTTCTCTTTGCGTCGAATTGGGCTCTGATGCATGTGGTGATGAACAAGAATAACCGGTTCTTTTTTGGGTAGAGGTTTCCTGGCAGGAGGGGCTGGAATGGAAGCGTCCATGCACACATACAACTATGTATGTATATTTATACATATTTAACTCCCCTCCACTACCATGAGGGTGAAGCATACTTGCTTCTGTTCTCATGGTGCAGCTGGTTCCGAGTCCAAATGCATGAAATACCCTAACAGCGTTTGGGGGACAACCAGTGCAGCACCTAGCAAACGAGATGACTCTCCGACCCGCTGGGTTTGAAGGGAGCTGCTCCGAGGTGCCTCGCCAGGTTGCCTGGAGGAGGCTCTCCCTAGTGATACGCGCAGAGATCAGAAACACGAGGGGAGGCTGAGCTGCGTGCTAACCTGCAGCTAATAGTGTCTGCTCTGCGACGTTTGGCTGCGTGCCTACAAGCGCAGCTAGAGCGGGTGTTTTGTGCCTTTCGTGTTGGCCGCCCCGCACTGCATGGTGGTGTCTGCCGGGCCCCTCAGTCCCTGCTGTTGAGCACAGGCCGTCCACATCAGCGAGGTGGCTCCAGCCCTTTGCTCAACTGGGGCCTGCCGGGGAAAAAATACCATTTGTTCAAGTGTTCTTAACCTGACGACTCTATTCTCATTTGCTCGAGACTCTCAGGATTTTATCTCCTGGGCTGAAACGCAGGTGACTGTTTGGAAATCTGGAAGTTATTTTTTCTAAAATTTGAAGCAGATGGTATATTTAGGTGATGCTCTGAAGTTATTTATAAAGCTGTGCGTATAACCATATGTTTTGTGTGCAGACTGCAGGGAAATCTTGCTGCCAACAATGACAGATCAGCTGAAGTATCACTTGGAAAGACAAGAAGATCTGGAGGCCTGTTGCCAATTGCTTAGTAACATCCTGGAAGTGCTCTACAAGAAAGACGTGGTTAGTATCTGCTGTTCCCGGGATGATTAGCGCTTTACAGAAATGGGTCCTGCTAGGACTGATGAATTAGGTGATCTTGTCTTGTTCTCTTCTCTTCCCTTCCCTGCCTCTTCCTGTTTTTTACTAGGCCCCTCTCTGTTTAAGTCTTCTTTTTAGACATGCCCTCACAGATGGGTGATGCCCTCACAGGGCTGTGGTGTCTCATGGTGTTTCTTACTGTTTCTGAGGTGCCTCTCTTACAGCACTATCATCCACTAAGGTTTTTCCGGACATTAAATGCATAGGGAGTCAAACCTCTTTCTTACACAGTGTCCAGCCTCTCCCCGGTGGAAAACATTCAGTTGTCCACAAACATCTTGGGAAACACACATCTAAGTTATATTGACTGTGGCCTGACCTGCATGGCACATATTTCGTCGCTGGAGTAAGCACATTCGAGTACATTAAGTATTGTGTATTTGAGTACCTTAAGTTGTAGAGGAGATTTGGCCACGTCAGGAAGAAATGACATGAGTTGGACTGTGGCTTCTCCTCTCTGACTGCTGCTGTAGTCAGAATATGAAGGCATGGTGGGAACCCGTGCCCTGCCCTGGGCTGCTCTGTGCATGTGCAGCTTGCAGAATAGCCCAATTTGGTCTTTTCTTGACTTTATACAAATATGGAAATGTTGATGCTTTGCTGGGAACCTTTACGTACTTGATACTGCCTTGGAACAGGAAGGAAGTCTGGGCTGGTGAAGCTGCTGCCTGAACCTTCAGTCCTGTGTGGAACTATGAAGTAATTTAGTCAGAAAGGACCTCTGGGGTCGCACAGTGTCTTTCTTGTCTGCATTTTTGGCCTAGGTCCATTTTTGTTTCTCTTTCTGAAGTGGCCGATGTGACTGCTTCGGGGAGCAGCTTGTTCTTCAAACAGAGTTTGTTCCTGGCAGCTCGGCTGCCTCCTGGCACTGGGACCGCCCTGGCAGCAGCCGCCCCCTTCCTGCCCCACTGCTGGCAGAGGGGAGCTCGGGAATTGGGGGGGAGCTCGGGAATTGGGAAGGAGCTCGGGAATGGCGGGAGTAGAACTGGCAGCTGGCCCCTGCCAGACCCCTTGGCCAGGAGAGAAGGGCTGTAGGGAGAGGACGCAAACACTGCAGTGAGAAGGGGCATAAAGACATCGAAGTGGCCAGGAGAGCCAGGATTGCAGAGAACCAGAGACTCCCAAGAGAAAATTCCTGGGAGAGAAGGGAGAGCCAAAGGGCAGAGAGGACCAGGGTGCTGAGAGGGAGATGTGTTTTTCCCTGTGGATGCTGTTTGTGCTGGAAGTGCAAGCTTTGTTCCAGAGCCAGAGCTTTCAGCAGCAGGAAGAAAACACTGTATTGTCACAGTAGCTGTGAATGATGATGGATCATTCTTCAAATATATGAAGAAAGAATATTTGCATATGCAAATATGCCCTTGGTAGTTCTGTGTAATATGATGATAGGCAGGGGGGCTGTAATTGCATGGAGCCGAGGGCAAGGAAGAAATTGGTTCACCAGAATGTTTGTAATAAAGCTCAAGAAGCGACGCAAAGATGCTGCTTTTTCTGGATGCTGGTCTAGGAAAATGGTTCTAAAACTTGGCCATGGAATTGCTGCCCTCCCCTTCTGCCTGCACTCCCAAAGTCCCCTCCTCTGGACTGATGAAAATACTGACGGAGCCTCTTTAGTTAAAGTAAAAGGTGGAGTGAAGCTTGTCTGTTTTTTGTTACCCTTTTTTCCTCCCCTCCTTGTCATGTGTTTTTTGGCCTCAGTTTCTGCAGACCATGTTCTGCATGAAGTTTCTGAGCTTCTTAAAGACCAGCTGCAATGACTATTCTTGAACTCTTCCAAAAAATAGTGGCAGATCAGTTCTAATACAAAAATATTAATATGAAATAATTGGCTGGATTTGAGGTTCCTTACCTAAAGTTTTACTTGTTTTTGTTAGTGTCTTTCAGTTGAGCTGAATTTCTGTTGCAGAAGTGGCTGCCAGGCCTTAGTGATGATTGTAGCTCCTCTCCTGATGTTGGAAAAAAATGACTTTGGAAAATGAAGCTGTTAAGTAACAAAATGTCATAGGCATTGCTGTATTTCCAGGGACTTGCTTTCCATTTAGATAACTGCAACAGTACACTTAAATTTATGAGTAGCATGTATTAATAAAATAGGCTTTGAATGGTCTTTGTTAAAATCAGAGACTAATTTTCTCTTTTTTGATCAACAGAAGTAAGTGATGTTTTATTTAGCTTTGCCAAGAAAGGTGGATTTGAAGGCAAACATAAATATTTGAATCGTAGCAGTATCTCTTCTATCTAGTTACCACTAATTTGTTCTTTTTCCTTAGGGACCAACACAACGGCATGTCCAGATAATCATGGAAAAGCTATTGAGGACGGTAAATAGAACAGTCATTTCCATGGGACGTGATTCAGAGCTCATTGTAAGTGTCTCTTGATGTAAACTTAAATACCTTTGTCACATCTTTCTGAACCTGCCTGTAATAGGATTTAAATCCCAAGTGATGCAAAGCAATCAAACCCTCTCTATCCATCTCTGAGTGTTCAGTAAGCTGCAGAAAGTTGTCTGGTGTATTTTTCTGTGACTTACATAGGGGACGGAGAAATGATTTAAAAAAAATGCGGGTGACCAAGTGGCGAAGCAGCTTTGAGACATCGGTGTTGAGCAGTGTGACGTGTTGTGTGTAGTGACAGGCTGGCACGGGGGCACTGCAGCAGCCTTGCGTGGGCCGCTGCCGGGCCCCGCACGTGGGCGTCTGCCCTTCGGCCCTGCACCGGCCTGGGGCCCTGCGGGCTGAGAGGGACTGCAAACGGAGCCCCGGATCCTTCCCGCCCTCCCAGTGCAGAGCGGGCACTGATGCACTGACTGCACATCCGCACGTGAAGACATTGCCATGGCTTATTAGGACAATGTGGTTTAGGAGTCTGTTAACCTTCCAACTGTATCATTATATTGGGACAAGTATTAGGAGGAGAGGTGGAAAAAAGCGCTATTTATATCCCAGAGCTGTTACAGACCATTAGCCATAGACCCCTGGGTGATGGAAGTGTTCCTGGTAGTCTCGCTCTGTCTCACGTCCTTTTGCTCTATACGTATCTGCACCTGGCTGTTGACAGACAGCAAACTGGTCAAAGTGGAGTGGATTTTGCATCTCTCTGAGTATCAATCTTTAATTTGACTTTTTTGGGGTATATTTGTGTGTGTTTTTCCCCCAGAGGAGCCCCAGTGTGTTTCTCACCAAGTTTTAAGCCCAGCAGAAGTCAAGATCCTTTCTTCAAAAAGTCTTTGGCATATCTGAGTGCATCAACTCTGTCTCTCTTTTTGTCCGCATTTTTTTCTCCTGTTTTATTTCTCCCTGTAATTAGACAGTGATGTTTCCCTTTTAATTACAAGGCTGCCTGTCCTCGGTCCACCTCAGGTGTTTCATCTAGTGCTAGCCCTCTTACTTGGCCCGTATTGGTGCTTGTGTCTGCAAGCATAGAACAGTTTCAGTGTGTTCAGTGCCTGATGCACTAACAGTTCTGCCCCAGCTTCTACTTTCATCGCTTTGAGTTGCAATAACAGCTTTTGTGAGGAGAAGGTGATCTTAGATCCCTGGATCTGTTGTTGGAGCAGTAAGTAGGTATAAGTAGCTGTAATTCTTAGACTGTTAATGTTGGTATGTAAGAGTCGGGGGGAAAAAAAAAAAAGTCTGAAGATATAAGTAGTGCCACTACTTTTTGTGTTGATTTCCATAGAAATCGTTGACAATATACAGAACAGACACCTTAAAGTGTTCTGTACAAGGGTACAAAACCTCTTTCTACTTCTCCCATGTGTCAAGTAGGACTTACAAGACGGGAATACAGGAGGTATCAACAGTTACACAGTAGGCAATTCCTGTTTTGATGAACATGATTTAGATATTAATTATCCCTTCTTCATTTGCTAAATTATGTTTGAAAATGTCTCCTATATATATATTTTAAACTAAATACATTTGTATTAAAAATACACATGATAAGGAATATAGCTTGAAATCATCCCATCTGCAGACACTGTAATTAAGTAGTGAGTATTAATGGCACTGGGTATATTCGGGCAGCCCTTGAGATGGTTTTAAAGTTCCGGCCATAGCCGAGAGGAGCCCGTTGCAATCAGCCAGTGACGCTGCATGTTTGTGGTGTCCAAAAGGAGGAGGAGGAAGAGGCAGCTGCTAGTTGGGGGGTAGAACCTGAGCCCGCTTGGATAGCAGCCCTGTGAGATTAGGCAGGAGGTGCCAGCGAGAAGGGAAGCAACTGCAGAGGATTAACCATACGAGGGGACGAGTGGAAGGACAGCTTCTTTAGGATGGTCTCTTTAGATCCTTCATCCTTTAGAAGGATCCTTTATCCTTTAGATATCCTTATCCTTTAGATAAAGGATAGTTGGATATAGTTGGAAAAGTGTATGTTATCTTAACATAGATGTCTTAACATAGCTAGGTTATCCAAAGCCTAACATTGTCCTATAATACATTTTAAATATAAAAGAATTCTGAAAGATTGGGTTTTACTGCTTTAAAAGGGAACCACATATCCATGAAGATACCAGCCAAGAGCTTCTTTCTGGAAACGTTCCTGGGAGGATCCTGCTTTGAGTGGCTCAGATGAATGCAAGGCAGCAATCCTTGTCATCAGAGACTTGTTTTCTTTTTGGTAGCAGTGCAAAAACATGGATTCATAATCTTACTGTGTTCATAAAGAATGTAGAATCGAACAAACTTTATACGATTTGATTCTAATCACTGTGGAACGAGTGGCAGGTGAAATGCACGAACTGCATGATCACTAGGGTAAAGATCCGAGAGTTGGTTTGTATGGATGCTGTTGCAGGCTGTATCCTGGTTTTCCTGGTATTCCCTGCGTGTCCTGCGAGGGACTCGCGCCGTGTCGGCCGTGCTCGGGCCCTGGGGGGGTGTCTGACGCTTCCCTTCCCGTCGTCCAAGGGGCTGTGAAGCGTTTAACTAGTCAACTTAAAATGTGGTCGTTTCGTAACGGGAGTGGTGGGAAGTATCCTGAATCCTTCCGATATAACGTGCTTTTATATATGGGACAAAAATCTGCGGTAGAATGAGGTCTCCAGGTATTTTACTGTGGAGTTTTACGTCTGTTACTGATGCGACTGCGATCAGGCCGATTCCTTCTGGAAAAATGGTGATGGAAGGTGACTGGGTGGTCCAGAGCTGACCAAAGTCCTCGTGTTCGGGTCAGGTTCGTGGCTCTGCTCTCCGTGCCACCGCCTGCAGTCTGTGGCGGAGACTGTAGAAACACAGTGGTGGTTTTTCCACTTCTGTTGCCATGTGGGTTTTCCAAATACTCCACAATATCTTGATCCAGTAACTAAAAAAGGATTTTAACTTTTACCGTATCTCAAACTGCATGTGACTTGAGTGGTCTGACTTCCAAAACTACTTTTGTTTTTCTACCACCTAATTTATGGGGATGGTTCCTCTTCCCAGCCTTTCCGCCCGGCTCGTTACTTGGTAACAAAATCCTGGAAAAGGGATGGAAAAGGGCCCTTCCTAAGCAAGGCTGCCTAGAAGGGGTCTCCTCAAGGCTGCACCTTGTGTTCGTTGCAGATCTGGCCTGTTAAACCTTCTGTGGCCAGTTATGTTTGAGATGCCTCTTCTGCAGTGCTGAATGGACTCAAAGAGCCTGTTTTCACGCTGCAATATTTAAGAGAAAAAATGGCTTCCTTAAAAATATCCAAGTTACTAAATAAAAACCAATAATCAGCTAGGTTTATTTTATACTTTCAAATGAGAATTATCATGAAATAAAACAGAGCAGTTATAAAAAGGAAAAGCAGGCAAGGAGTAAGAGAGTGGGTAGGGATGGACTAAAGTCTGTTGTTTTGACCGTAACCAACAGAAGTTGGTAGCAACGTGTAGGACTTTAAAAAGCCCTGACTTCTGCTCCAGTTCAGAAGAACATAAGTGTCTGTGCTAACTACGATTTAAGCACACTCTGGTTATTACCCATGTTGTTTTCCATGAAAGCAGGGAATTTATATACCTGGAAATCAGCGTTAGCTCTCAGCCTACCAAATGAAATGACTTTCCAATGCTCAGAGAAATGCATTTTTACATTTTTAGTACTAGCTATTTTGGGCTACTTTTTCTGAAATTCTCACTTTGACTCTTTCTGTTTGCTAAATGAGTGAAAAGGCTCTGTTGTTTGCAGTAAAGGCAAGCACTGTATATAATTTTTAGCACTTGTGCAGTTTATTACTCACTTATGTGCCCTCACTAGAATCCTGAATAAAATGGCCTAATAAGTCTATGCTTTTTATCAAAAGTGACTCTGAACTTGGCCTCTTTCTGTATTTCCTGTGTGCGTTTCCTGGTCCCTTCTGTGACCACTCCTGGCTCCTCAACAGTTTTTTCTGCATTAATATTGTGGAGGAATAGGGTGTAACCCCAGTGCTGGGGCTGGGGGCAGCAGGGCTGCATTCAGAGGGGTCTGATGCGAGGCCAGAGGGGGTATTTTTTAATATTATCTGGTTTTATGTATCTGCTCCAAGGAGCCTGGTGCTTTGGGCAGGTGCCCCTTCTGCATGTGCTCTGCCAGCCCTGCTGAGTTTGCAGTGAGATTTACCTATCGCACCACCTCTTTGTAGTGCAAAAGTGGCGCTTGGGAAAAGTGAATCAAGCACAATTTGAATCTTTCCCAAGTATAATTTTGATAATTTTAATGTATTTTCCTGCCTAGTAAGTTCTGGAAAATGCCAGGTTCCCTGCGAGTCAGCACGTTGGTCTCCTGCAGGTGGGATGTTAAGGCCAGGAGGAGCTGCACAGCTCCCCGCTCGCTCTTAGTCAGCAGGTCTGTGTGATTCCCATTGCAAAACCAAGGGGAAGTGCTGGGTTGCTGAGGCCGAAACCCATGGCCCGGGTGCACAGAGAGGGCGGCACGAGCGCCCGCGGTGCCACTGGCGGCGGGAAGGACCCGCGCGCGGCAGCCGGAGGGTCTCACGGCCTCCCTGCTGCGGGGCTGCTGCCCCTGCTTCCCCAGCCTGCGGTAGAAACAACCCAAGTGCTGTGGAGTCACAGCTGAAGAGCTGCGGGAGCTACCAGCACGTTGAGCGGGGAGGTGCCCTGGGCCACGAGGTGCCCTGGGCCACGAGCCCAGCGGGGCTGGAGCCGCCTCGGGGTGGCGAGGCAGGAGCCCGTGGCCGCGGAGGGACAGCGTGGGGCCCGAGGACGGCTCCTCGCCAGGGGGCAAAGCAGCCAGAGCCACAGGATGCGAGTTGCCTTTCCACCCTTACACAGGCATTGTAAGGTACAGGGAGCTCCACGTTATTGGGCAGATGATGCATTTTCTTCAGTGAGCTCTAAGCTATTGGACAGATTTTGTATTTTCTTCACTTTTATGATCTAAAAAATTGTATTTTTTATTAAATGTTTTCCTCCTTTACGAAAATATGAGGTTGCAACATCTACATTTGCATGATGGCAGTGATTCAGTTCCATCACCAGTATCAAGCTTTTTTGTATGCTGCGATATGAATAATATTGTAGAAGTGCAAATGGGTATGAAATATGCTGTACTACGTTCACCTAAACAAACCGTGATCACCTAAATAAAACAGCAGCCTGGTTCTAGCGCTGCAGTTACTTTAATAAGCAGCGGTTGTATTTTATGGGTACTGAAATAATGCTGAAAATTGTCCTGTGCAGCCTGTTTCGTTGGCTAGAACAGAAGTGTGCAGCTAGAGCAGTTCGATACTTTGGGGCAGTCCAGTTAAGGGACTCGGGCATTAGTACATCATGGGTGCTCTCACACAGGTGCCAAAGGGAAAAACTGTTCTTGATTTTAAAGCGTTCATGAAAAACAAATCTACTTGCCTTTTTTTAAAAGTGATTAAACATCAGGACAAAGAGCGAAGTGAACCGCATAGATGGTTGTTTTGCATCTGAAGCAAGAAAAAGCAAACACTTTGTACTTATAATAGGATTTTTCAGTTTTAATCATGACTTTTTTTTTCAGTTTATCCTGATTTTTTTTCAACTGTTTCTTACAGTGATTCTTTTTCTTTAAGAAAACAAGTGCTACTTACATGAACTGTGTTTCCTAGTAGATCTAAAACAAAGAATGTAACTGCTTAATGGAAATTAGGCAGACTCGGAAAATAGCAAGTAATAAAAAATCACTGCAGGATTTATCAACTACCACATCGTATTTTAAGCATGATATGGGAGCGGTGCATATAGGAAATTAGTGTATTAGTGTATGCCTGATGCTGTAGTGAGTTCAGTGGGACTGCGTTATGTGGCACATCAACGGTGATGATGCGTTTTCGTGGTTATAACCTCATACCTGCAGTTCATATAATTTCTTCTACGCTAGGGTGAAAACGGCTCCTCTACATTAGGGTGAAAATAGCTCCATGTCAGTCGCATTGAATTAGAAGCTCTAAAGAATTAAGTTTCGGTACCTAATCTGAGCCTGAGTGATCCTAAATGTAATACAATATGATACATCTTACACACTTGCAAAAACATTTTATTACAAATTACATTGTATGGTACGATATGACATGGCATGTAATCTTAAGCAAGACTATATGTATGTTAGCTTTTTCATTTTTAAAAAAATGTAAAAAATTAAAAATTTGCCATTTGTTTAAGAAAATAGCCTGGACGTGGGTAGGAGACTCGCTGAGAACTTCCCCGTTCAGCTCTTAGACGTTTCACCAGTGCTGCCGCCTCTGTGTTTGAGTGGTCCCCACTCTCTGCAGGAATCGGTGACCACCCAGGAAGACAGGCTGGGGTTTTGTACCGGCGTCCCCACACACAACCCTTTGGGACAGGTGTATGGGAAAAGCTACTGATTAGTTGATGTTAACAATTTGTAATTGTTCCCCCGCGAGGAGAGAGTTTGATCTTACTTTCTTAAAACGCCAGGTGTGTTTGCATGCGCCAGTTCGTTCATCATTGCGACTACTTAAAATACTGAATATCACTGTGTTTTCTTTTTGTAGCTGTATTTGAGACTTTTTTGTTTAGGAAAAATACTTTTTTTCATTTTTAGTTTTTTGAAATACTTGGGGTTCTGAAACATGTAAGGTGGGCTGCCTTGTAAACAGTATAATAGCTTTAATTAAAAATGGTATAAAATACATGACACACATTTTTCCATATGAAACAATTGCACTTCCTTCCCGGTACACAGGATCACCCTTTTGAATCCTTCAGCTTTCACAGGATATTTCAGGATATTGTTACTTACATGTGGGAACCTGTAGCCCTCCTGGGATTTACTACAAAGGGGATTTCTTCACTAAAGCACACTGAAGGTGGCTCTGGCATCTTCCACATTTGTGTTTTCATATTAACTTATTTTTCTTATTATTTTCCCCTGAAGCAAAGAACAAATCATCTTTCTCATTTTTTAAAAAACAATTAGTCACTGATTCCAGCTTGAGCTAAGAGAAAATAGCATAAAGTATTTCAAGTTTTTAGCATGTGCAAAATCTTCCGTAAATGACTGTTCCTTTCACCTTTATAGTCTGCCTAAAGACTGAAGCGTAAATAGCTTAATGACACTGTGGGCTATGAAATTTCAAAAGCAGTACCTTGCAAACCAGCTTGTCCCTCAAATCATCTTCACTCCTAAAAGAAGGGCAAAATTCCCCTTCTCTAGCCTGGTCTTGCATTCAATATTTCTCTCCAAAAAATCATTTTAGGTAAGAGTTTAATAACATTAGCAAATACATAAAGGAAAAGATTGCAGCGTGTAATCTGGAGCAAGATTAATTGTCATTTTTTTTTT
The DNA here is from genome assembly GCA_013398735.1 of Nothocercus julius. NCBI lineage: Eukaryota > Metazoa > Chordata > Aves > Tinamiformes > Tinamidae > Nothocercus > Nothocercus julius. The sequence continues at coordinate 1,795,839 of VZSV01000093.1, read as the reverse complement.
TTTTTAATAAGGGGAAATTTGATTCACCTTTCTTCCCTAAGGCAGTAAGCAAGTACAACTACTAGATTATTTAGATATAAACTAGGTTTGTTGGGAAAGTTCAGCTAAATAAATACCCTTGAAACTTGTCTCGTCCTTCTAAACAGGCTTCCAAGCATAATGCATGCCACAATTTCTGGAACCTTTTGCAATTGTGTACAGGTTTGCCAAAGACTGTGTTACAAAAAGGTATTAAATCATGGCAAATGCCAACAATCTGTAGAGCTTTTTATCATAGCTTTTTTTTCTTTTTCTTTTTCCCTCCCCTCCCTGTCCCAGAATGTTTGATATAGACCTTTTGGGTACCAAAAGATTTAGAAGTGAAATCTGGGACAGTTTGTTGTCCCGTAGCCTTGACCCTGTGGAACTGGTGGGGTTAAAGGCATGTCCTGACTTTGGGAGCCTCTGGGCCGCTCTCCCGGCGCAGACAGGGCAGCAGCTGTGGTCAGAGCTAAATTAAAAAAGATGGTACAAGGTTGACATGTCAGAACTTGGCTGAAGTTTACAACACATGAAGGCAAATATACATATAGTCACACCTTAAAGATTGATTATTCATGGTCTTGGACCACATGAAAAATTGTGCTTTGTCCAGGATATCTGTGCTGAAAATTGCACTCCCCGATCCTCCAGGGTTTGTAAAACTGAAGAGCAAACGTAAGGCTTGCCTGTTTTTTCTTTTTTCTCCTCACTGGTGTTTAAAGACAATAAAACAAACCCCCAAAAGGCTTCAAAACAATAGTGATATTTAGCTGTGTACAGGATGACAGCCTACAATTTAACAGGTTAAAACGTGATGCTTCCAGATCTAAAGGGAGAAAAATAGTTTTGCTTTCCATCTTTGTACAAACTTCAATTCAGGGTTTACATCCCGCACTGGTGAACTGCAAGGAGAAGCCGGCAAGGTGTCACTTAATGCCTCGCTCCTGAACACTGGTTCATGGGTACAAAGGCCTTTTTGGTACATGTGATGAGAACTGAATGCTGCCGGAGTAGTCAGAACAACATTGGCTGATAACATGGACCGAGTTCCCAAGATCCCTTTTCCGTGAGTGAGAGGATTATTCCAGATACTTCTCAAAGAAGGCCTTGAGCTCCATATGCCATGGACTTGGTTAAAGGAACCAGAGTTTCCATCTTCCGTGCTTTTTTGACTCAGTTTTGGATTTTTGCTTGGGAGTTGAGGAGTAACTCTCCTGAGAATAAGGCAAAGGTGCAACCTGAGTTTCTTCAATGGGATGAAGTTTTCTCAAAACTGGCTGTAGTTTGTCTTCTTGCTGCTTAAAATCCAACTCCACGCTAAAAATGGGGGAAGAAAAAAGCAATTAGCTACTAAATTACAGCGATACAAAGATTTCTATTAAGGCAGCATCTGACACTGCTCTCCAAGGGCTTCATTTATTAAAATTAAATACAAAATAAATGTTCAAATCCGATCTCTGCAGTTCTCGCAGAGAAGCAAGAGCGAGTACTAAAAGGCTTCATGTTATGAAAGACAAACGAGGAGGCGCTGCAGCCTGGGTTGCTGCACAGGGGTCTGCGTGGGCCGGGAGCCCACGGATGCTCCTTTGCCCCAATCCATAGGGAGAAATGCCCTGTCGAAGGATTTTCTCCTTTTCCTTGCAGCCCTCTTGCCTGCGCTGAGAGCATCTGAATGAGATAGTGAGGAGTTGAGCTTAGCGCTCTGCCCAGCGAAATAGGGTAGAACTCTGTGGGAACGAAACACGGGATGATGTAGAGCCCTGGGTTATAGCTGCAAATCTGGTCTAGCTAAATAAAAAAAATAAACAACAAAAAAACTATTTGCCATTAAAATTATGCAGGATTAAGGGCAGCTACTCATGTAAGTGTAAACTCACATTCAGAAACTACACCTAAGTTTTACAATATAGCTGCCCTGTACAGCCTAAAACATTCTGCCTGCAATTAAGAAATGTGATAAAGATGAAGTACTTAATTTTTCTTCTTTCCTTTAATGCTTTACAATTAATAGGACATGATCAAATTAAAGACTGTGGCTGAATCCACCTGTTGAGGCACCTAGACATGTTACCCTTTCAGCTCCCCCTCTGACCTTGCTTGGGTTTTCAGTGACTGAATTGGCTATTTCACTGTTGCATGAGTGAGTTTGTTGCTACTGGATGCCGGTTCATTTTTAATAAACATTAAATATGTTTTCAGAGCCCTTTCTGCTATTGTCTGTTTAAACTATATGGTTAGAGAAGCTCTGGCTGTTTTTTCTTTTTTTGTTTGCTTTTTCCCTGCCTTGAATGTTTGCCAGCATATCCAGTACAAAATACTTCCCATTTCAGAGGGAACTCTCCAAACAGGCTGGAATAATGAAAGTTACAGGAGATTTTTTGGGAGACTTAGTACTGCAGCCTTGGCAAACTGAGCACATCTTATTTAACACCTTCTGCTTTAAGAGGATTTTATCCTTCTCGGAGAGAGGAGAGGGAATCAAAGACACTGACCGAAGTTTGGGGCTGTTTGGGGGCCATGTTTTGTGGAGTGTCCCCCTGGGCGTCCCGGCACTGAGCGCGGGGCAGCTGGCTCCTCCCGGCCATGCCAGTTGGATTGGGGGAATAAGGGAGCGTTGCAGGAAGAGGCCAGGGCTAAGAGCAGAGCAGCCCTGAAAGCTTCTTCCTCCCTGGGCTGGCTGGGAATGGAAGCGGTGGGAGCGTGGGGACCCTGGCGTGCGGCTGGAGCTCCGCACTGCTTCAGCTCTACCCCAGTTTACCTTCTGGGTTGCAGTAAAGGTGCTGAGCCCCAAATCCTGCAAGTGTTCGTTCAGTGCCTCAAACCTGCCCCTGCACGGGCCAGGTATCCGTGCGTGTCATTCCGGGTTGTCTTAATTGGATGACATGGAATTAGTGCGTGCTGTGGCTTGAAAGCACAGGACCCAGACAAGTACTAATCACCTGGAAATTTAGGTTAATACCCCTTTACAAGGATCCTCTTTTAAATTCCCTGGTTTAACCTGAATCCCGCTAATGCCCAGGAGCCGGAGTGCTGTCTGGGTTCTCCAGCCGTTCCGGTGCACTTTTTCCTACTAGGCATCTTGCAGTCCGGAGATGATGATGAGGAAGGTAACTTAGGATGGAAATAAGAGGGTGCAAATTGCTATACCAGTCACTTCGTTACCTGTCTTTGCTATACTGATATTTTAGGTGCTTGCTTAATATATATTTCTATAATAATTTTCCTAGACTACCACAGATGAATTAATTCCATGTGGACTCTGTTTTCCCTGATTAAATTGTCTCAGCATGACTTTAACTTGTCAGCTTGTTTCACTTGGCAGCGCAGGATTGAGACAGATTCTAATAATCTCTTCAACTGAATAGTTGGAGCACTCTTCAGGAGAACTTTAATATCAAAGGCAAAATTAAATGTTGAAAAATAGCAGATGAAATTTCAAAGGAGTAAAAAGTATCCAAGTTAATGGTCGGTGCGGCTTTGAGTATTTCTTTTTCCAAGAATTATGGTAGCGCAGTCTTGACTTAGTTTGTTCTTTCCTCCCTGCAGAAGTTGTGATTTTGTCTAAAAAAAGATACAGTTTTAGAAGCTAAAGAAACTTTGTTAAATACTGCTGAGCATTTGTGATGGTTTTGGACCAAAAGGCAGTCTAGTTTGCATTCTTTAAGATTCTCCTCCATGGAGACAATTCTGAAGAATATCTCCATGATGATGGATGCTGAAGAATAATGCACAAAATACTAAACGAAGACTCATTTTCTCCTATAGCTGCCTGTTAAAGGATTAAAATTCACAACAGATAGTGATTTAAGCAGGAATGGAAAGGGCAGTTCCACGAAAAGATAATCACAGCATAAAACAGGCTATGAGGATTTTAGTCCGGGCAGGTTTGGGGTGTGATAGAATTTGTGCAGTTCCTGCATGCCAGTGATGCTTCTTCTTAGTAGTGAGATTTTGCTAGACTTAAGTATTGGAGTTGTCGTGGTCCTGACAATGTATCCTAATGGATCTTTATAAAAAATTACTCTCTGTCCTTAAAAATTTCTGTGGGGGATACAGATTGGTTTGTAAAAGATTTTGGAACTGTGTTTTGTGAGTGCAGGTTGAGATGCTGGTATTAATAGAATAGATGAACATTTAACGCTGATGTCAATAGTACCATTTTGTGATTTCTTTTTACTACTTAAAACAACATTTTTTTTGACTACTTATTTATATTCTGCCTGGAGCAAAATGATGCCGGATACCTTTTACTGACTGCTCTGGACCATTGCTGTGTAGCTGAGGCTTCATAGGCTCTTTTTAAAGACTGTGACGGTGACAATGTTGCTGACTAAAAACTTGATCTTCCTGCTGTATTTGGGCCTGCAGCTCTGAGAGATGTAGCACAATCCCTGCTACCCGTATGAGATCGATCCTAGCCTGGTGATAAGTTGCCCTTAAAATAAACCTTTGGCGTGATTCCTCCAGCAACCTCATATGATGCCACTAGACTTTGCAAAAGTACTGTTGTTTTTACTCCAATGTATAAAGTAAGTGCTTTTTTTACAAAATTTTGTGAGGCTCAAAAAATCAGGCTTGCTCAGTTTCTTATTAATTCATAAATAAAAATAAATTCATAAATTTGCCTTTTTTTCTTTGGTACTGGGAAATACGTGTTATTTTCCAAATCAACACAAAGGAACAGAAAAATCATATAAAAATAGATTTGGAATCCCTAAATGGAAATTCCATATGCAAAAGAGACGTATTCTTAAAATTCCATTTTTAGAATTTAGAATTGGAAAAACCCAATTTAGAATTTATAATTTGCGGTCCTGTAGTCATTTTTTGTCTTCTTCCACACAGTCCTTAGCTCTCGCGCTGGATCACATTGACATTCTCAGAATGTCATCCGGAGGGGATGAAAATTAACTCCCTGGTTCCTGCCTTCCGGCTTCCTGGCCCGGCCGCGCGGCGTCGCAGGCTGCGGTCGGATGGGCAGCGGGGCAGCTGATTCATTGCTCTGAAGATGTGATTCCCTTCAGCTTTGAAAAGCCAAGCTCTGAATGAGCCCTCGGTATCCTGCGCTGCTACAGTGTTCCGGCTGAATCGGGTCCGGTGCTGAAATTACGGTGCCAAGCCAAGTTGGCCGTGCGGAAGTTTCGGTTCCCTGTGGGTTTTGCTCTGCTCCGTCAGGACGTGGCTCATAGCGCTGCCCTGCGCACAACCCCCTTCCTCCCCACCTCGAGGGCCCGGCTGAACTTGGGCACAATGAGCAATTCCTTGGGTTTCCATGGGCACTCCCTGGAAAATCAGCTCCGACGGGATGACGCTCGTGGCCTCTGAACGGGCAGCTCCGAAAGCCCCCCGATCTGCGGGCCGCCCTGGAGGGCCTGACGTGGCTGAAGGCAGGGCAGGTTTGAGCTTCGGTTCCGCTGAGGGTCTGCAGGAGCAGTCAGGTCAGCGCCGGGCAGCCCGTGCCGCGGGCTCTGCCCAGGGCACGGTGTGCCTGGAGGGGCAGGCTGCAGCGGAGTTGCTAATGCAATGCCCCGTTGTTTTCCAGAGGTTTCAGTACCGCAGTATTGGACTCGCGGAGGAGTTCTGCCCGAGCGCTACTCTTATCCGTGAATTCTCCTTTCTCCCTTCGGGCTGCTTATCTTGTCCTCCTAATCCCGTCCACGGGTCCGGCTGCTCTGCGCTGTCGCCGGGTCGCGGCGTCCCGCCTGCAGAAACCCTTCCCCGGCTCTGTCAGAGCCGCGCTGGTTTTTTGCTAAAACCTCCGCGGAAAACGTTGCCTTAGGCGAATGCCGAGCACTGAAAGCTCCCGCCCAAACCGCTACTGCAGCAGGAAACAGGAGGAGCCAGGGCTCCCAAACCCGCTGGCAGTGTTTGTGCGGGGAAACGCCTCAAATTCGCACTTCTGCATTAGCTTTATTTGCTGTAAGGGTAAGAGGTGAACCTGCGAGAGGAGGATAATTCTGACACGAGTGGCAGCCTCCTGCACCGCTGGGCCTGGGCACAGGCGCGAGGGCTCGCGGGCTCTGCTTGGCACTCTGCACTACAAGCCCCGGGCAGCGCTCTGTTACTGCAGCGCTCCGCGAGGCTGACAGCACCTGGCTGCTCTTCCGTAGGAGCCTTCCCGCTTTCCATACGCGTCTTGTTCCAAGTAGTTCGTATCAAGCAGGAACTCCCCAACTTTAGAGTGAGTGAGTTTACTGTTATACGAAGCAATGGGAAGTACGTTGAAGTGTTGGGCAGCAAATGCTGAGTATCTTTAGCTGTATGAAAATGATGTCTTCCCATCACTGAGCTGCACGGGTGGTGCTGAGCAGAACAGTCCGTCCCGGTGTGCGCGGCGCAGGCTGGGCAGGCAGGGTAGCATCTCCCGCTCAGGGGAAGGCTCGTGGTGTCCACAGCGGGCACGGGAACTACTCTGCTGAGAAGTAACTCGGAGGGCTCCTCAGAGCACAGAGCAGCACGAGAGTTTCCCAACAGTTTCTGCAGAAGCTCCTTTTCCTGGAGTGGCACCTACTTCCTAGCTCGACGCAGCAGAAACCTCCCTGTTCTGGAATGGCCACGACTCATTCTGCTACCGCAACCTCAAGAAAGCCTCCTCCAAAGGAGGCTCGAATTAGTCTCAGACAGATCCTGCTGACAGAAACATATTCTCCTCCTTCCTTCCTTCCTTCCTCCCTTCCACACAGAAGGTCAGGGATATTCCAGCATGAGCAGGATGTTTCCCAGACCTCAGTGCTTTCCCTGGAAGGCTGCAATTGCACCTGGCTGAGTAACACACGTGCGAGATAAACTGCAGTGTGCTCTATAAACAGCAATTTAGACATGCAAAGCAGAGCAGAAGAGAATCTGCCGCATTCATGGGCCGCTTTTGCCTTGTATTTTAATGTCAATATTGACACACTTGTTGAATTTTGTGAATTTACTGAAGGAAAATTTACTTTGAACTGTTTTCATGTTATTAAAATAATTTCATCAAGGGTAACATTTGGTCTTGCATTAATGAATAAATGAATAAAGCCTTACTTTTGCTCAATGAGAAGTATTTTAGCTCACCTATAGATGATACATGCGCTGTTCCTGCATGTGTCGCAGTTAGCTGTGTCTTGACCAGTCCGATACGACAGCCTGCCAAGAGAAGAACAGGAGGTCACTAAGAAAGGATTTGTTTTAACGTGGTTTTGCCCCCCATCATTGCCTTTTGGAGTAACCAAAACATCATTCTTTAAACTTTAATACTGAATATAAAAATCTAGTCATTAGGCAGTTGGGAACAAAAAATTGCATGTTCAGCTCCACTGTGCATAGGAAGATGCTGGTATTTAGAAAACGAGTTTTTAATGATTAGAAGGAGAAAATATAAAAATCTGTTATCGTTTGTAAATTAAAAAGAAAAGAACCCCACAAGGTTACATGTTGCATGTCAAGTTCCATGACCCTCTATTTAGATAGTACTTCTAGGTGCTAAAATGATGAATCACAACTGATAGATTCCCATTTCTGCAGACACAGTAGTGCCAGCTTGGTGATTTCCAGTTTCTTTTCAAATACAAAAGGCATGAGGCTTTTGCCAGTCATCGGCGGATGGGTAGAATGTTATACAGGAAAATAACTGCTATTTAGAAATTCTCCCCCTCAGCAATGAAGTGTGACGATGTGTTGTGCTTGTGTTTATATCCTAAAAGGAAAAAGAAACGGCACTTAAATGGTACTTCCCTTTTTCACATAGCCTATGCGTGTCCTTTGTCTCACTTCGGTTTGAAGGAGCAGCTCCCAGTTTACTGAAATATTGTCTGACTTGGTCAACTGGAAAAGATATTTGGTGTATACACGGATATTTTTCTGTACACAGAATAAATATAAAATAGACTGGTATCTGTGAAGCATCTTCATAGTGTGCTTTTAATATAAATGGAGAAATATCTGTCAGTGCAAGTTTGCAGAAGCGGCGACGACGCAGCAGGTCGAAGCAGAGGGAGGGCTGGGAGGGCCCCGGCCACCGCGTCTGCTGTGCGAGAGGGCAGCTCTTCTCAACGGCCCCCAAAATAATAAGGAAAACCCAAACATTCCCACAAACGCTTGCTTAAATTCAACTGTTACGTGACAAAATGTCAAACCCCTATAAAATATTAACGGGAAAAGGTACCACTCCAATAGTTTAGTGCCTCTGTACCTAAGATGGAAAATCAGCCTTTCTTAAGTACTTCAGGCTATTCAATTTTCTTGGCGAACATACTCTCAGGGACATTAACACTACCCAGGCACAAAATTTGTCCCGGTTTTATTTCTTCCTTTCTCTGGAAACTGTCATCCTGTGCCACTTCTCTTGAGTGTTTTTAAATACTTGAATATTGCTTTAATGCTTTGAATATGGCTTGTACATTACTGACGTATTTTATATAAAATTTGTGTATTGAAGGAGAAGGAAATTTATCAGTATGAGCTTGAAGGCAGAGAGTGGATGTGAAGCTTATTAAACCAAGCTTGTCTTCACAGGTGACACTTCCACTGTGATTACTCGGATTATAAATCATTTGGGACGGTGCCACTGCGAAGCGTTCGTGGCTCCGCAGCACCTAATAATAAGGTGAATCTGCCTTTTAAATAATAAGGAGGATTTTTTTCCCCTTTGAAAGCAAAATGTAAACTAGAGTTCTTGTTCTAGCTGTGCTTTTCTTTGGTATTTTAAGAGCACTTGGAACACTGTGGATTTAAAACTGAAACCACCTAATAAGGCAGGAGCCTCCAAAATACCTTTTAGTGAGAGGCAGAGACCCACGTTAACCAGGCTGCTCAATGCAAAGCCAGAGGAGAGAAAGAACTTCGGCCAGAGCAGAACTTCTGTGTTATTTCTGTACTATTCTGTACCATTGCTTTTGTGGGGAAAATACTGATTTGGACTTGATTGTTGATTTTATTGCCCATAAGAGGGATGAATTAGTATCAGCTCCTGAATTCTCCTTCCAAGCCTTTTAGAAGCTGACATTAAAAATTGTCACTGCAGCATTAAACTTGGACGCTTAAAACTCTTTTTCCCAGGCTATTAATCAAGAACTGAACATCCTTACTACAGGGGTAACATGTGAAGCTTACAGGCTGGCTGTTCAAAGCCTTTATTTAGCGATGCTGCAGAGGGGCTTTAAGAACGAAGTTGGGAGCTTGTCTGGATGCCTCTGCATATCGTTTATGCCTCTGTAATATCGGCATAAACACCGCCAGTTTAGGTAATATAGGCATAAACACCCCCTTCATTTCTTCCTTCGGGACATTGTACAATGTCCCGATTTCACCTTGCACAACTGCCTACTGCTCTGCTCCCCTGTTAAGGCTCAAAGAAGCGGGATTTTCGAAGCGCAGGGCCCCGGAAGGCAAATCCCTGTTATTTATCCTGCTGGCACCATCCAGCGCCAGCCGGGAGTGCGGCGGGAACAGCCTGGGCACCGAGCGCGGGCAGCGGCACGGCCGGGCCCGGCAGTCAGCTACCATTCCCATCGCTGGTTGCCCCAGTATTTTATTTAAATTCATCCCTGAAGCCTGTGGATGTTCTTTAAATGTGCGCTGCTTCCAGACTTTCAAGTAGTTAAAACTACAGTTCCTAATCTGTGATATAAAACAGACTAGTTAAGCTGGTGAGGATGGTCCTTTGGTGCAAATGGTTAAGTCGTTGGGGGTGTTTTTTGTGCTTTTTTTTTATTTCTGGGTGACCTGTTTGAAATCTTGTTTCTTATTGAAAAGCTCAGACGAGAACTTTACTTCCCTGGTAAATCGGTTAAGACTTTTTCTGTAAGAATAGAACATGTGAGATGTAATTTTATTTTTATTTTATTTTCACACACAAAAAAATCCCCTAGAAAATTTGCTTTTTTCAGACAGAAATGAAATTTGGTTTTGGATTATTTTTGATCCAAAGTGGAGTGCTTCATTTTGCATTGAGTGAGATGCCTGGGAGCCCGGAGTCCCCAGGCTGTAGCTCCTGTGAGCAATGTTCTTAATATAAAAATGATTCCAAATTAAGCCTCGCAGCTTAATTTAACAAACTTAACATCTCGATTTTTCAGAATGCCTCACTGTTTTTAAGTGTAAGAAATATCTGACTTTAGTCTCTCCCTTTTTCATTCATTTTTCAAGGAAGAAGAAAAAAAAAAGAAGGATGGCAGGCATGGGGTGATTTAATCACTAATTTATTTGAAAATCTGGGAAAAAAAGCCCTAGTGGGATTCTTTCTAGAATGGTGTTTCCACTGTTCGCTCGGCAAACACCGGCCCTATGGCTGGAGGCAGAGGCTGGAGGTAAAACTGCTTGGCCAAGTGTGGGGCTGGAGCCCAGGAACAGCGGCCACCGGAATTTTATGACTAGAAATCCCCCAAATCTGAGTCCCCAAAACAAGTGACACCTCCCCATTTGTTCCAGCAATAGTAACACGAAAGATGTCCTGGTTTGTACCTGGAAAAATACTTATCTTGCCCTCAGGGATGGAAATCGTCCAGTTTGATTAGGTTCCTGTCTGCATAGCTGGACAAACCCTCATAGTTTTCCCTCAAAAACGGCAAGGAAAGACGCGAGTGAGGGGAAGGGCGACTTATCTTCGTGGGTGGCAGGGCAAGGCGGGCGGCGCCGCTCATCCCCGGCTCGACGGGCGCCCGCCGCGTTCCCACAGCTCCTGTTACTGCTGCGCTCAGGCACCCAGCGCGCCCTGAAGCACCCGGATAAAAAGTCTGTTCCTGAAGAACTTACTTCTTTGGTACCTTCTGCCTTCCGTTCCCGTGCAGCTGGAGCCGGCGGGCCGGCGCCGGGAGGATGGCGGGGGCGTGTGTGGCTGGGCCCGCTCTAACCTCGCGCAGGGGCCTCGTCTCCGGGCTCCACATCCACCTGCTCTCTACACTCGCCGGTATTTAGAGCAGTTTCATTTGGATGTCTTTAGCATTGCTGGCACAACCTGAGCCTAACCTCAATTAGCACTTCCAAGTATTAAAATATTGTAATGAAGAGCCACTGTTCTGCTGACGTGGGCTGGCAGTGACTAATAATAGGCTGCAATTTTCCAAGGAGCCTAAGGGAATTGCACCTCCCAAATCCCTGTGAAAGGCGGCTGAATGGGTGCATCTGCTTGAGGCTTCCTTTGAAAATGCCAACGGTAGCCCCTGAAAATCTTCCCTGCGTTTCAGGAGTTGTTTGCTGCTCTAAGGTGGAGACCCTGTTGAGCTGAGGGGCAAGTTTAGCTTCGTATGTGCTGAAATCCTCTCCTGTTGAGTAGGTAGCAAGTGAGTGGGCACCAGTTCAGGCATCCTGGGCATCTATTAAAAACAAAAAGAGACCTTACAAAGCAGTAGGGGAGGGGGCTCCCTTACAGCTGGCCATCCCCCCTTATTCCGTGGGGAGCGGTTCATATTCACTGTGCCGTTGGGATGGCGGGATCTTGCGGAAGCGGCTCTGCTGCGGAGCCTGTCCTCGCTTTGATCCGTTCGCGCGCTAGCTGCTGCCCGTGTTCATTGCCCTGTTGGTGTAATACCACCAAAAGGGAGGGTACACAGGCCTGTTCAGGAAGGTTTGCCTGTTGATATTTTTATTAACATATAGTGAAACAAATTATCTTAAGAAGGCAGGGGGCCTTTGCAGTGGTTCTGAAGTGACAGGAGGTGAAGGCCACGCTCCTCCTTCACGGTGCCTATAAACAGGTACCGCATCTCCATGCAGTGCCCAGGTCTGCTGGCGCTATTTGCAGCATAGATAGCTAAACACACTAATAGGTGTTTTTTGCAGAGTAAGGGTTTAAAAATAAATAGTCTAGTGGTGACCTTCTCAAAGGCATTGTCTCCTACTGCAAAGCACTGAAGAGCTAATGCTACTTAAAACCTGCGCTTCAAGAATTGCCCAGACTTTACTACTGAAGTAATTTGCCTTTTGTCAGGCTGGGATGAGCTCTACAAGCTGTGTGCCTGTTCCTTGTCCTCAGGACTTGAGCAAGTCATGTTCTGGCTATGGAAACAATGGGAAAATCGCTTGTATGGGATTTGCAGATTAAAATAAGTTCTATTTAGTTACATAGCTTTAGCCTAACCTAGGAAATGAAATGCTGCTCGGGAAGCCTTCTTGTATAAACACACTTCTATCAGCAAAATATGCTTTTGTTGGGTTAATATCTGCCTTGGGGTGCTTAAGAGCGGACATGGTGCCCTCAGAGCGGCAGGTCTGTCCAGGTACAACACACCTAGAATCAACCACAGAAAGAATTTCTGAAAAATCATTGGCCTCTCAGGATGTAGAAGAGCTGCTAGAATTGCTTTGGCTTTACCGCTGGGATGTCTTCATTGCATTCGTAATACTGGCTCTCCTTTAACGGCACTTCTGGCTTAAAAACCCAAATCCAGACTACTGTAATGCACTGGTTTGCACTGCTTTGCCTTACGGCTTCCCTGGCTGCAAACATTGACCAGTTTCGTGCTGTTTAACCGATGCTGTAAACGGTGCAAAACGGAGGCAGAAACACTGATCCTCTAAAACGATACCCAAATCCTTCTCTACTGTGGTTTTTTCCATCTGCCTTCTTACTACAGGGCTGAAATTGTTTATGTGGCTTCTGAAAATACTGTGAAATGTGCAGAAGCTCAACAGTGAGATTTTCAGACTGCTTCCAAGACAGTAGTTTGGTGTCTTTTTTCTGGGTCTTGACAGTTGGAAGCAGATGACTAATTTTCTTTGGGAGGTATTTGTGCTGTGGGTGTATGGCATGACTCCCAAGACAGCAATTCAAGTGCTTTCACCCCGTAAATACAATTTATATTATACTAGGGTTAGTCAGGGAGCGGAGGATTTTTATAAAATGGCAGGTTTTAATAGGGCTGCATATTGGTTGAAAAAAAAAAAAACAATCTGCGAACCAAAAGAATTTGTAAGTATTTCAAGTGAAATCACGGAGTTTTATAGGAATTAGGAGTCTACGAGGGCTAGCACATCTCCCAGCTTGGCTGCCCTGGTTCTCTCATCAGCAGGATAATTAGTGTCAAGCCTGGGCAGTAATAATGAGCGAGTGACTGTGTTTGCTGTTGCTGACGAGCGGCTAAGGGGCTGCAGATACCGGAGCGGTTCCGGGCGCCCTCCGGCAGCGCCGTGAGAGGAGGCGGCGTCTGGAGGCCCCGCGGCCGCTTCCCCCGCCAGCCTCCGCTTCCTGCCAGCCCCAGCAGCGAGTCCCAGGGCTGCAGTTCCCGGGATGAGCCGGGAGGGTGCTCAGCCGCGCGGCCGTGGCGCACGAGTCCCTGCTGGGCTGCAGAGCGACGGTTCAGCTCCCGCGCGGGACGGGCGGCCCTCGCGCAGCCACAGCACGGAGACGGCAACTCCTGCAAAGCGAATCCGCGCCGTCAGCCCAAAAGGGATCTCACAGGCGCAAACTAATAGTACATTTGCGGGTCAATAGCTGGATTAAAACACCACCTTTGGATCTGCCGTGGCTTGGCGCAGACCTTACACACAGCGTTTGTGTAAAGGAGGGAGGATATTAAGCCTAAGAGCACTAGGTGTTGGGTGGTTCTTCCTCATTTCCAAGAGCTGCAGGTGCAGGCTCCAGTACCCTGTGCGCGTTAGGCGGAAAAGCCGCTGCCAGATTCCAGTCGGAGCAGCCAAGGGGACCGGTCTCTTCCCGTGCCAAGGAAATGACCCAAGTCAGGCCAGGTTGAGCTATTTTGGGGTATAAATGGCCTTGTTAATATTGAAGTATCTCTGTGCTTGTCTCTGCAGTCCGGTCTGTCTATCTGAGGAGCGTGGGCTAATAATTCACAGATATTGCCGGCTTCTGTAGTATCTTCTTAGGATATTGGAAAGGAGCAGAAAAAGCCTCACAGCCGTTGTGATGCTGTCTGTCCTCCTCCGGGTCATCCGTGCAGCCAGTGACATGGCAAAAAGCTTCCTCAATCCTCGTCTTTCCAAACAAATCTGAATTTTAACAGAGGGCTGAGTGCACCAGGGGATGGTGCTTGGCAGCATCCCAGCCTTCCCGAGGCCGGTTTCTCCTCCTGGCTGCCCCGTGAAACGGCCAATTTGTTCCTTGCTGCTCAGCGAGAGGCAGAAAGGGCCGATCAGGAACTTCTGCCGACGCAGGACGTGCTGCAAAGGGTCTCCGCGTTGCTCAGGCCTTCTGCTGCATTGCTGCTTTTCTAGTCCATGCTTAGGACATGGAAAGACAGAGCTGGCCGAGAACAGTAACGCAGTGTGAGCTGCAGAGAGCAAGGCTGTGCCCGTGCGCCTGCGCTGGACCACTCTGCACGGCTTGACTTAGTCATCTCCCTACATCTGTGTCTTTAAGATGCCCCTGTATGTGCACAGCCCCCAGACAAGCCCCGGGAGAGGCCGGGAAGCGGTCTGCCTTCACCCTTACGAAGCACCACAGTGTCCTTCACAGCTGGGACGGGTCTGATCTGCGAACGGTGCCCGGCTCCGTGATTCAGCCTGAGAAAGGCAGCAGTGGCAGCGGGTGCCGGGGGGCTGCCCATCCCCACACAGGTGCATCTGACCCAGCTCCTCATCCTTTCTGAGGTTTTGGGGGGTTCTACCCTGTCTTCTGTGAATGTGTGCTGAGTGGGAGCTTTCTCAAGGTTAAACTGCACATTTCTTTCTTAATTCTGGAGCCTCAGCAGTCTAAAAGCAAAGCAGTGCTGTTCAAGCAGGGCCTTCTACTGCAATAGCCAGAATCCGGTTTTCCCGATGAGGATGGTGCAGAGGAGCGTAGCTCTGTGCACGCGCAAAGGCTCGGGAAAAGGTGTCAGATAGAAATCTAGGCATTAATCTCGCGAAGAACCAACAGCAGTGAGAAATTTCACACTGTAAAGCTCATCTTGTCGCATTTTTACATGACTGGATAGATACGGGGCTCAGTGCTCTGTCTTCGGATTTTTCTACTACTGACAGTCAATATGCAGTTATTAAAGGATTACTCTAATTGTGTAAAGTGAAAACTGGTAATTCAGCACCTAAATAAGATCCTCTTTAAAAGACTGATTTAGCTGAAAGACCCTCCTTGCAGGTACGTAACTTGGACAGCTCAGTGACAGCTGGAGAAGCTTCCCCCATGGTCTGTGGCAATTCCTATGGATGTATTTAGCTTTGCTTACTTTCTTTTAATTGTTCCTTATAAGACTTCTCCAGTATTTCCAGATTGGAACGGTAGGTGTGAGTAATGGAGAACCTTGTTTTTTTATTGGCCTTTGGTCACTCTTGTCAGTGTGACGGAAAAGTCTGCACTTAGATACAAATCAAAGTATTTTTTCTTTGAATACTTCAAATACTATTTTTCTTTTTGATTTTTAGTTATCTTTTTTTCCAACTGTGCTTGTACAATATATGTAGCTAAACAGCTAGAAGGTTTTAGCAAAACAAGTTATATATTCTGAAACTCAGACTGTTCCTAATGTCATTTTGGGAGAAAACTGAATAGCCATTAAGCCTATCAGTAGCTTAGTTAATGATGCTGCTTATTTTTTGCTCTGCTTCTTCAAACAAAGCAAACATCCTGCATGTTGCTACCACTTTGTTTTTTCATTTTTGCAACCCTCATTTTTGTAACAGAAACCTCGTCAAGGCTGGAAAACCGTAAGCCTCAGCACCATTCATGTCCAGACACGGAGGCAAATAAACTGTTCTTTTGTACAATGAAATAGCCCTACACTACCTGCCCTGCAGTTTTAAAACTGCCCTTGTGAAGTAACACTGGAAAGGCATAAATTTACAGGGGATTTTGGTTGCTCGAGTGTGGCTCAAAGCACGTGGAGTGATGGATACGCCTCTGGATACACCCCCCAGATCAGGAGGTGGCCGTTAGTAATTAGAATTAACTATATACTTGGAAAAAAGAAAGAAAGGGGGAGAGAGAGAGACAGTAGTAGTGTGAATGGCCATAGGAAAAGTAAGCGAAGGGTGTGTTGTTGTTGATAGAAGAGAAAACCTGCTGTTACTACTTGCAGTGTCGTGGATGAACGCTACAGAAGTCGAATGTTTCACCCTAGGACTGATGTTTGTGAAGCCAGTGGGGAAAGAAAGGATATATATGAATGAGAATATTCCAGAAAGCAAAAGGCCCCTGTCCCAAAGGTTGCAAGATCTACAGAGCACGAGTTTATGCAACAAACTCCTTGTTTTCCTTGGCTAAGGAAGTTGTAGCTGAAGAGAGATTTCCTGCCTCTCCCTTAGAGAAGTGAATCCTTACAACACCCAAAATGTCTTGGTGCCTCCATACTCAGGAAAACAAGGTGTCAACAAGGCAGCATCACAAATACCACTATAGTTAGGGTAAAGAGATGAAAATTTAGAGGTGCACTTGGAATAATGCTGGAGTAATAATGCTAGTGCGCTTGGAATAATAGTGCACTTGGAATAATAGTATGCTTGGAATAATGCTGTCTTGGACAGCACAGATGTGTGCAAAGATCACGGAGCTGACAGTGAGGAGCAGTGGGCCTGTCTTCCGGTGCCTGGCTAGAGATACACGTTTACCCTCAGTGTATGATACCTGTTGTGCACCAGAAATGGAACTACGTGTGTTTTTATCAAACTTTCCTGCGCCATGTCTGTAATTAAAGCGAAACAAAACGAAACCAAAGCAGGGGCGTCCCGGACGAGCCGCCGTCCCCCGCGGGCAGCACGCTGCCGTGGGCACTGCAGCCGAGGTGCTGTCGGAGCGGGCTCTTCTTTCCTTTTCCAGAGGCTCTATTTCTGGAAGCTCTTTGAGCTTGCTCTTCTCCTTATGTGCAGTAAGAAACTACCCAGCTTTTAAAAGCATCATCTCACGTGTAAAGGTGGATTTCGTTACACAGCAGAGGCTGTTGCTCCCCCCTTATGTCCCCCGTTATATCCCCCGGCAGTTTGCGCCGGGCTCTCATGCCCTCGGCGATCGATCACCGCCTGCCCGGAGGAGGAGGCTCCCTCTGCCCTCACTGAAGCTCTCCCTGCTTTTTGGTTTAAACTCGCATCCTAACGCGTGCGCTTGTGTTGCTGCTGCTTAGAAGTGAAAATAGACGCAAAAATCCAGTCTTATTTGGAAGGAAAAGCTCCTTGGAGGAGCATTCTGCACTGCAGACCTTGTCCTGTCCTGCAGACCCTGTCCTGCGCCGCTTGCTTCCCGCGTGCTGACGGGCTCGGAAAACTCCCACGCCTCCATCTGTTAACAAATGGAATAAAATAAAAACCACCGCGAGTGTGGTTCACCTCACTGTCTCTGCTGTGCAGTGTTTGAGCCATCGGTGTCCAAATACTGCTGCTGTATTTTTATTTGATAAATTGAGAGCTTTGTTAAAATTACTGATTTACTCTATAGTGAGAAGGGTCTTGATTACTGTTACTTTTCATGTTATGGATTTAAAGTTAGTGCTGTTCTCCAGTTGCAAAGTATTTACAATTATTTGTTAATCTTCTCAGTGCTTCTCTTAGCTATTTGATAGGCGGTACTGAGCTAGCTGGCTTTGAGATCAGTGATTTGCAGCTTGCTTTCCATGCCCTTGGTCGTAGTGAGGCTGCACACAGGTAATGGGGATTTGGTTAATGACTCGAATGCTCTGTGTGTGAATACATACAAGTAAGTCTATAATTTGTAGAAATTGTATTCAGTTTACTAGATGATAACACGAGCATCATCCAGAGCAAAAAGCAGTGGTGGTGGTTGTTAAAGCTGCGCTTTGCATCATGCAATATTCAGCAACAAACACGCAATATTCAGTGTGCTTTTGCCCACCTGATGAGCTGGAAGCCTGAGCTGAAGCTGTAGCCGGTTTCCCCTGCTCAGGCCTGACCTAACACAAGTGCTGCTGACCACCCTTTGCTGGCATCCAGCCCTCGGCTGCTCTCCTCCTGCTGGCTTTTTGGCTGCTTTTTAGTGGAGCCGAGCACTGGATGTCGTTGTTAATTGGGGATAATGTAGCACTGACATTTTAAAAAGTATACATGGATGATATTCACCCAAAGGATGATACTGGTGTCTTCAGAGACGCTGATACAGTTTTTGCTGCCGCAGACTCATTTAGTGATGAATCGCAGTAATAGCAGTTCAAGACCTACAGCGTATTAGTGAAAATGAATCCACTGAGCACTAGTCCCACGGCACTGCAATAGCACTTAAACAACAGGGATTTTCATGAAGGGAGGAAAATCTGATTGAGAGATTAAGCTTTTTTTTTTTTTTTTTGGCCAGCAATTTGCGTTGTTTCTTGATGTGTGTTATTGTAAGGAATTAATATACAGAAACAAACTAGCAGAGTGCTGTAAGCAGAGAACATTGGTTTTTGCTTTAGTAAATGGAAGGCTTGCATGGGCTTCAGTCAGCAGAGATGCAGCAGCAAGGCTGTGTTTCTGCCTATAAACTGGCGTAACACCCGATTAAAAAGGGGCAAAGACTGATAGTCTAACACAGGCAAGTTTCCTAATGGTTAGCAAGGACTTTAGTTGGTCACTCGGGCAAAAAATGTTGCAGAACTGAATGCAGTTATGGGGGAGAATTATTAGAATAAAAGGATGGGGCAGCCTATCAGCTATACTGGAGGGACACGGGGATGAAGATATACTTCATCTTCACACTGCTAACACATAGAACGGTTAATAATGCGCTGGGTGATAAGCCTCTGTTCGAAGTCTCGCTTTGGTTTGTGGATGATGTGCCTCCAATTCTTACGAAGGGCCTCTGCCACTGATGCAGCTGCCACTGGTGGGATTTCACAATTAATGTCAGCTAATCAGTAAAAACCATTTTAACAGTCTCTTGCACACAACAGGACGTGCTTGAAATGATTTTGGAATGTGTGATGCGTCTTTAAGTGGAGAAAAGGGGTAATTTTTACCATCGCCAGGGAAGCCTACGCGGGGGGAAGAACAGAAGTTGTAAGTAGTGTTTTTGTGATTTAATACAATTACTGCTGCAGACTAATGCACGAGTCCGTGTGTACACAAGAGTCAGTAAAGATACTGGCAAGAAATGGAGTGTGTAGATTGATTTCCACTGTTTTTTAGGACATCAGTTGGCTAGGGCTGTGTCTGTGGACAACCTCCGAGGGCCTATGAGAAGACATGAGTTTGGGCAAGATCTCCTGTGTGCTGAAGGCACGGGTGCGGTCCTCATGCTGGCTACATGAGAAGGGGGAAAAAAACCAAGTATTTGGGGGCTCTGCTCTTGAATCCTTAGGCAAACGGTGAAAATTGGTATGAAACTGCCTGGAGAGAGTTACATTTAGAGCAGATGACTGTGTGTATGTGTGGTCACACACATCCTGGTTCTAGATGGTCAGGTGGGGAGCAGTGGTGAAACAGCTTTCTGTATTTTATGGTTTGACAAGCAGCAAATCACTTCTGTCTAATTCTATTGCAATTTCTGTAAGTTAATAAAGTCAGAGAAATACTCTATTATTTTTATTCAAAAAAAAAAAAAAAGAGAGAAGTAGTAAGCCCCCGTTCCATGCAGTTAGATGAAGAAGCTTCCCAGTCTAGATATTCAGGCACTAACAAGATCTTCTAAAAATACCATAACCATCTGTAAAACAAACTAAAAATGGTAAGGCTGTGCTAACAACCTTGTCTAACAGTTAAGATCACTCGTCACCAAAAGCATTTTGAAACTTTAGGCTTATCAGGGTATTTTCTATATTCCTGTAAAGGAGTTAGATCTAAGGTGTACTTTTTTGACCCGAATTAAAGCATGTACTCCTTCAGAGTAGCAAGATCTATCTATAATGTTAGTATCGGAGTTTCTTCTGTCACATTACAATCTCATTATAGAAGTTTTTAAAAGCAGAGAAACATGCACATGCATTTTGAAAAGCACTGACTGAATAAAATAGGCAAGTTAGGGCAAGTAATCTTAAATGCTTCTCTTAATGTGAGAGACAACACTCTAGAGGTTGAAATACCTGGTTGAGGACTAAACATAACGTGTTGCAATAGCTTATTTGGAACGTGCATAGGTAGATTTAAGTAATGTGAGGAAAGGATTAAAAAAACTTCTCTGTGCTCAGACTGGCATATATGAAGTGGTGTGACTGCTGCACAGGACACCTGATAGCCAAAGTTTTCATTGAATTTTGTACTGAAAGAAACACAATTAAAAATGCAGAGGCTGAAAGTAAAAGGAACAAGATGCATATGCTATTAATGGGATTATAGTAGGAGTTGTAGCAATATCCCTTAATCTTAAAAACGTCAGTCTCTTACAGAATTAGGATTTTTCTGCTCCGGGCGAGGCGCTGTGGTTAATGCTGCTGATGGCTGGTGATCCCGCCTCGGAAACCGGCTCGACCTGCACGCGCCGGGAGAAGGAGCAGCAGCTCCGTGGCGGCCCAGGGCATGGATGTGGAGCGGGAAAGCTGCCCGGAAGCAGCTCCCGAGCTGCGCTGGGGCAAAGCCAGCAGGTCAAGTCTGCTGGCTTTGGCGGGCAGGTTCCTGCGGGACGTGTCTGTGCAGGAGGCCCCGCTGGGGAATGGGAAGCGCAACGCGGTGGCGGGCAGCGCCGCCGGCGCCAGCCGGCATTGTGCAAACACACGACCGAAAGGCGCTGAAAAGGCGGTAGCGCAAACTCACCCTTCCCTATGCGCTTCTCCTTTCTCTAGCTCCTGTATGACGCCCAGCAGCACTTTAATGGTCTCCTGGCTGGAGCTGATGAGGCTCTCCATCACCTGGAGCTGTGCTTTCAAGTCCACCACTTCGGTGTGAGGCACGATTTGGCGGCACTCGTCGCCCGCCGCCTCGCAGGGCCGGCCCGC
>VZSV01000093.1:1688515-1764399 GCA_013398735.1 Nothocercus julius | reverse complement strand
GGAATAATAGTGATAACAGCGGCGTTAGCGATGGTACCAGTAACAGCGCTATGAATAATAACGATATTAATAATGATGGTCTTAATAATGATGGTTTTAATAATGGTGGTTTTAGTAAGGATGATGGCAGCATCGCCGGTTGCCTTCTCGTGTTGAAGCCGCTCGCTCGCTCGCACGGTGGCCGCGCTCCCCGCACGCTCCGCCCTGCGCTGCCCGCGGGTCCCGGCGGCGCTGCGGGCGGACGGGCTCTTCCCAGCGGGAGCCGCTTCCCTGGAATGCGCCGCGTGCTCCTCGGCCACCCCGGCGGCGCCCGGCAGCCCGGCAGGGCCCCTCTGTGGCGCCCGCACCCCTCGCTCCTCTCCTCCTTGCCACGTTACCGTTTCACGGAGGTGCGGGGAGGGAAACGCATGGAAACGCGTGGGGCGCGGGGGGGACGCGGAGCAGCTGGCGAGGAGCCCGCGGGCAGCCACCTCTCTTGGGGCTCCTCCGTGACCGTTTGTGGCCCCCGTGTGCAGCCTGGTTGCCCGCCCGGCGTCACCGGTGCTGCCCGTAGCGGCACCGCGTCGCCATCCGCAGCGCCACGAGAGCCACCGACTCCGGCCTTGCAGCCCGGCTGGGAGAGGCGCTGGGCAGCGACGTGGGCTGGGGAAGCCCTAGCAGAAACCTCCGCGCTGAGGGCGGCCCTGGTGGGTAGAGCTTCGGCATCCCAAAGCATTTATTGCTCTGTAACCTTCACAAAGCACGCGAGGAAGCCCTCCGACTGCAAAAGCAGTTTTTAAGCAGCATTTTTTCTCTTTCCCATGATCACATTTAGGCCGTTGTCCTGACGCTGGTGGCTCTTGTGCCCCATTGGAAACGCTGGCAACTGCACCCAGATGCTAAGAGGTTAAAAAGCCCTTTGCGCCTGTGCGCCCGGCGCTTCTGTCCCGCTCCCGTGTAACTGCGCCGTTGGTGCAGAGTAGTGATAGCTGGTGAACGGGAACGCTTTGGCATGTGGAAAAGGGCACGTGTGATCCCTCATCATCGCGATGTGCATTGTGATGAGAGCGCGCGGAAAGGCGGGACACGTCTGCGCCCGGCGCGCACGCGGCCGCGTCGCTCCGCAGAGGGGACGGACGCACCGCGAGCGGCGCCCGCGGGGACGCTCGGCCCCTTCTCACGCGCCGTGGGGTTCTCTGGAGGCCCCGGTGCCTTTCTGAGCGTTAATCTCCCTGCGCTGCCCGCCTTTGCATTGCCCGGGTTTTGCCTCATCTTTCTTCTGGAATCAAGCTCCTGGCGGAGCGCGAGCTCTTTGCCTGGGTGATTTTGGTCCGTGTCTGCTGCCACCATGAGCGCCTCTGAGCTTACACATCCCTGCTTCGGGCTAGCCTGACGTTTCCTCAGCCTCCTCCCTCCTCCTTTTTAGTTGAGTTTTGCTTGGTTTGCAGCATCGAGGCATGAACAATGTTGAGCCTTTTCGCTCTGCAATCACTGGGGACAAATACTACAATTATGTCACTGCTAAAAGCCAACGTTTTCACGCTCCTGGATCGTCGCTTGCGTGAGCTCGGGGTGGTTGCGGCTGTCCGTGGTGGTGGCACTGCTGCCTGCGCTGCATCTCCCGCTTCCTTAGTCGCATCCGCCCTTGGGAGAGAAATGGCAAAATGTTAAACATGCAGCTGAGGCCAAGGCAAAGCTCGCTTGGATCTCAGACAGTCAGGTCCTTGGAGATGCTCCTGCTCCGAGAGGGATAGAGCCGCCTGGCTAGGAGGGTGCAGAAGTAACGAGTCCCAGGACGGGCATTTGAGAGTTCAATTTTATAGTTTCCTCCGTGATAAGTTTTTTTCCCGTGATCCTAGACACCCCGTGCGGGTCCGTGCCCATGTCTGTGCTTCACCTGCAAGGTGGGAGTAATTGCACAGCTGTTGACCTCGAAGACAGGGAGCATTTAAAGCCACGATGCCTGGAACACCTGGAAAGAGCAGAGTGTCGGCGGGACGGGGCCGTTTCATAGCGCGCTGACTGCGTTTTGCTCCTGTTTGGAGGCTGCCGGGCTTGTCGTCGTTGTTGCTGAAGATTTGTGCCCTTCTCGTTGTGTCTCAGAAGCCCTGAGTGCCCCTCTGAAGCATAAATCACCAATCCTGCTTTGTTCAGCGAGAGCGAACGTGAGAGTGTGCTCTTCCCTAGAGCTCTCGGAACCTGTAAGCCCGCACAGCATTTTCTTAAAGGAGTTATGCCAACTTTGTTAGGATTTTGTTTAGTCTTCCTTATTTCATTATTTTAAATCACAGGGCTGTACCTCCAACTATTTTATGGTAAAGGGACAAATGCTGCTTTCTTTGAAAAAAAATCTGATGATGGTTTTGCTTTCAGATGAGCAGATCCAGACCTAGGCTCCTAATGAAACCCAGAACGAGCTTAGATTCATCTTATCATTCAAGGTACCATCAATTTGCCAAGACAGACAAATATTGCAGATCATGTGAATGATCAGCTGCCTCCTCCTTTCTCTTTGGTGGAGCCCTATCTGATTTATACGACATCCTTTTCATCGGGAGGAGAATTCGATACAACTTTTCTGTCTTCATGGAGAACCGTTAAACTTTATACAGTCCTGCAAACTCCCCTGTCCTCAGTGAGGCTTCCTTGATGGAAGTATTAACCTATTTCTGCTTTGAATATGGCTTGAAAATGCCATGTTTGAGTGCCTCGATGTGCTCTGGTGAGGTTAGAAGACCAGGCAGCAGCCTGGTACTAAAGCGTAATACTGCACAGGAGAAACAAGCTGAAGAAAAGCACACAAATCTAACAAAAAGATGAAAATAATTCTGTAAGTGAATGACGGACGTTGATAGTATGGAGGTCTGCTCAATTCACTGTCCCCGATTTTATTGTCCACTTTTGCCTCTCTGACTAAATGAGGAATTTCTGGCCGCAGCGTTTGTACAGTGAACCCTTCCCGATCGTTTCCAAGGCCAGACGCAGGAAAAGCTGTGTGAAACCTTATTTAAATAACAGCATTAGATACCCTGAGAGAAATGAAAGGTCACTGTGGGCTCGTTTCAACAAATGCACCAGAAATCTCTTGAAAATGTTTACGTTGATATGTTCATATTGAATACACGGCGCGGCCCCAGGCCTTGCCCTCGTCGTGCGCGTGTTCCCAGCTAAAATATCTTCCATTTTTTTAGTATATTATATCAATAGAAGTAAATTGGCATGCTTGTCTTTTGCGGCGTTAATGAAGATATATGTTAATGATATATAATGTTATTATTTTTAATTATGGCAAAAGAGAATGCGTGGTAAACCTGCTCCTATCTACATCGCGGCTAAATTGTTCTCATGGGTTGTATCTAATTGAATAGTGTTGGCAGAGGAACAGAAAAACACCCGGCTGATTGCCTGGTGTCCGAGGAGCAGAATAGACATTGCAATGGACTTTGCAACTTACATGGTGCAAAAAAGAAAAAAGAATATATATATATATATATAGTAATGAGTATATGTTTTTGCCCTCGTTTTTGTTGCCATACTGGAGCCAGCTGAAGAATACCACATGCATAAATATTTGAGTTATCATGAAAATTTTAATTAAATGTGATTAGTAGCCAAAGAGGCAGGGGAAGAAGCATTCCCAGACCAAACTCGTTTCCTCTGGCTCTTGCTTTAGCCTGTGTGCCGCTGTTCTCTTTACATATCCTTTCCTAATATCCAGGAGACACTTTGCTCTGCAAGGGCTTCCTTGGAAAGCGCTCATCCCTAGTTGCTCATCCGGGGGGATGTCACAAAGCTCCACGGAGCAAAACGGCCCCTCTGCCTCCACGCGCATCCCCCTCTGCCATTCCCGGGAATGCTGCCTTCCCTTCCCGGGATGCTGCTCCAACACGACCCTGCCATGAGAGCAAAGGAAGTTCCTTTTTACATCGACACGTTTTAAGCCACTGATTTTAATCTTGCTTTGGGTGTATGATTTTAATTGCTTTTTCATAGAAAGATTAATTCTCATTTAGGTGTGGATGTGTAATTAAAAAGATGGCCAGACTTAAGTTGCTTTTGTTAACCACAATGCACACGCTATGTGTGTATTAAAGCAATTACATAGCTGAATATTCGTCTAATCCTATTCTTAATGTTTAAGTGTTATTGTATTAGGAAATGATAAATGACTTCTTATTTGTGAGAGGATTTCTTTTTTTCCGATTTTTTACGATTTCTGCCAGGATGGTGTTGGAAGGCAGTGGGAATTGAATTTCAAATTTACCTCGGTGGTAGAAAAGCAGCACTTAAAAATGCTTTGTTACCACTTGAATCCGTTAAGGGCGTTGGGTACCGTAAGGAACAGCTATGAGAACGTGTTTTGTGCTTCAGTCGCAGCGAGTTGTTTAAGGGGGAAGGTGTTGGGGTAAAGTGAAAGTCCCGGGTGGGTTCGGGGGCCTGCAGACCCTGCGAGCTGGGGCCGCAGAGACCCCCTCATCACCAGCACTTCCAAGTGCAACCTCTTCTCTTGGATCCTGTGGCCACGTTTGCAATAGCAATTAAAAAAAATGGATTTAAAGATTTTGTTTTTCCAAGGTGTAAAAGTTCAGCTATCTTTACTCCCATTTTGTGCTGTAGATTGATTTCTTATTCCTTTAACAGGGGTTTTGGAAGCTCTTGCTACCACGTGCTGTTTAGCACTAGGTAGTCTGCAGGAATCCCCCCAGGTATTGTAGGTTACTCTGCAAGGAGGAAGAAATAAATCCAAATTTAATAACTTTAGAGGGAAGAATTATATTATCTTCGAGACGCAACCATGTATTATCAGTCTTCAGTTCTGCAGATGAATCTTTCCCTGGTTTAACTCGCGTTCTTACTAACCTGCTATTGATTCTAGGGCTTCTTTAATTAAGTGGGAAGAGCTCAAGAGGTGTATTTGATACGGTATCGTCACGATCTGTGGATAGGGCAGCTTCCCCACATGTCTCTAGACGGCCTCCAGCACTGCCTGTAGAGAAATACTCAAATCTCAACTTCTTGCTTTCTGTTGTCTGGAAGGAAACGCCACCAAATTCCTTGAAGCTCCTGAAAAACTCGCTCACATATTTTAAGATACAACAAGATGCAGAAATTGTATAGGAAATACATCTCCTGCACAAGGGAGAACCCTATGCAAGTCAAATCTTCACAGCGGGAAGATCCCTTTAGGTAACATTTTTGTTGATTTCTGTTCCTACAGTAAAGTTGATATTGCAGTTCCTGGCGTTCTGGCCAGTGCTGCCGCTGTAATTCAGGCAGTGGCGGAGCTCAACCCTGCGTTTGCTTCACGTGGGGGCCTCCGTGGCTCCGTTTCTCTCTCTCAGCCGCAGCTTCTGCCCCTCTGTGATGGAAATAAGGCTTTTTCCCTTTCCCCGGGCGCAGCGCAGTGTGAGCTGGAGAGGCAGCTGCAGCCGGTGTCGGCAGTGCAGCCTCGCGGGCTGCCCTGTCCCGCCGGGGCGCCGCTGCTGCTGGAAACCAGCCCCGGCCTGAAGAGGGGCTTGGGAAGAGCAGCGTCGCTCCCGCTGAATCCCCTGTTTGCGCCTAGTAGATACTAATATTTTGAGCAACTCTTATCTATCAATATAGGTACAGAAAGTCTAAATTGCAATGTAAATTCATTGCAAATTGCATTTCTCTTATTTTTGACCTGCGGATTTGCCTAAACATTATGAATTTTGCTGCAATGCTGGGAAACGTCACAGAAAATTAAGCTTGAATTAGCAAAGCTGTACCTAGCGGGCCGCTGTCGGCAGCGCCGAGTCGGGTTCCTGCTCTTCGAGCAGGAGGGAATGGGAATGTTGCCTCTCATGGGGTTTTCATCTGGGTAACGTGCAAATGCAAAATGAACCCTCTCCATACTGACACTGATTAGAAATTTTTGCATTTTTTTGCAGAAGTTCCTGCCTTCCCTCCTTACACGATCCTTTTTTAATCCAAGGGTATCTAATCCGTGTGTTCCTATCAATTAAATTTTGATTGCACACATTTCCGACGTTGCTTTCAGGCTCTCCACGCCCCTCAATAAAACAGTTGTGTTAAATATTTTATATCACAACAGTCAAAGCACCAAAAATAGAAAAAATTGTCTTTGACAACAGCGGCCAAAAGTGGTCGTTTCTTTTAGAAGTGTGTTCAACCAGCAAGATCACCTCTCTGGTGCGAAGAGCAGGGTCACTTAAAAGATGCGCAGTATTCCCAGGCTTTGTCATGCTGATCCCTCACTGCAGCGTGCTGGAACATAATTTGGTTGCTGCAGAGACAATATCCATTACACCGTAGTCTATCACAATTATTGAAGCCACTTTAGTGTAATCACTCTTAACCGAGGATGACATTTTTCTCTAAAAAACAACTTACCAGTGTATTTGCGAATCCTAAATTTTGGAGCCGGGAAGATTCTTCCTCTGGTCTGCACCATCCTCATCATAGTTTATTTACAGGGTATTCAACATTAATCATGTTGTGTCACTGCAAGTGTGTCACCGATGGCGTCCGCGAGCCGCAACTCCGTTCAGCCGGGGCTCCAGTTTTGGGATACAGAGCCCATGCTGCCAAAGTCCAAGATATATTTGGGAATTTCCCGTCTTTTCTCCTCGGGGGGCCGAGCCGAGCGTGCGGGTCGGTGCTGAAGCGGCCAAGCAGTTTAAAGCCGAGCGCTGCGGGCCGGGCCCACGGGCACGGGCTGCATTTCGGCATTCCCGGCTGCGTCCCGCACGGAGATTCCTGGGAAGGGGCTGGGAGAGGGGCCTGGCTGCTCGCAGCGCCGGCCTCTCAGTCCTCCTAACCCCGTATTCGCTCTTCGGCGGCTTCCGTTTGCTCGCCCAAGTTCTGCTGTTTTCCGTGTCATTCAGCTCCGCACCGCAACACATACACCTTTCATTCTGAGAGTGCTTCGGATGGTGGCAGTAATAATTACGGTCAAATTAGCTTCCTAACAACGGTGCGAAGCGAGCGAGACGTCGTTTTGTGCTGAGCAACTGGAAACAAAGAGGAGAACAGGCTCTCCCCAGGCGAGGCGGCAGGGAGCGTCAGGTTCGCGCTGGTGTCAGGAGCTCCAGTATCCCGAAGCGCCGGGCTCCGAGGCCGCCGCGCTCCACGGTGTCCGCGCGGGACGCCCGGTGCCCCACGCTCCCGCGGACCCTGGGCTGTGGATCCGTCACTGCTGGATGGGGCTGAGCCTGAGCCCTCTTCCTCCGTGCGAGGGAAACCCAGGGCTCAGCAAATAGGATAAATGTGTTCAAGGGTAGCAGGTGGATCCTCGGAGCGACAGATGAAGCCAGTGCAAAGTCCCGTATGTTTTTAGACGGTGCAAAAATACCAAAGTGCAGCCCTGTGCGTTCCTGTCTTTCCAGTCCAACTCAAAGCTCGCTCCTCTCTTTGAGGAATTCCCTGGGAATTTCTCCTCAGGTGGGGACTGGTGCATGGCCACGTTGGACCACGTTTGTTCTGCATCTTCTTCCATCTCCTTTCCAAAGTATCCTGGCATGAGACGTAAGTGATGTGAAGGGCTTTGGACACTTGATAATTGCAATAAAACTAGAGTTCTGAATCCCAGAATCCTTCTAGTTAGCTTTTATAGCTCATAGTAAATACTGAACTTGTGCAAACTTCTATAAAAACAGATTTCTGTATGGCTTTTCCTTAAATAATGTTTCTCTATTTGAGCGCTGGCCAGCCCTCGTGTGTACTGGTTTTGTGTATTACATTAGCATTATTAGCTGTGTAATACAAAATCTGCGAAACAGATTTTCAGTGAAATTGTTTTTAACACTGGAGGGGGAAAAAAGGATGGAAAAGGGCAACTACATTTAGACTAGATGGTCTCTGGACTTCATGATCTCTCAAGGTCCCTTCCAACCTTAAGGATTCTATGATTTAGGAAATCCAAAACATAAATGGACCGACCTCCAGAAATGTGAACCGCCGTGATTTCACTTGAAGGGCATAGTGTTCAACACTGAAAATGTTTAGAGCTTTTTAAGTGAAATGGTTTTGTATTGAATTGAACTTTCTTTCAAAAAGAGTCCTAGAAAAATGATAAATGGAGTTATTAAAATATTAATCATTAATCTGGGCTTTCCTTTTATGGAAGTAAGTGCAAAGCACTTTCCAAATAGGGAATGTATTGTATGTTATAATCGTGCATTTCATTAAACTCTTAACCAAAAAGCCTTTTTCAGAATGAATCGCTGTTAAACTATTGCAATGTGCACAATTTCTGATTTCTACGAAGGTAACTTGTTTTTCTTATTAACCTATCTCTACATCTCTGATCAGTATTCCTGAAACTAAGTAACTCGTTTAGCTGTGAACTTGAGGGCTTAGACATCTATTGGCCTCTTATATTTTATGTATAGAAGTATATTTATTTATACATAGTATGATATTGCCTGTGACATATGTGTAGTCATTATAGCAGCTAAGGAAGTTTCCCAGCATTACGAGTCTCACGCTCTCTGGGAATATTGGATTTCCGAGGTCCTGGTTCTGTGGAGTTCATTTTGAAGGAGGAAGACTCCGCGAGGAAGGACTCCACAAAAAGCGCTTGCAGGAGACGGGGTCGAGCCCTTGTGTTTGTATATGGGAAAGGTCTGCGGGTGCTTCCCCATTCCAGGCACCGGAGGCAGAGCGGCAGCCAGAGCGGCGCGGGAGGCTCTGGAGTTGGGTCTGCGTCG
The DNA here is from genome assembly GCA_013398735.1 of Nothocercus julius. NCBI lineage: Eukaryota > Metazoa > Chordata > Aves > Tinamiformes > Tinamidae > Nothocercus > Nothocercus julius. Next base: position 1,755,727 of record VZSV01000093.1, on the reverse strand, counting down.
GGCACACGGGAGCTGCAGTGGTGACTGCTGTTGTCTTTCCAGTTTTTATTGTTGTTCAGATCATTAGCACATCAGACGTTCGTATAAATGTTTAATGCTGTTTACCCAAAATCCTTGAAATCAGCTAGGATTGCATATAAAACAAGGCAATATTCTTATTCTGGTGACCTTAACACACATTGGAGGCAGCCCCTCGTGCCTCGATTCCTTGCTCAACTCATGCACATGTGGAAGCCTGAGGTGGGACCTCCTTGTCTCCCAAAACGCCCGTGGTTTTGGAAGAACTGCAGGTGTTGCACTGATGGAGATGTTTGAGCTCCGCCGTTGGTAGAAACTAGCTGGATAAAGAGTATTTTTGGTAAAGGTTACACTAAACACACTTAAATAACCACGAAGCCTAAGGTGGCTGGAGCAGCTCTGGCATAAGGAAGTTTGGAAACCCTTGGACCTGGCCTGCCATGGAAGCACATTGCTAAGAGCAGCCAAAATAGGACCTGCCAAAAGGGGCCTTCCCAGTGTTGTCCTAGAGATAGGACTTGGGTAGGGCTCTTTTATGGATAGTCCTTGAGCTAGGCTTTTCCATAAAACATAAAGCAGGAAGCCAACGCTTCGTTATTAGTTGCAAGAGCTGCTGTCTCCCCAGCATCCCTCTGAGGGGTTGTTTGTGTGCCCACTTGCCCCGTTTCCCAGGGAGGCCGGTGTGGAGCCGAACCCGTCACGTTTGCTCTTGCAGCAAAGCGCCCGGTTCCCGTCGCTGCCGAGCGCAGAGGCGGCCGGAGGCGCTCGGAGGCGGCGTGGGCTCTTTGGATTGCATTTCTTACGGAAGAGGGCACGTTCTGTCCAAAAACAAAGAGGGCACAGTGTGTCACACCGCAACGCGTTGGCGGGTCCCGGCCTGCAGGCAGACGCCCTCATCACGACGCCCGGAGCGGCCAGGGGAAGGTCTTCCCTTGGGTTACTGGGATGTGAGGGTATTCCAGAAGGCTGGATTTGGTCTAAGGAATTCACAGGCAGCAGCCGGGGAGGGAAAAAGGGAGAAATGGGAACGTTTTCTGCTCGTTCCCCTTCTGCTGCCGTGCCTGTGAAATGCTTTGGCTCTTAAGGAGTTACTGAATTTACTGTCAGATTTTAGATGGAGGAATGTTGGTTTGGACACTGCGAGAACTGGGTGTTTGTAGTAAATCCGTGTTCACGGCTGGGGCTTTGGGGGGTTGTTGGTTCCCCCGCGCGGGCTCAGGGGGTGGCGCCGGCAGGAACGTGGCTGCGAGCGGCTGGAGGGACGGGGTAGGACCGAGCGAGGTCTGCGGCCGGGCCGAGCGCCTGGGCGCGACGCTCCCCCCGGCGCCGCCGGAGCCTCCGGCAGACACGGGCTCTTGTGCTGGCTGGGTCCTGCTCTTAGGGAGCCATTCCCGCTCTTGGGTCTGGTGCATTTTGCTTTTTTTGGCCTTACCCTTTGCAATGCGTTTTCATTTATGCGTAGATCTAACCAGGAGTGTCGGCTCGCGCGTTTTAACCGTTGCCTAATGGCGAGATGTGGACTCTACTGATGGTTGTGGCATTAATGAAATGGTGATTTTTACACAGCTAAGCGCAGCATCATGGTATCCACATTAGTATCGACCCGTTTTCCTCAAGGGAACCCAGGACCCGACTGGAGCTCCTCGTTCGATCCAAGGTTGTAGAGCAGCCAGGGGTCTCGCGACTAGGTGGGGAAAAGCTGGAAGTCGATAGATTTTAAATATGATTTTTATCTCGTTGCTTCAAGGGTGTTGAACTATTGAAAATTGCATCCCTGGCTTTTAGAAATTATAACAGCAGATTTTCACGTGTATTTTGATCAAATTCCCCGCAACATTGTGCAAACCAGGGCCTAGTGAAGACTCTTCAAGCTCAGGGTCTTTTATGCATCTGTTAGCTGCTTAGCAGTTTAGAAGGATACTGGAAAATTCTTGTGAAAAATAAATGTGACTTATGGTTTTCATCTGAAAAGGCAATGAAACATCCCTTAACTTTGTGCCGTTTTGATGTCTGCTAGATATTCTCAGTATACACAATGAGCTTAATTTTGCCAACTTAGAGATTTCTCCAGAGGAGAGCAGACTAGGCAACTTAAAATAGGATCTTTTTACTCATAAGAAAAGCAGCGTCGGCTTAAACTACTTCCCGAATGCATGAAAGGGGCCTCCTTGTATTGCACGCGGGACCTGTCTCGGTCACTCTGCAAATGCTTCATTTCCTGCATTTGTGTCAGAGCTTTGCAGGCGGGGAGCACGAAAACAGCTCTCACCATAAACCTTGACACTGTTGCGGTGAATAAATAGCTATTAATTGCCACGGGCAGCAGGGAGCCCCTGCGTCGCCCTTGCAGGCCTTGCTGCACAACTGTGCCTTGCAATTGCTCCCGCAGCGAAATCCATGGCGATTTTTTAGAGAATTAGATTTTGGTTCTTTGCATTGCTCGGAGTGATCCGCCGCAGACAACGACAGCAGGCGCCGAATCTGACTAAGCATTAAATATCAACCTAGGATTAAAATTTAATAATGTTGTTAGCTATTGCTAAATAGTTAATGGGCTATGCTAAAAGCACCTACTGTACAAATATTGCCTATAAACAATTACAGAATTTTATTAGCATTGTAATTAAGAGTGCGCTGGCTGCCTGTGGTACCTCACTAAATGCAAGGGAAATTTTGAAAAGTAGATGTATGACCCGTGATAAACTCTTCCACAATATTTAATAGATTTTCCTGTCAGGAGACATCTGAAGATAAATTTTGCAGTGGCGACGCACACGTGTTTGGATCTGTATTCTGCAGGGGAGGCTTAAAGGAGCAAGACAGGATCAAAGAAAAAAAGTTGTTTCATTAGGAAGATGACACTAACAGGAGAATATTTCCTTATTTTATGCAGGGAAACAGGAAAAAAATGTTGATTAACTTTCCAAGGACCTTGAAACTTTGCACAGAGCCTCCCCTTTTGGAGCTCAGCCCAAGCTGCCATTACAACATGTAGCAAGTTTCTGTAGTATTTTTTTCTTAAAAAAAATAATGCTTAAATGTGACAAAGAATTCTCTCACATCCGTATTCCATTCATGTTATTCTAAGCAGGTTTGTTTTTCTATGTTTATTTGTCCAGCAAACACTGCAGTTTTTAGAAGCTTTTGCATTGTCCTGTCCCGCTTTTGTGCAGAGTTGGAAAGTTGGACTCACGTGTTGAGCCTCCCTGTGTCCTCCCTAATTCTCGCCGTGTGAATTAGGAGGATCTTCCCCTGCAGTCCTGTCTTTCCAGTGACTCCGGAGCCTCCCCAGCTCCTCAGGCCAGGCCAGAATCCACCGGGAAGCAGCTGCAGGATGAGTTGGAGGCGCTGCGGGAACGCGGAGAGCGCTCGTGTTTGCAAACACCCATTGGCGATGATGGTTGGTAGAGAGCAAAAGGGGGTCACAGGCAGACAGGAAATCACAGTGACAGTTTTCAGTATCTCAGCAGTTGCTATATCAAAAAAACGCAAACCTTCTAAATGCATTTAGAAGGTAATAGTTGCGCCGCCTTTTTTTTTTTTTTCTTTCATATAGGAGGTTAATGGTAACTTCTTCAGATATGAAACTCATCTGCCTGTTGCAGCCATATGCATAAGCTTAGGTTACTGATCAGCTACAGACAGATAAACACAGAGCTGTGGTCAAAACTATCAGAAATAGAAACTGCTTTCTTACAAAAAAAAAAAAAAAAAGAGAAGCGGAAAAAACTGTGCGTTTGCTCATGGATTAGGTGGAAAGGACTGGATTTGCAAGCGTGCAGGTGACATTTCTATGTGGAGGAAGCTAAGTATACATTTCTGGGCTTGCAAAAACAAGGGAATTTACAGATTATTTGAGTAAATGATGATCTGTAAGAAGGCACATTGAGCAGAGCGAAGGTTGTCTTCTGTTCTCCTGAGCATTTACGAACCATCTGCAGAACCTTATATAAGTGATGGACTGAATTATGCCTTCAGCCTAATTGTAAATGGCCAATTTAATGTCCCGGTCCCTTGTCACCTTTCCCTTTCGTAGTTATATCATTAGCCTGTGCTGAAAGACTCATCAGGTATGTTGGCATAGCGTGGGAAAAGTAATTCTCTAGAAGAGACAGCAGCTACTGTGTAGGAGTTCAGATAGAAACTCCCCCTGCAGAGGAGGGGATTTATCTGGCGGGGCTTGGGGGAGCAGGGTGCAGATGAGGCAGCTCATCACGCAGGCAGAGAACCGCTGTCGTCTTCACCTTCATCTCAGTTACTCGTAGAGTAACAAATGCTTCAGCTGGGGATAATGCAAATCTTAAAAGTAACCAGGAAAAGGCTGGGCTGTCTTAGAAAACATAGAAAATTCCTGGTCTGTGTGGTCTGTGATGCTGTCCATGGTGCGGAATTATCATGAAAACAAGTCAAAAATACGTATTTACTATTTTATTGAACTATATGTAGAATCAAAAAACTTTCCAAATGTATTTTCTGAGTAATTCTGTTCATTATTCCCCAGCACTCTTTTCATCCTTAGCTGCGGGGAAGGGCAGGACGTCCCTACCGTAACCATCAGCCTCTTGGTAGCAGATACTCCTAGACAGGGTCTGCACAAGTCAAATTTCCATTTATCAAATTGGAACTTACAGTAGCAGTAACAGTGGTTTTTTTTTTGTGTGTGTGTTTTTGTTTTTTTTTTCATATAATATAGGTTTTGGGTACTTAAGATGATGTCTCTGTGTTCCAGAGATGGAAGATTAAGGCTACTTTTTGTCATTTCTTTCTTTTTTTTCATGGTTTCTCTCAGAAAGAGATACGTTCAGTACTGTCATCATGCTTCTGTGGCAGTGTATGTTTTTTCTTTATTCTTTTCTAAGCATCACCGTGCCTGAACGTACCACTTAATGAAATTAAAACTTGGGGTTTGAGTGTGACACTCACTCTAATTACTTCTAAGGCATTTCTTCCCTGAACATGGTATTGACTTTCCAAATGCAAATACTGAAATTGTATTACATTTTTGGCAATAGCATTTATTACCTTCCAAAGCCTTTAATGCCTGAGCAATTTTTATATGAAGAATATGTTGCAAAGTCTTCAGTGAAGAGGCTGGCAAAGCCATGAAACCAATAAATAGAAACTTTTGAAGAACCAGGCTTTCAAATTTGCTTTTTATTTTCCCGGCAGAATTTTGCATATCCATTAGCGAATTTAAATGCTAGGATTATGTCCCTGCATTACTCAATATTCTCTAGCAATATTGTGTTTTGGCAACAAGTGTTACTTTGCCCTCTCCTAATTCACTGATTTTTGTATATTTTTATTTTTCAGGGAAGTTTCGTTGCGTGCATGACTGCCATTTTAAGGCAAATGGAAGACTATCACTATGCTCATTTAATCAAGACTTTTGGAAAGATGAGGTCAGATGTTGTGGTAAGTCTAACGTGTTTTACCTCCTGATAGCATTTTTTTTTGCTGTTCCTATTTGTTAATTACACTTATGAAATGAACAAAATGTGTTTCAAATTACACGATAGGATCTGGGAACACGTATTCAAGCACTGTGACTTCTTACATTTTCTGAATTTGCTAAGGGCAGCCTTAACCTTCCTGCTTTCTATAGGAATGCAGTTCATCTCTGGAAGTGTTTAATATTTGAAAACAAGCTCTGAGATGCTGGATTTAAGGTAATTAAAGTATTAGGAAATAGCAATGCCAAGTTATTATGAAAACTGTTTTGTTTAGGAAGACGCAAAAAGCAAAGCTTTCATGAGGAAAGAATGTTTTATTATTAAATCTTCCGGATGTCCCAATTTTCTTCATTTATTTAAATAGCTTTTACTTATAGAACTGCTAGCTTAAAAATTGTACAAAACATTTTAACCTTAAAGATGCCCTTGGTTGTTAAAAAAAGCAATAATAATTGAAACTCATCTGCTCAGAATCGTTCAGTAGCCTAACTAAGCCTACGACACAACTTAATTAGAGCATAATGGAAGAGAGTTTATAGCTAAGGAGATAACTCTCTAATGACCTGCAACTATCATTGCCATATGGCAAGAGCGTGCTGCAAAGTAGCTACCAAACTCGTTGGCTGAGATCCATCAATTAGCGGCTGACCTGAAGTCTGCTCTGCTGTATTACATTACCCAGACTGTTACTGGGGATTCTCCTAGGCATTTTAAGCAGCTTTCAGCTGTATTTTAATCTTCGAGATGGCCGGTATTTAGATATCCTTTCTCCTTCCATTCCCAAACCCAACACAACAGAAAACCATGGTCTTTTATTTGCGTGATTAGTTTGCACTGGGGCTTTCCAAGTTTTGCCTTTCATCTTCAAGGTTTTCTTCTCATTTCTGCTGCTATTCTGTAAGATTTGAGCTCTTTGCCCCGTGCCATGTTGCAGACAAGGCGCTAGGTCCTTTCATCTTCACTCTACCTGTGCCTGCTCCAAAGGGTAAGGAAAAAGCCGGCCATGGAGGTGCCTCGGGACAAGGAGGACAAAGTCTAGCTGCGAAGGAAGGACACGACGACGCTGAAAGGGCTGCTGGCTGAAAAAGGGACAAGTGCCCTGCCAGCTGGCCTGAATCCAGCGTGCTGCCTCCCAGAGGAAACAGCCCTCGCTCCTCCCGTGCAGCCGTGAACTCAGGGTTGGACCTCGCGCGTCGGGAGACGCTGTCCAACCCGAGGTTATAGTAGCTGTGTTTGTGTTTGGTGTGTGAAACAGGGCAAGAAGGAGCTGGGGAGGCTGTAATTATTAGGAAGAGAGAGACAAACGGGAGATGATGTTCTGCTACTTTATAAATCACCCGCTCTCAATTACGGCATCCAGTTTTGAGGGAAAATGGTTGGAACAAAACGGAAAAAGTAGAGACAAGAGTCAGGGATGGGACCTGAGGGACCGATCCCAAGAAATAACTAAAAGTGTCTACGTGGTCTTATATAGGAAAAGGCGAAGCAGTTTGCTCTCAAAGCGCAGAGTGAGAAAACATAGAGGAAAAAACATCATTCTGACGTCTGGTGATTCCAAGGGAGTAGAAAGAGTTTACACCTTTTTTTTTGTCTAATTTTTGTCTTACTAGTGGTTCCATAGGTGAATTCTCTCTTGGCAGAAAAGGAAAGGGAATTATGAATTTGAAATTAGGTAAAGCAGTCTATTTAAAATCACTTGTTTGAGGAGTTTGATTAAGATGTATATGGAGAATTACTCTTCTTCCTTTGTCTTGACTCCCTGTGTTTTCTCCCAGTTGTGTATATTCTTCATTCTTGTAGTTGAAATTATGTTTTATGCTCTTAAAACCTTGTTTTTGGTCACCTATGTACTGTTTTCCACTGCTTGTTTTCCACAGTTGTGTCACTTAACTGTGGTTTGTAGTTAGCAGATCCACTAATCCAAATTCTTCTATTGGTCCGTTGCTCTAGGATCTTTCTATCTTTCACTAAAATGCACCTTTAAAATACTTTAATACTGTTGATTAAATGATAATGTATGTTAATGGGAGCTAACATACCTATTAATCTGGTAACACATTAAATGGGTAATATGTTAATGGCAAATTACAGTATTTTTAATTTAAAAATATTAGTCAAACAAGCGGAGGTGTGGAGGTGTAATGGCAGCGCGTTGCAAATCCTGCGCTGAAGGGAAGCTGCAGAGGGTAACCTTTTTCTTTCATGAATGAGGTTAATTGCTGCTTAGGAGATAAGAGGAGGTAACGTGCTAATAACGTGCTGCGGTTTTGCCTCCACCTTGCTCTGGGCGCCCTTCCCTCCGGAGCGCAGCAGTGTGACTGCCCCGTCCTGCTCGGAACCCCGGCCTCGCTGTTAGAGGCTTTTCTCGGGAAAAAGCCCCTTCCTTTAACTTCTTATGTCTTTTCCATTTCTCTTTAATCTGACAATTTCTTTAGCTCTCCTGCCCGTGCCCTTTGACTGACTCACTCTTCAGAGCTTGGATTAAGGAGGGATTTAATTCTAACCCGCACGTCTACATATGGAGGTGGTTTCTGCATCTGCCATTAGGCGGGTTTAAATCTAATCCCAAAAGCGTAAAGATAACAGTGATTTAAAAGTGAGACTAGATTACCTCAAACAGAAGTGCCTTTTGTTTTAAGAAGAAGAGACATGTGAATGGAAGAGCTTGAATGGGAGCTGTGGTTGCTTCTTTAGAGCTGAAACCTCCAGACGACAAGAGGGGGTTTCTCCCAGCCCAGCCCGCACTTGCCCCTGCCCAGGCAGCCCTTACCAGGCTGGTGTGGAAATGCTACAGGCAACTTCATGGTCCGTGTTACGGAGGCGCCAGTTCTTCTACATTATTATAGTGGTTGTCTTTGGCCTTAAATATCTGTGAGGAGATGAGCTGGGATCATCAAAACCAGTCTTAGAGCTCTCTGTGGAATATATTATTTAGATTCAATTTTAAAAACTGTTCATGTTAAGGAATTTCTGTCAAAAGGAGAATTTCTTATTGTGAAGCCTGTTATCATCCTGACAAGAGGTATCTCCTGAGATCAGTGAGATGATTTCTGGGGCCAAAGGGTTTCCCTCCCTCCGTGTCTTTCGGGGAAACTTTCTGTTTAGGTGCTGGGGACGTATGCAGCGCCGCTGCCAGCAAACCCCGGCCAGCTTTCTGACCTGCTGCTCCCCGCGGCAGCAGGACAGTGCCGGCAAGCCCGTGCGGTCCGTAGAGGAGCGAGCTCCAAGGAGCTGCTCGGGTGGCTTCTCCTGCACCACCAGCTCTTTCTCCAGAAATCGTTGCACCCCGGGACCCTTGATTCTAGCCGCGTGTGAGGAGGTGGGTAACAGTGGCCAGCTCTGGCGGGGGTAACACTGAGGAGCCTGGGCTGGTCGTTGGCGTGAGTGGGTGATACCAGGCTTAGGCCGGCTCTGCTTCCCCGCGCGCGAGGAATCGCCGCCGAGTAGGGGACGCACTGAGGCAAGAGCTCTATTTTTCATGTTGACTTCATGCATGCTTTAGCAGGCAATTTTTATTAAGCTTGAAAACTTACTGACATTGAAGTCGTAGTCATTAAGAAATGTAAATGGTAGAGCCGTATCCCTGCGTGAGGTGGAGCGGTCTGCTGGGGACGGGATTGTCCGACCGCCTCCATTGCCAGATGGAGCTGAGGGGCCTTGGCTGCCCTTTTGGAGTTGCAGGAGACCTATCTGTTTGGGAATTCTGCTGGTATCTTGGGTGGGATTTGCATTCGTGGCTGAAGGGAGCTGAGGAGTTGCATCCTTGCTCCTTTACCACAGCGTTTCTAAAATCATTTTTAATGACTGGAACAGTTTGTGGTCTAAGTGCTGAAAATCTGCTGTCTGAACAGTGACTACGGGAACACACTAGGAATTCCCAGCTCCTCTTTTCAACCTCCTCCCTCCCAAAAAGCTGAGTTTTGCTCATAATATGAGGTTAACTCATACAAACCAGTTGCTTTTCTACAGGAAGGATAAAATTGGAGAGAAAGTGATGTTGTAAATACCTGAAATGGAGGTAGGCATCAGAAACTTTCTATTTTGATGAACAATTTGATTAGATGAAAAGATGAAATTAGATGATTAGATGAAAACGTGTAGTTGAATCAGCAAACTAGCTGCAATGATGTGTGGCACAACCTTCATACACCACCAAAGTGCATGAAAATGCAGCCACCACCGCACGCAGCTGGACCAGCAAAGAGAGCAGGGGCTCCACAGCTGAAGCCTGTGACACAACGGCGTAGATAGATAGTGGAATTTATTACAGGCGGCCAGGAAAACATACATCTGCATGCTTAAAATATTAAAAAAATAAACGGTGCAAGCTCCGATCTGCCCTCCAGGATGGGCAGTGGCCCTTTGTGCGGATCCCTCCCGCCGGAGTCTTGGGATCGAGCTGCAGAGCAGGAGCACTAAGGGCAGGCGGCGGGAAGAGCAGATGAGGTCAGTACTGTGCGGGGCTCGGCCAGCAGAATCTGCAGCAGGATTGTGCAGCTTCTGTGACTCTTTCATCAAAATATGTGAAAATTAACAGCAGAGTGTGCAGCTTGATCGCCTAAGTGAAGATTCTCTTTTCCTGGACAAGTGAAGGATTGGTGTAGAGTGAGTCTTGCCTTGCACAACAGGAACAAACAGGAACATTTCATGAACCTCAAGAGCTTCTGAATTTTTTACAATCCGTTTAATGTCAAAGCATCTTTTTTTTTTTTTTTTTTTTTTTTTGGATGTTATGCCGTGATTTGGGGAAAAGTAGGCAGGAGACAATTTACTAAGGTTAAAAATGTGTCTTTTGCATCCGCTGGTGCTTTGTTGGGCCTCTCTGGCTCGCTGGTTGTAACGGTACCTACGGAGGAACCAGCAGATTAAAGAAGGGAAGCAGCGGTCCAGGCGTCCCCGGGCCAGGTCCCCACTCTCCTGGGTGCCCTTGGGCTCTCCTCGTTCGTGGAGAGGGCAGCTGAAAGCAGCACTTATGGCACTGCCAAGGGAAAGCCAAATGTCCTGCAGAGAGGCATTCTGAGGGCATTTCAGTGTTGTGTCCTCAGCATCTGTGCAGCTCCCCAATTCCTAGCAATTTAGGAGCCAGGAGAAACTTCCAAGAAGAGCAATAAATCAAGAGAGAAAATCCGACAAAGCTGCTGGCTCTCACGTATGAACAATTCTTAGGAGAGCAGTAACTTCAGATTTGTTTTTCATTGAAAAGGTTATGTAAAAAACAGCCTTAGTTAAAAGTCCAGCAAATGTAATATTTTGTGTTTTCTTTTTCATAGAAATTTGACATTTTAAAGATAGAGGATATAAATGCTGTTACTGAAAAGATGCAGCAAAAGAAACGTATTCTATCCTTGGGTAAGAATAGAAGTTTTTAGTCCTACGTGCAGTGGATCAAAGATGTTTTGCAGTATATTCTATCTGGCTGTTTGTTCCTCTGAGCATTTGATATAACTTAAAATGTTAGGTAGTTATTACAGATTCCCAAATTGTACAGGAGGATTTACATTGTAAAGTACATGAGGTTTCTGTTCCAAAGTGATGTTTGTTTATATCTCTGCAGAAACAAATTGGTTTATGCTACCAGATTAACTTTGTCCTGGGTCAGGCGTTCCCTTGCAGAAGCAATTACCAGAGGTACCACAAAGTACCAGAGCGGTTTTAACAAGTTGCTGCCTTCAGAAGGGTCCAGCCTGTGTCGGGCCTGCGGGGCTGAACACATCTGTACACATCTGTACACATCTGTACACGTGCTGCTGCCCGCTGCATGCCCTAAGGGGCGGGGAGACCCGCGCCCATGTCCTCGTTGTTCCCAAATTGATGCTTTCCAGCAAGGCTTCTTTGAGAAATTAGTAATCCACTGCTGTTCCTGAGCTCGTACAGCAGGTTGTTTACAATGCAGGATTACTATTACTGCTGCTTTTGAAAAGTTTAAATAGAATGGTGGTGGAATTTCTATATATTGTGTAGAAATGTAAGTTGGTTGTTTCTATGTATGTTGTATATGAATAACGGCTTTTTATCCAACAGGACGATAGATGCCTTTTGAATCTGGTTGCTGGTAACAACTTCTCCACCACATCTATCTTTTCCTTTGGATTAAGTGGCCTTAACCCAAATATTTCCTCTCATTTTAGGACTTCCTGATGGAAACGTTCATCATGTTCAAGAATCTCATCGGGAAGAACGTCTATCCCTTCGACTGGGTTATCATGAACATGATGCAGAATAAGTAAGTGCAGAGGAAAGAGCAGCGGCGCTTGCTGAGCCGGCTGCTTCGTGCTTGATCTGGAGCAACACGGTTGCTTGGAAACAGCAAAACACAATGCGGCAGCGAGGCTGCCTTTTATTATTCTTCTGTGATGCACATATTGAAACTTGGCTTGGGGGGCTGTGTTGGAGTGTCTGGGGGGACTGTTCTGAGGCGCTTGGAGCACAACGCGAATTAAGGGGGGCACCAAAATTTTGGTTTTCAACTATACATGAGGAAGGCTTCTATATGTATATCATAAAAATAATTATTTTTCTTTGCGGCTAAATGATGTGTTTTTTACATGACCTTAGAAGCTAGTGGCTGCTGTATGGCCATGTCGAGCTCTACGTGTAATTTCAGTGGTAATAACAAGAAAGGAGTGACAGGGCTTGCGTTTTACAACCAGATTCCCTCAGCCTGATGTTGAAATGACAGGCCATGTGTTTCCAAACCCTGTTTTGTTTTGTTTTTTTTTACCCTCAGTAATTGCAGCATTGTTGTTATTTAACACGACTTTGTGTAATATTTTGTTTGTGACATTTATTAAATCTGTCAGGCACATTTATGTGTACTATGATGAAAGTGTAAGGGAAAAACACTATATTTACTAGTTGCCTGGAGAAATCTCTTCTGTGCTCACCGCTAGCTACTGTGGCTATAAAGTTGTCAGTGTTTACCTATATAAAATCTGGTATTACAGTTCCTACTTTTACTATAAAATCCACTATAACTTGAATCTTGACCTCTGAAGTTGTCCTTGCCATCCAGTAAAACCCATTCTCAACCACTGTGGGTTAGTAGATTCAGCCATCCCGAGCTGCACCGCGGCGCTGCGGCTGCTCCCTTCCACGTGCCTATCGCTTGAAAAGCACCTGCTGCTGTAAATAACCCTCGCTCTGGGGTCAGCTGGTGAGGCAGATCTGAAACCTATAGGGTTTCTTTGCTAAAAACGCTGAACGAGGCTCCCGTTCAAGAACCGCGGCCACCGTGCGGGTTGTGGTGCAGCGGCTGCGGGAGCCCTCACCACGTGGGTTCTCGGGCATCCTCTCCAAAGGAGGAAAGTCCTGCGCTTTGCAGGATGTTTTAGGGGATTGAAATGTGAGCGGGAAGGTCTCTGTTTGGACGTCAGTCGGCCGGTCGCACGGGCAAGACTCTGCTGCGAAGGCTCTTACAGCAGTTCCTTCCCCAAATCTGCTGAGGCTGGGTGTTCCTCCTATGACCTTCAGGGCTTTGCCAGGTAGCCTTGAGGGTTCGCTTGCATGGGCTTTGGCCTTGCTTGCTTGGCAGCCGTGGCACCAGTCAGCAAACAGAGCCAAAGCGTAGAAGTGACTTCCCCTCCTGCTCCTCTTTGGCCTTTTTTTTTTTTTTTTTCTTAAAACACAAAAATGGCTCTTCTGCATTCACTCATTCTGAAGGTTTGGAATACTATGAAAGGGGATGCAGTGCCCTCAGTTAGCATATTAACTAGTTCATCCCTAATTTACAAATTAATTTTCATTACTCCAGCTCATGTTTGTAGCAGCGTCTGAATTCAGGAGAGTTTTTTTTTTTTTTCCCCTTAGATTTCATTGAAGGAAGCTAGGAAGTATTTAAGAATAAGCTCCATCTGCTAAAAGTAGTGGCTCATCTCCATAGAAATACCCGAGTATGCCATTTTACGTCACTCTTGCAAGATATTTATTTCTGCAGATTGAGTATTGTTGTGAGATGAAAAACAGGAGCCAATTTTTAAAGTGAGCTGATTTTTAGAGTTGTAAATATGAGGGCAGGATGGAAATGGAGAGAAGTATGAATGGGAGCATTTGCAGGGAATGTTCACAAACACGGAGTTAGTTAGGCAGGTCCTGCTTGCTGCCTTGACCCACTAGTAAGCATTTGCTTAAGTAATACAGCTAATGTGCTGTGTTGCCACATATCATGCCACAATGAACACAAAGGCCTTCACATGCAGTGAGATAATAGTTACTTTTTTGCTCTTGGCTGCGTGTCACTAAATGGGAGGGTTTAACGTCAGGCACACGAGGACCTGCTGAGGTGCCAGTGCTGATTGAGGGGAAGGCGGGATGGGGCGATGTCTGGGTGACCTGACCCGGCTTCTCACCTGTTGCTTTGCTTTTCCAGCAGTATTTTAAACATGGTAAACTGCTAGCAAGTGGGTCCTAGCTGCATTCAGTGCCCCAAAATAAAGATGAGCTAAGGTAACTTTAAAAGAAAATGTTTCCTGAGTTTTCAACGTTACTGTTGGAAATTGCTAATAATTCTGTTTGGGATACTTGGGCAGTAAATTACGGTTACTGTGGAGTTTATGGTTTTCATATTTCAGGAAGAGTTATGTGTGTGGAAGTGAAGGCTCTCAGCAGGTGAAAAGGCAGAGTTTTATGGGCCGTGTTGACAGCTTCTCTGATGGCTGCTTTATGGCTACCAGCAGATACGTGGGGTTGAGATGCAGGCTCGATCTTCAGCCGCCACGCTCTCTCCGGAGCAGAGATCCCGGGATGCACTTCAACTGTTATGTTGAAGGGCTGGGAGGTGCTGGGAGGTTTCCCTGTGGTTCAGAAGAGGAACGAGGAGGACTTTGGGGACAGATGCTTCATTCCAGTGATGTCTTACAAAAAAAAGAAACTCAAGTAGTTCTGTTTTTTTTTTTTTTTTAAACTATAAAAGTAGTTCTTAAAAGTTCAGTTGTTGAAGAATCACCAGGGATTTTGTAGCGGTTATTTTTTCTTCTCTTCCGAAGCAGGAACCGTTCACATCTCTCCCAAGCAGACAGCGTGCGCTTAGTTTCCTCTTGAACAACCCGGCAAACCACCCGCCCCGCTGCTTCCCCCTTCTGCAAGCGAGAGCACCGAAACGCGGCTCTCGCTCTTTGCCTTTGAGGAAGGGGCTCGGTTCCCTCCTCTTGCTGCTCAGGGGCTGTTTGGGGACACGTGGGCTGTGCTGCTGCGGGGTTGTCGTAGCGGGAGCTGGTGCACGCGCTCGTGGCACTGTCCAGCAACGCCAGAGATGGGAAGGAGCACGGGAAAACTTGGAGATCGTTGCTGCATTTCCCAAACAACTGCAAGAGGGTGGTTAGCAGATGTGACTGGAAAGCTCATGCTTGTACCTGGGCACTCGGCATTGAAATACGTGGTCAGCACGTGCTGTGGTGGGCTATAGGTGCTGCGGCGGGCTATAGGTGCTGCGGCGGGCTATGGGTGCTGTGATGGGCTATAGGTGCTGCGGTGGGCTATGGGTGCTGTGATGGGCTGTAGGTGCTGCGGTGGGCTATAGGTGCTGCGGTGGGCTATAGGTGCTGCGGTGGGCTATAGGTGCTGTGATGGGCTATAGGTGCTGCGGTGGACTATGGGTGCTGTGATGGGCTGTAGGTGATGCGGTGGACTATAGGTGCTGCGGTGGGCTATAGGTGCTGTGGTGGGCTATAGGTGCTGTGGTGGGCTATAGGTGCTGCGGTGGGCTATAGGTGCTGCTTCTCCTTTCCAGAGGGGACATTGTGATCAGACCTGTCGGAAAGGCAGTTACACATCGGGAGGAGACGGGATGAACTATTTCAGGAAGGGAATGGAGGGTTTGACCAGGGTGGCCAGGAGAACAGAACCCTCTGATTCCAAGGAATTGACGTTGTTCTTCCTGATTATTAAATTGTCCTTGGGCTTCGGTCCTTATCTGTATAGTAAAGCTTAAGAACCTAGGTAAAAAACACAGTAATTTGGCTTAGGAGTGGAATTAGCAAAGCCTTCAAATGTGAGCAGTTCTGCTCTTCTTTAGTATTCTCCATATAGAAAAAAAAGCTACTACCACTGAATAGACTAAGGATACAAGTTGCCAAGCATGCAAGTTTCCTAGGGTTCAGTTTTCAAAATCAGCTGTTGTACCGCAAACTTCCCCCTTCCTTGCTGAATAAAGCAGACAAGTGAAGATCGCTCCCCGCGGACCTGCTCACGAGGGAGGGGAGTTTCTGTTGCCTGTGAAAGCCTCTTGCTCCTCAGCACCAGCCTTGCGGCACTCTTGGGGCTGGTGTCCGCCGAGCAGAGGGCGTTCGTATTGAGCCCCGAATATTTGTTTGTTCTGGCTTTGACTCTGCTTTGAGCTGCTGTTGTGTCATAAGTAACAGAAACCGCCTAGCAATTAATAGATACTTTAGGGGAAGAGGTCCTTTAATATCATTTTTTTAAAACTCTAAATTTTCTAATTTTAAAATTAAAAACTGAAATTTAAAATTTGTTCTGTCTTTCCTAAGCCTGAAAGTGCTCTCTGTCTCTTTTGGCATCTGAGTTAGGTCGCCAAGACCTGGTGAGCCGGGGAGGAAGAGCGGGGGCTCCTGAGTGTAAAATGGCAAGTTCAGCCTGGGGGGCCGCAGGAACAATCTGGAAACCTGTGCAGGACATTAAACATGTCCTGCGAATATATAATTCCTGGAGGAAAGGGCTTCCTGGGTTCCCCCTGTTCCAACAGGCGCAGGTGCTGCTGCTGCTCCCAGCCTTGTGTCTCTCCTGGTGCGGAGCGATGCAGGAGCTGAACATCCAGCATTTGCATTTTACAAAACATCTTCCAATGCAAAAATGAGGAAAATGGTTTGAAAAGTCAGAACTATTCTCGAAACTAATTTTTTTTTTCCCTGCCCTGCGTTAGAAACCCGTGAGTTATGTATGTGCTTATGTAAGCTACCTTGGTAGAAAAGTGGGTTGTTCCAAAGAAGAAAAGTATTTTAAGATTCTGCTCTTAAATTATACCTGAAGATATAAAATATCATACAATTTTTACATCTCTGAAAAATAGTTGTGCTTCTCTTTGTGCAACTGGTTTTAATAGATTTTTTTTTTTTTCCCCCGGGATCTCATTTCTCCATTGATGAAATAAGGATATTCCAGCTGTTCATCTCAGAGGGCTTGGGGTGCAAATGAAGAGATTCAAAATTATAAAGCCCAGGAGTTATGGCCACTATAGAAATCTTGTGAAAAACCCACTTCTGCCATCGTGACGGTGCCTGGAATCACCTGAATGAGTTCTGCAGATATAAGCAATGGTTGAAAGTGATGTCAGCATCACATATCCAGATATAAAATGTCTCTTTTCTAGTTTTTTTTTTTATTGTTATTATTTTTTTTGCTTTTGTCTTTTTTCTGGCGCACACTATATGGCATGAAGAAGAAGGTGCAGATCCTTGCTCCTTATAAAAGCAAGTGTGAGGCAGATAATTAAATGAAGCTGAAGGTGTGAAATCAAAAAGGCTGTTAGCACTTCTCAATTTTTGTTAATGGTAAAAGCCAGTGTCATGTGACACCTATTTTTAAAACTGGTGGTGAAGTTTCACTTGAAATTGTCATTTTTCCACGTCAGCTTTGTTTGAAATAATATTATTACACATTTTGAGATATCTAGTAGGTGATAGATGTGCTGCTTGTTCGCACTAAGGGTTATGTTAATCTTTTGCTCTCCCAGTATATAAAAACCACAACCTTTTTCCCTCTTCAGAAGCAGAGCAAAATGTTTGTGTATTCGCAAAGCCAATGGAAGATTGGCTTTTACCTGATCGGTCTATTTTAGGCAGTGTTTTTGCTTACTTTTCCTGTAAAATCAATTGCTCTGCCCTCTAGTTTTCTCCTTATGTTTGCTAAAAAAAAAAAAAAAAGAAAAAGAAATCAGAAATGATCAGAAATGCATACCCCATTTCCCTCCTTTCTTCTCCCAAAGAAACCAGTAAAAATTTAGGCATGCTCATTTTTGCCTAGGAGGGGGTAGTTTAGTATTTTGAGGGTCTCCAGTAAGAAACTTGAATAACCGGCATGCCCCAAAAATAAAGAAGAAGTGTAGGAGTGCTCTCTTTCCCTGTGCTGGAAGTTGCTGCAAAATCCTCCCCTTGCTGGGGTGCGAGGCAGAATCACCAGCAGCATCAAGGATTTTTGCACTCGCTGCCTGGCGAGACGGGGTTTTCTGTCGAAAGATTTTCTTGTTGCAAAGGAGAAGCAGCTGGGAACACGTCCCTCCCCTCGTGCATGGGTAAGTGTTGCGGGAAATGTGCCTGGGGATGGGATTCCTGTTGACTTTGTGCTGCCAAACCAGCGTCCGTAGCATTGCCAGGTTGTTCTGCCGAGCTGTTTTCTATCAATCACCTTTTTGTGACAGCGACCTAAAAATTGTGCATCCCAATCTTGAGGACGATCCCTGTTTTATGCCTCAAAGACGAGCAAGAAAAACCAGCGGGAGGGATTCATCCTGTGCATCCTAAAGGAGCACAGCTGGCTGTGCAGGCCCAGGTGTAAGGAACCCATCAGCTTATCAGCGTTTCGGGGCTATTGAAGCTATTTTTGGTCCATTTGATTTGCCTGGGACGCTTTGCCTTTGTTGGTGGCACTGTGTGCACAAGTGTCCCCTCCGCAATCCAACCTGATTTGCCAGGAGGTGGCAACGGGCAGTCGTGTAAATCAAGTTTATCCAGGCTTAGGGGCAGAGCTGAAGCTGCTTTCACAAGTAACGAGCTGAGAAAATTTTGCCCAAATTCGCAGGGGCTCCGGTGAGAGTCAAGGAGTTTTGACTCCAACTGAATTGTCCCGCTCGTTCACTGGGTGTATATGGAGCTATCACATTTAAGTGGTTGCTGCTTGAATTCTGATAGATTAATCTGGACCTTGGTGGAGAGCAAATCTCTTATAGCCTCCATTTGAGGTTTTCCTCCCTGTAAAATTCCTATCTGGCCGGGGGTAAAATGAATAGCAACTTCAACTGTATTATTTCCTCCTGTTTCCAATTTCCTTCTCCTTCCATTTGAAGGAGAACAAACTTGTGCAGGAATGAAAATGAGAATAATGGTAGTCATTTTAGTGTGTTGTTTCAAATCCCTCTGTTTTTACCCCAAGCTTTTTCTGCCCTGCGGCTGCGGCGCATTAAGGGAACATGGTAGGAGGAGCAGCCTGATTAAACAGCAGCGGTTTGTGCCTTGTAAAATAGCATTTTGCTGTTTCTGCATAAATTTTTAATAATTCACAAGAATAGTGACCAGCTCAGTTACGAGTTTAATTTTCGTAAAAATGAGCCAAAATTTTGGTTTTGAGGTACTGAGTAACTGCTATTTCTGTTTCCTTTCCCATTTGGTTCCACTGATGCCCATGTCTTACTCCGTAGGCCCGGTCAGGGTGACGGTATATATTAAACATACAAATATTGAGATGTAAATATAAAAACCGCTCTCTCTGAGACATGTCCCCTGCTTATTGATGGACATGACATGCTGGGATTAGCGCTCCTCTTTCTGTACAGCGCCGTTTAGCACTTTGAGGCTTTCCACAAGCTCTTGGGGCGCTCGCTGGTCCAGCTTCAGAACCAGGTGGTCACAGGAGAGACCTGCTTGGGCTCCAAGCTAATCTCCTTTCCAGGAAAAAAAAAAGGGATTTTACCCCAGGTAATATCACTTTTTAGCCACAGAGTTCTCCTGCTCTCTGCAAGCAGGTCATTTTCACTGCATTTGACAGCATCTAAGTTTTTTTGAAGTAATCCTTCTGCATCTTTTCCAATTTGTCCAAATTTTTCGACTACAGCGGAACCCAGAAGGGGCTGTCCCTCCTCAGGGGAGCAGCTGGGTGCGGAGGGATCGCTGTGCTTCCCTCCTTGCCAAACTCAGGGCTGCGGTACGTAAGTGCAACTCCATTAAAGTCAATGAAGTTATAAAAAATGCCTGCTGAGTTTGGCTCTCCTTCACATGTAGCTTCTATATGTGTCTTTGTGGCTCTTTTTTTTACCCTAATGGTGCTTCGATACCTTCAGATTGCTAGGAAAGCAGCCTGGAGAAGAGGTATCTCTCTCCCCAGCCCATAAAACGGGGCTGTAGGTCTCTAGGAAAGGTTTGCTTGCTCCCTTTCCCTAAGAAACTCCCATTTGCCAGAGGAATTGAAGGTTAAAATCTCAGCGTCTCCTTCAGCGCTGCAGCGAAGCCGCACAGTCTGCAAAGCAGGTGGGATTGTAAATGGGGAACAAGGATTAAGTAAAAAACCCCAGGGAATCGCAAGATGAAAATGAGCATCAAGGTGAGAACGATACTTGTAGTGTGAGTTGATAAGCAGCTCAGCAGAGGTTTTTTTTTTATATAAAAACCCTGTATTTCTAAAAGGCCCTTGCTCTCTTTTGACATGCATATCGGGTGATAAGGATAGAGCACGTCTGGCTGCCAGGCGCTGCTGCGGGCAGACCCTTGTCTGAAATTAGAGCGGTGTTTTTACAGCTTCACATGCTCCAGTTCCTGCAAGGACAACTGACAACACAAAATGAGAAATTCAGGAAGAATTCGTGAAAAAAAATATGCTGCATATGGGATTGGTTCATCCAGCATGTAAAATATATCTTGAATTCCAATATTAAAGTTCCATTTGCTAAAAAGAAACTTGCAAATGGGGGGAAACTGTTGGTACTTCCGTGTGAAGATACCTGCTGCTCGCTGGGTTTTGATCCCGGGAGAGTCTCCATTTGATCCCCAGCGAAGCCAAGGGGAGTTGTGGACATTCAGCACTTCTCAGTGACAAGACTTTGTCTCATTGCTGGTCAGGACTTCCAGCGCTTTATTTAGGTAAGGAAAAAGCCCTGAATGAAAGGCAGACAACTAGAGCGCTGCCAATGGCAAACTTACACGAAATCCTTCCCTATTGCGTCCTGAGAAAGCAGGAGTGCACCCCTGAAAGGATGCAAGGCCTTTGGGCTGGGTGGGTTGGTTGGTTTTGGCGAGCAGGTTTTGGATATAATTTGGATATTACCTGCTGAACCCCATGGATCTGGGCGTAAGGGAAATAACATGCCTGTCACTCGTTAGGCTCCCTTTGGCTGGACTTCGTTCCATTAATTTCCTTTCTAACTTGTGCCACCCGTAATTCTAATCGTTAATTTGTTTGGGAAGAAGCATTTGCCTCACAGGAGTCAGGGCCAAAAGACCTGGCCTTCGTTTTGGGTGTCTAACCTTGTGTCGTGCAGGGCTCGGGGGGCTTCGCCGTCCCGCAGAGCGGCTCGCCTCTCTGGCTTATGTGTTTTGGTTAAAGTTGCTCTCTTGTTCTGACGTGGAGCTCCCACTTGCACAACTTGATAGATGAAATGCAGCAGTTGCTCTCAGATAACACGGGGACAGTAATAGGCGTCTTTAACCTGATAAAAAGCAGTGTTTTGTATTCAGACAGGAGTCGGGTTTCTAGACAGAGAAGCACTACAAGGTGCTGTGCTCAGTTTTGTGCTTTTTGTGCTGGCTGGGCAAGATTTTGTGCTTTATTCCCCGTTCCGGAGCCTGTAAGTCCGTTTGGGAGCCCGAATCCCAGCAAGTGCAGGAAAACAGCCAGTTGGACATGCGGCTCCGGGCGCTCCAAGGCAGCTCCTGATGCCAAGCAGAAGATACCGCGCTACTCCCGAGTCTTTCAGTTGCCGTCCCGGCGCTCCCCTGGGGCGAGATCAGCACAGACTGGGCCTGTTTCTGCCCCTTCCAGCCAAAAACGGGTCCCCAGGGCACTCTGTTTTCCTGGAGCAGGAAAATCCGGCGTTTGTCAGGCAGAGCTCCGGCTACACTAGCTGGGAATTCCATAATGGAAGGGACCATGTACAGCCAAGTGATCAACCCAGACTTACAACTTGTCACAAAAAATTAATGTTTGGGGTTTTTTTTTGATGAATTTAAAACGTTCAATCCGCTACATAAAAACCCAGAATAAAGCAGAGTGTTGCTCTTGCAACGCTTAATTGCAATTAGGCTACTGAAATAATAAGTGTAAGGTTAATTTGGACTTGAGCTTTCTTTCTGTTTGTGTATAATTAAATAATTCCACTGTAGCTTAGAAAAATAGTCAAGATGACATTTGGATCTGGGCTCTAAGGTAGTAATTTTATTGGAATTGTAAAGGTATTTTCAACAGATTTTCTTAGGAATATACTGTAATGAAATGATAAAAAATTGTGATTTAGTTGTCTGCTAGAAATACGAGTTGGGTTTGGGGCAGGGCTTTCCTCTCTGAATGTTCTGTGGCTTGACACATATATTTTTGGTACCTATGGGATGTCAGTGGCACAGCAGCCTTGCAGAACCGGACTGGAAAAATATTGCTCTTCCTAATATTATACATAATGTGCTAAGATGAGTAGCATCTCCTACCCTTCCTGCAGCAAATGTCGTGTGTCATCCCCTCATGTGCCAAGAAAGCTCTTAGTCCGGTCATTGCCATTTGTACTCTTTCTTTTCTTGTTTACAAGAAAAAATTGGTATGTTTTATGGGATTCAGTAAATGTATAACCCTTAGTGTGCCTGAAGGGTTTCAATGAAGCGATATAGGAGAGGAAATATTAAAATATGTAAGTATATATAAGTGTATAGAAGCAATAAAAGTATTAAAAGTAATCATAATTTAAAAATATATCATGTATAATATAAAAAAGATATAATAGCATCCCTTTCACTGTTTCTCCCAGGTAATATTTAAATTGCGTGACCTAAATAGCAAGGCTGTTTTTTCTTTCCAGTAAGGCCAGTGAAAAGGAAAAGCGAAAACCTTTATCTCCAAGTTGGCATTGCTAGAAAAACACCATTGGAATTACCTTTGCAATATAGTATTTGTTGCTATAGCCCACAGTATTTGTTGCAGTTCCTTCCCTGCAGTTGCAGAGGATCGAGGGGGCTGCAGCCGTGTGAACATCCCCAGCAGCGTCCCAGACCCTGGAGGCCCCTCAGCACGGTCACAGCGGAACCCGTGCGGGATTTGATCCTCAAACGTTTAACTGAGAGCACTAGAAATTCCCTCCTAGTTTTGCATCCCCCCTGCAGCCCATTTTTAATATCTTGGGGATTGTCAGTGACCTGCAGATCACAGGACTGTATATATACATGCACATATATAAATATGTATATGTATATATGTATGCACATATATAAAATGCCGGAAAAAAAGGTCAACTTCAACATGGACATTTTGTTTGCAAATTTTTCCTATTTTTCCTCCTAGCTGCGGGGCCAGCACTGATGCCCTCCCCACTTTGTTTCCTCTGCCCACAGGATCCACGTGACGTTTGGGCCGGAGGAGACTGGGAAGAGACGAAACGGTGCCGAAATGGTACTGAAACGGTGCCGAAACGGTGCCAAACCGTTGCAGGGCCCTTTGCCCGCCAGGGCCGCGGGGCAGGCAAGCTGTGGGAGGTTGTGCAGGGCCCGGCAGCCTCTCGTCCTTGCAGGGCTTCCAGGGACGAGTTAACGGGGCCAGCGCAGCCTAAACCCCTTGGGGTGAAGTTGGACGGGGTCCATCTCCCTCTAGAATAGCTACCGATAGGACAAGAGGAAATGGCCTCAAGTTGCGCCGGGGGGGTTCAGGTTGGATGTTAGGAAGAATTTCCACACGGAAAGAACAGTCAAGCATTGGAACTGGCTGCCCGGGGACGTGCTGGAGTCTCCGTCCCCGGCAGTGCTGTGTGGATGAGGTGCTTAGGGACATGGTTGAGCAGGCGGGGCGGGAAGGGTTGCGGTTGGGCTCTTGATCTGGAAGGTCTTCTCCCACCATGGGGATTCAGTGGTAGTGCGAGGGAGGAGCGCGGGGCGGATGAGCGCCTTGGTGAGCGGGGCGGTTGTGCAGGGCGAGGCTTCGTCCCGTGCCATCCAGCTGCAGGGTTTCTCAGGGCAATGCCTCTGGAAACGTGCGGGTCCCCCATCGGAATGCCGCATTTTTCAGGTTTTCTGCAAAGAAACGCAGCCCTTCGGAGCGTGTGTGTGTTTTAGTGGCGTGTCATGGCTGTAATCTTCTAAAATTCATAATTCTCTAGGGAGACAAGGGCAATATTTGGACACACTTATCTGTGTACGTGTCCTCCTCTGATGAGGTAGAGCACTTCTCACTTGTACGTGTTACCTGGTTTTTGAACACCAGTGAAGGGCCATAATCTATTCAGTTCTAAGCATTTAGAAAATTCGGTATTTCCCAACTTATTTAAAGCAAAACTATTTTTAGCAAAAACTTTTACTAAAATGCTTGACCATTTTTTTGCAGCCCTGATTGCACTGGCCTCTAAGGCTTAGGTTTCCTGGGCAGAAACTAATTAGCAACTGTAAAACCCTGGGGAGGATTGGCTCATCCGAGCACATACCAGATCCTCCCCAGCCTTTGGTACAGCAGTAGGCTGCAAATGCAACCACGATGCTTCCAAACACGTTGTTTTAAGGCAGAAACTGCCCACGTGGAGCTGCAGCTTGGTCTATGCAGTGTCGGAAATATTCCTGTCTTGACTCGGAGTTCTGCTGGAAATGGTTGGTAAAAAAGTAAAGCCAAATAGGTTTGAGTGTCCATTTTCCTTGCAAGATGGATCGTTCCCATCTGCAGTATCGCTGCTCTCTTCTCAGTGGGCGAGCTGACCTCTTGACACCTCCTTGGTCTGCAAATTCCTTTCCCGTCCTTCATTAGTATTCTGTGATGGATTTTGATAAAGTAAATTAAATGTCCATGGGAAAAAATAGGATGATTTTTCACGAAGTGTAATGCAATTTGTTTAGTGCTCAGCAGTTGTTTAACAGTTGATTGTAAGATTGATGAAAGTGTCAAAGAATTTGAAGTGTAGGGAATCGATTCTATTGATTTATCCATAATTACCTAGAGTAGCCTCCATCTGTATGCACACCTAGATATCCATGGAAATGTGTGAATTAGAGGACAGTGCTGTCAGCAGAAACCCAGAGCGCTTCCTTTGGGACGAATGATGAGATAGTGTAACGTGCTCGAAAACTTCTGGCCGAACTCGTAGTCAGGACTTGCACCGTGTTGGCGGATCTGCCTGCAGTGGGCTTTCCCCACTTCCCAGGAGTTTGTTCTCCTCCCTTAATTATTTCCCTTTCCAGATTAAATATTCCGTTAGAAAGCAGTGCACGAGGAGGAAGACATCTCCTGACTGATGGATTCTGCTCTGCAGCAGCCGCCTGGGTTGCACTTCCGCAGTCCATCCGGGATCAAGCCAGAAGAAGCAAGGACTTCTTCCAGGAGACCAGGCTCTTGCCTTGTTTGGCGGCCCATCTGCAGCTTGTTCAGAGGGCCCGTCTCAGAAGGCGTCTTCCTCCTCAATTTCGACATGTAGGGCTCTGTAAAGCAGCTTTCCGTGCCCAGGCGGGTGTTCAGGCAGCACGGCAAGGGGCTGCGTGGGAGGGAGCTCCGGCTGGCCGCGGAGCGGAGGCCGAGAGCACGCGGAGCCGCCCCTGCGGACCGCGCTGGCTTGGAAGCGACGTCTGCAGCGAATAACCTGGCCCACGGAGGGTGGTGGTACGTGCAGCTCAGTGCAGGCTCTTTGCATTTTATTGAGCAGTGCATTATGATGGAAACGGCTTCTTTAATAGCTAACCTGGATGCAGAGACATCTTCCAGCAGCACTAGAACAAATTATGTTTATGTTTTAAGTATAAGATCTGTTGTAAGTTTTTGCCAACTTTCATAATAGAAGAAGTCACTTTAAATTCACTAAGTCTTCTTTCTTCAGAATATTAATTTTTGTGGGGGAAAAAAAAGCACTAGTGCTGTCACCTTGCAGTAGATCCCAGGTTCTCAATTTTAGCCTTAGCTAAAAACTCCTCAATTATATAATCTGCCTGCACTTCCCTTAGAAAAAAAAAAAAAAAAAAAAAAAAAAAAAAACTAACTATTTCCAAGCTTTTATTACTCTGCCATAAAATTCTCTAGGAGGTGAAATTTAGTATGTCAGGTTACATCCACGGTTGGAGTTGCATCTTAGATAAATTTGGAGGAGACAGAATTTACTGTCGCTCCTGAAGGAGAATATAGAAAATGCCAGGTGCTTCCCTCTTGCCCTTGGGAAGTCCTCGGGATGTCCACGCAGCACGATGGAGCGGTGGCAGCGAGGGCGGCAGAGCCCAGGAATGGGTTGTCCAAGGAGGTGATGGAGTCTCCAGCCTTGGAGATGCTGAACCCACACTGGACGTGGCCCTGTGCAACCTGCTGTGCCCGTCCCAGGATGCTCCCGGTGCCTCCCACCCTTGTGCTTCCCGCTTCCGTGAAAGGAGCGTGGAACAGGCAACAAGGAGCGTGGAACAGGCAACAAGGAGCGTGGAACAGGCAACTTCTCTTGAGGGCGGGCAGCACCTTGACGTTAATGCTCTTCTCTTCCCCTGTCTCCCAGATACTTCCAGCAAGGATGATGGCCCATTCCTAATTTACGTGTTTGTTCAGCTGATGATTAAGCTGCAAGCGCAGCGTGTTCCACTGCCACCCCGGCTCCGCACGCGGTCCCGTGGGCCCCATTACCGACCCGCGCGGCCGAAAGGGCCAACCTGGATGTGCGGGCGAGCCGGGAGCGGGGAGGCCGGAGCGTGCACAGGCATCGCCGTGCTGCACAAATCCCAGCCCTGAACTTTTCCTTCAGCCCTTGATGGAAATTTTAATTTTCGCTTACGAATAAAAATGCAGAGGTGTCCTGCTAATAATTGAACTTGCAGGTGATTGCCGTGTCAGGGGAGAGGGCGCAGCCGTTACTGTGACGGTGCTGGGACCAGCTCTGCTCCGAAGGGTGCCCTGCTTGCCAGGAAGCCCCATGGCTTTTGAAAGGTCCACGGAGGGGATTTTATAGGTAGGCAAGCTGTATCCGCCAGGACACTTAAATGGAATTTAAATTCAGACAATTTTTTCCGTACACATTTATCACTTCATTGGCCAATGTTGTAGCTGTCTTTTTTCCATTTTTTTTTTTTTTTCTGCCAAATTGATCTTAAGGGGCAAGTTAACTGTGCTGGAAAGGCTTTTTTGGGGGGTGAAATAATACATTGTGCATGTTATACGATATCCATTCTTGATAGTCAGGGCGCGGGTTTGTCCTTCAGAATTTCTTAACTTGCCGTTGTTTGTCATGCGTCCGCCTCCCTCGCGCCGGAGGACACGCAACGCGGAATACAAAGCAGGAGGGGGACGGCCGCGGTCACGGATAACACCCTGGAAGGGCCTCAGAAACCAAGTGTAGAAAACAGGTGAATAAAGAGACAGGGTGCACGTGTATGGGTGTGAGGTGTCCCGGGAGGCGATTTTGGTAAAGTCAGTGTTTCATAGCACGTCCTCGCTGGGACCGCTACGTGCTGGTAGCATGGTCAGCCCGTTGCTGCGTCATCTAAAGAGGGCCCAAGAGCCATCGAGGGGCTCTTGTTAGGGTTTTGACTGTGATTTAGCCTGATAATTAGAAAGATGATAATGCAAAAATCTTTTTAATAGATTATTTTAAAAATAGAGAAATGGACTGCACAGAGAAGTACCATATGCAGCAGTGTAAAATACGAAAGGGTTTTGGCAAGCTAATGTGGTCTGGTGGTTGTCGCGGTAGGAAATGTGAAAATGCTGGACATTAATATCCCTCCGGAACAGAGAAGAGATGCGGAATCTGTGAAGGGAGAACACTGAGGAGAGATGCCCGAAGACAGACACCATCACACGTGCGCATTTCAGTTATTTTTATCTGGCTCACTCAAAATGCGTGTATGAGATCACAGCACGAGGTCCCCGCGCTCTCTGGGTTTGGGTGCTGAGAATCCCCCTGCTTTGCCGAGAGCAAAGGAACCATAAGAGCAGTTAAAATAAATTTTTTAATTTATCTAAGATATTTTTTTTTAAGTGAACTGTGCTCTACTAAACTAAAAAGTTGGAAAAATAAAACAATTTGCAGGTGTTCAGAGTGCTTGCTTTCTAAAAGGCAACTTTGCTGATCATGCTTTGGTGAGCATTTGTTCAAGTCTGGGGGTTGTGTTGGGATTTCAAGGTCTAGGGCTGTAGTTGCATACAGGGTCTGACAAGATAAGAGCAGTCTGTCTCATATATGCACAGTAAATTCTGTCTCCCAGCGAAGCAAAAGCTCGGGCATGCAAGGAATGGTGATGTGCAGGAGGCTGATGAGTTGTAATAAAGCGTTCATTATCCTTCCATCTAAATTAAATCATAAAAGTGCCGGTGTAACCTCACTCCCAATCCTTCCCTTTTGCTGAATTACCAGCTAAACCTGCATTATTTTAAGGTGTTTCTGTATACTCTTGTTTACATCATTCTGTCATTAGGGCCTTTCTTTCCAGCTCTCTTTTTTTCCCTGTTTCTTCTTTTATTTTGATGTTTTTCCTGGGGAACATACTTGCAGCTTGTGTGATTTTCATATTTCCCTCTTATAAGCCCATCCTACGTAACTACGTGTTGTGTAGACCGGAGTCCCTGGATGTTAGAACATAAGGTACAAAAAAGAATACGCTGTAAGAATTTTTCTCCTTTGAGAATGTCTCTCTGCAGATTATTTCTGCAAACAAATATTTTTGCAGAGGTGGTTCCTGAATTTGTAGTGACTTTGATGTAAGCGTGTGTGCTGCCCCATGAGTTAGGTGTGTTACAGCATCATGCAACTTCCAGAGCTCCTTGTTTTTCTCATTTCCTTTTCTTTTTCTTCTTTTTTGTAAATGCTTTCCACGATGAGGGAGGCTGAATGGAAAAAAACATGGGGCAGGGAATATTTCTAAGCATGGATGAAGCAGCAAATCAGGGCACCTGGTTAGTTGTTAGGGAGAATGGAAGAAAACGAGATTTTACATGAGAAAGAGAGAGAATGGATGAGACATTTGGTCCAGGTGCTGCTGCCAGGCTTGGAAATGGGATCCCCTTGTCCCGTTGTCATTCATTATTGCCCTTCGAAGCCCAGGTTCTTCTTTGTGATACATTTGAACAACCTCTGGGATTCAGTGAGGTTGTTCTTAGGAGAATGGGCCTCTCTGCAAAGGTGAAATTATGGGATGAAAACGTTGGATTTTGCATTATTTCGTGGCGTGTTGTCTAAGCACATGACCACGGAGCAGGTCGCACCCCGTGGGGCCGTGGAAACCCTCACGATGGGCTGGGAACTCACTGAAGCTGCCCGAAAGTAGGAAAAAATGACAGTGCCTTCCCCAAGGGACCTGCATTCTAGCTAGAAGAGACCCCACGTTGCTGGTAGGTTTGGGAGCCATCCCCGTCGTTATCCACCCTGCGCTCGGCAGGTCATTAAATAATTTTGTTGTTTGGTAGATATTTATGCCCTTTAACAATGGCTTTTCTTTCCTTACTGTAGCCTGAAACGATTTTCTTCTGTAATTACACTCCTTCTATTCGACTCACATCTTAGGAAAGGTTAATTTCCTTCTTTTAATTGCGTTGATAAAGTCTTTTGTCTGGCATTTCTCTTGCAATGTGTTGGCGTTAGGGTTTCTTGCTGTACGAGACGTTCTCGCTGCTGGAATAGGCCGCACTGCGATCGACTCCCGTCCCCAAACTTGTGTTTTTCAACGTTTAACTTTTATGGGCAGCACTGCCCGTCAGGAACGTGCTCCTTCATTAATCAAAACTGAGCTTCCACAACAGCACTTTTTTCCCAAGCCAGGCCTAGAGGTCTCGGGAGCTGAAAAGCGGCTTATCTTCTTCTTTGTTCTAATAAGAAAATCAAGGAGTAAATCTCGGTGTTCATGTATCACCATAGCAGATGTGATTGCAATAAGCTCATTGGGTGATCAAACCAAAGGATCTTGAATTTTTTTTTTCAGAGCAATTCAGTTAGTTTTGTCCTAAACCAACATTTAAAAATCAAATTTAAATTAATATTATTCAAGTATTTCTAAGTATCATCTTCACCAGAAAAAAAGGATCAAGATTTTCTTGTTTTCTGTTGACTATAATTTTGCTTTGATTTTAAATTGACATTTTTAACATGCTTTTAATTGGCATTTTAAACTGCCTTGTAAATCTGTACCGCCTTCTTTTGGATAGTCCTTGGCAGGGAACTGGGAATAGCTCTCACCCTAACGCCGGCCGCCGTTCCCTCGTAGGGCAGAGGTGGCCGGCGCCGCTGGGTTCCAGCTGCTCTTTTGGGAGATATTTTGTGTCTAGGAGTTTTTGCAGCTGCAGTGTCTGGTGGATTCCACGTCATTTGCTCTTTGTTTGTATTCGCTAGAATTAATATAGGGGAAAAATGAGAGTTACAACTTAAAGAAAATAATGTTATATAAAGTAATGAGATTGTTCCAAGGCTTAATTAGATGGAGCAGATTGAGTGTGTTACAGGGATATCCTGAGGCAACATGATTAAATTGTAGGCATAATCCTCCCCATGTTAGAACTGATTTTATCTTCGTAAGGCAAGGTACATGAGCTAGTCCTTCCTGCCATGTTAAATTACTAATTCTCTGGGAAGACTAGCGGATCTCATGGAATTACTGCATTTTAAAAGCACAAAACGAAACGGGATAGAAGTCTGAATATCAAATTGGTGATATTCTGATTACTTGGATAACTCTAACTTCCACCTTAGTATATGCTACAGCTCAATAATTGAATCACAGATTTACAACACAGATGTCTGCAGCGTGTTATTGTCTGTGCTGAACTCATCTCATTTGTCACATCTCTTAAAGAAATTGTTTGCAGATGTCTAAACTGGCACAGGCAGTGTGAGTACTGCGCAGGAATGGAAATGCGTCTCTGCAGGGGTGGCATGCGGGCACGTGCTCACCTATGAGATTCTCAGGATAATGAGTGGTGCTGTAAGGTGTGCGTGTGCAAAGACGAACGTGCGTCTGTGTAGATATATACATATATATATATATGTCTAACATGTATATGTGCCAGGGACATGAATCTGTCACAGGGACGGGCTGCGCGCAGGGCGCGCTCCGCCGTCTGCCCCTACCTGCCACTCGCAGAGCGAAAATTTCAGTTTTCCAGGAGGAATCCAGTGTTTATTTTGAAAAACAGAGATTAGGATACCAAAGAATAGCATGTTTACTTTTCAGCACCGTGAATATGTAGTGACCTACTTATACTATACCACTTGGATTTATTTTTCAAGGTTGCCAAGCCAGCTCCTATTGTAATTTAGGAAGCGTCCCTTTTAGCAGAGCAATAAACGATACTGAGTACTGAATTAACATTTTAGAAGTAGAGCATAGGAGGAGCTTCAAAGCATTGTTCATCGGTAGCGTTGTTGTATGTTATTGGGCCATAAGTAAAACAGTGTCTGGCTCATAAGTGCTTAAAAGTGCGTTTTGCTTGATCTGCAAGTTAAACTGTGGGCAGTTTTGGGGTACCGTTTATATATAATGTTAAGAGGCTGACACTTAAAATAATAATTCACACTTTTTTGCTAATAAACAGAATTTTTATTTTTTTTGGATTAATTTTAATTTTTGGATTTTATCCAAAATACGTGTCCGTGTGTTTCTTTTACTCTGCAAATGCAACTTTACTTGCCAAACTTTGTGAGCATCTGTGCAGGACGCGGGCGGCTTCGCAGCGGCGCCGAACGCCGTTCGCAGACAGACCGGGCATGCTGAATGTGCCACGTCGAGGGAGTAATTCTGTCATTTTCTCTTGATCTTTCAGAGTCTTCCTGCGAGCAATTAATCAGTATGCAGATATGCTAAACAAAAAATTTCTCGATCAAGCCAACTTTGAGTTGCAGGTAGGAAAAAACACCGAGCAATTTCTTTGTGTTAATGTTGTAATATGTTTCTGTCCCCAGTGTGTGATTTAATCCGACGTGTAATTCAGCGTTTGCCTCTTCCCAGCGCACAAAGGCTGGGCTAATTCACTTGAGGCTCAGCCCAGACATGTGTCCCACGAGCATCTTGTGGGTCCCATCCTGCAAAGCAGCACCGTCCCCTCTACAGCTTACAGAAGGCCCTGGCATGAAAATTAAGTAATACATATGCTATGTTAAATGGTGTTCATATGTAAAATATAGATATTTTGTTAAGTAGAAAAACCCTCAGGCTGATATGTAACTGTGCTTGAATCATCAAAGCGCAGTTACGTTTAGTGGCTGGGAAGCGTTTCCTGGGAAAGACACACGAGGAGACGCACGTGGAGATTTTCTTAGGAAGCCATTTTTCCATGGTGTTTGCTGTTTTGCCATTAAATATTTATGTGCTTAAGTTAGATGCTTCCAAGCTGTTTTGTGGATGTGCAGAAAAAACATTTCAGAGAGTTAACGGTACCTATTCTTGTCATTTTGGGGGTTTTCAGCTTTGGAACAACTACTTTCACCTGGCGGTTGCTTTTCTTACACAAGAGTCTCTACAACTGGAGAATTTTTCAAGTGCTAAAAGAGCAAAAATACTTAACAAGTAAGTCCTATTTGTCTCCTAAATCATGGACAAAAGCTTGAGGTCTATTAGCATAATTTTAGTCTAATTTCATAGTTAAACCCATTCAAATTGAGATGCAATCAGGGTATAATGAAAGGTTGATTTTAAAAACACGAATCAAGTATTGCATGTGTTTCTACCCTCGAATCAAGATCTAAATTACACGATTCATTACTGCTGAAGATAGTATTTTATACTGCAGGATGTTCCTAAAGTCAAGACTTTTCAGAAGTATTAACACATTATGAAACTGTTATTTCCAAAAACACTTCAGCCTTGTGCTTATTCTAACCTCTCCTTAGTCCCCGCCGAATTGTAGCTGCGGGGCGTTTCATCCCTGCGACGTTTCCCTGTGCAGCTGCAGCCGTGGCCGGCGTTTGGGCTCGGGGGGTTCGCTGATCCCCTGCCCGGGCAGCTTGCACTAGCTGGTTTCTGCTTCAAATTCGGACCTCAGACTGAATTGAATTTCAGTTGGATGGAAACCTGGGAGTCTTTGCCTGCTCTGGCTGTTCAAACGGAATTTTTAATCCCCGTGTGCTCGAGCACACAGGCACCCAGCTCGGGGCCTTGCTTGGTGGAACGGGAATACTTGCACATTCCAGGGAAAAGAGGGGTCAAGCAGAGCCCAGGCTTCTGCACTGGGGATATAAAGCTCCTAAATAACATTGAAGTTACACGTTTGCAGAAGGAAATCAAGCTTTAAAGACAAGTAAATTACATGTGATTGGGTGCAGAATGCACAGACCAAAATGCCTTTGCGCACGATGGCAGCGACGTCCCCTTGTGTGGCTCAGAGTAGGGAGGACCCTTAAAAAAGTCAAAAGAGCTTCAGTCAATCCGCTGGAGCAGAAGTGGATCAAAACTGGCTGTTGTGGGGCCCTGGCCCTACATTTGTGTGAACTGATTATCCTTTGGACAGAAATAAAGAAGTCAGATTATTTTTATATAGAACTACACAGTGTTGAAGAAGTGCAAGGAATCAACAGACGTTTCTCACAGATATTGTAAGCAAACAAGTCGTTTGGAGATGGTACTTGAGGAAGTTGGTTGAATTGTAAATCTTTGTTATAATAATTTTACAAATTGTTATTTCAGTTTAATCATGTTTAGGGGGCAATATCTAAGGCAGTAAGTGGCACCGAACGCAATAAATGCACGGTCTTGGAGCACTGACTTTCACTGGGGTGTGAAACCGCTGTCAGTTCTGTGCCAAAGCCATGTAAATATTCACTTAGTCCCAATCACCCTCACCCTCCTCCAAAAGGTTTTATTTCAGTTAATGCTTCTAGCATTTAATACTTTAAAATGTAATTATTGTAATTTGTAGTTTTTAATAACCGTTGTGTATAAATGTTAGTTAATAGCAGATGTTTAATGATACAGAAGAATTTATTTAATCCATAATAATGTCAGTGGATCTCACAAGCATCCCCTAACAATCCCCCAAACTGCCAGATATTTCCAATTTGCTAATTTTATCAGTGAGATAACAATTTTAAAATATGAATATTTTGCCTAGTGTGCCTATATTCTTGGATTTCATTAAGGTCCCGATCCGGTTATGGAAACAAATTCTTCATGGTCTGCAGTTCAGGAAGCTTTTAGGAGTTTGCACTGGTGGCATCAGTGCGCCAGATGTCACAAGGTGTTTCTCCTTCTATTTCCTAGCACAACGCCTTGCTCAGGGTGTGTATAGAAATAAAATGTGTCGCGGGCCGTGACACTGCTGTTGTGCTTCCCCCAACTGCTGCAACTGGAAAAATAGCAAACGCTGCCACTGAATCCGTGCGGCCGCTGCTTCACCTGCCTGCAACACGAACTGCCTCCGGGCATCGCCCCGTGCCGGGGAGCGGGGCCGCGCGCTGTTGGAAGTTTGGGAATGAAAAGGGGTTTGTTTCCTAATATGTGCTTAACCACTCCGTGTTTTCCTGTTTTCTTGTAAGATACGGTGATATGAGGAGGCAGATTGGCTTTGAGATCAGGGACATGTGGTACAACCTGGGTAAGTAGCCTCAGCACTTGATGCTCAGCATGGTTCAGCATGGAGGTAAAAAACATTATAGATGAACTGATCATTTTTATCTCGGGAAATACACTAAGGTTCCAAAAGGTGCTTAAATGCAGATGATTTAAGAAAAAAACACCTCCCATGCAAGCTTATTTCCCTGCCTGGGCAGATGCATTCCTGCAGCCAAGACATAGGGGTCTCCCATCATTTTATGGCCCTGTAGCTGGTGCTAGATGCGAAGGGGTGGCGCTGGCAGTGTTGCTGCCTGCTCTTTACTCTGTCTTGTCTCCATAAGCACGTGCACATACACAGATTCCTGCAAGCAGTCGGTGGGAGAGTAGCAAAATGCAGGGGCCCCAGGGGTGTAAAGAAGCCGCCCTGGGAACTCTTCAGCATCTGCTTTTTTTCAGTTTTGTTTGTATTGGAAAGGCTGGGGAAGAACCGGGAGCAGCGGAAACAAGGATGTGCCTGAAGTTCCTAGATAAGTTCTGTGTCTCTGCCGGTCGCAGCTCGGCATGTGGGCTGTGGCTGTAATTTAGCTGTACGTGGATAGGATTTCATAAGAAAAACTGAATATTTACTGTGACCTGCATGTACTCACCTGCCAGATTTCATTTTCCTGAGCTTAACAGTAGAGACACTTAAGCTGTTCAGAGTTTTATCAAAATTTCCTTAAATTATCAGGAATAAATGCATTTTTTGAGCTTCCTTTATAGCTCTAGCTGAAGTGTTGTTGCTGAAACTTATAAAAATTCAGCCTATGGAGAAGAAGGGAATGTAAGGTCCTTACTTATTTGATATCCCGGAGTTTGCATCCACTCTGCTGTAATGATGAAAAAAAGCCTTCTGAGAGCAGCTGAATTCGCTTTTTATTAGAAGTTTCTTTCGTGAGTAAGTGTCAGGAGAACAGATTAAAGCACAGCACACAGCAATATATGACTTGACAGACAGATAATAAATTCAGCATCATGCCTGACGTGGGGTCAGCAGGCTCCCAACCCTGGCATCCTCTTCCATAGTGATTAGCTAACTCTCTCGCTGCTCTAAGCTTGCAGTTATCTACTTATGTGTCATTCTACTAATTTCTCTGGCAACCTCTTCTGCTTTTCCAAGAATTTGCTGAACCCAATCTGGAAATGGTTTTTTATACCTAGGCAAGCATGTAGCTGTTTCTACATGAGATTATTTTACTCAGCCTGGTGACCGCGGAGTCATCAAGATTGTTGCTACTGTCACTGGCTGCTGTTGAACAACTTAATTAATTGTTTTACATGGAGATAATGATCATTTTCGCTGGAGTTTAGTGCGGGCTGGAGTTGATTGGTATGGAAGGGAGTTTTGTGCCTTCACGAAAGCCATCTATGTTTGATGGAGTTGATCAGACAGGTTCTTTGCTCCAAGCAGCAGGTCTCTGCAAGCTAAGGTTACCCGGGGGGGTGACTTCTTCACCTCCTCCAGCTCTGACGCCTGTGAGTCTGCAGCAGACACAGGCTGGTAACTCTGATTTCACTTGCGGAGGGAAGGAGCAAATTGCTGATCTCCCCCAAAAAAGTGGAAGGGGAACAAGAGAGGGGACCCCCATCCAAATAAAGCCGTTCTACTTTTCCTGAAGAAAAGCTTTCTTTTCCTCCCCTTCT
Organism: Nothocercus julius; assembly: GCA_013398735.1. Taxonomy (NCBI): domain Eukaryota; kingdom Metazoa; phylum Chordata; class Aves; order Tinamiformes; family Tinamidae; genus Nothocercus; species Nothocercus julius. Next base: position 1,720,242 of record VZSV01000093.1, on the reverse strand, counting down.
GAGGAGCCCAGGCAGTCAATGCTGATGGGGTTTTACTCCTGCTCTTCATCAATCAATCTCACGTGTGTCACAGCACCAATTAAGGAAGGATCCCGAGCTGCTGCCGCGCGGCGTCGACTCTGCTCTACTTGACGCCTTTTATCTCAGAAGTTTCACTACATTAGTCAAACCATTAATGTATATGCTCAGAAACAAAATCAGAACTGAAAAGCTATAATTCTTGCATGTGCTTGAGCATATAATTTTTTGACTGTCTGTCATTGTGCACAAAATATGATGAAGCCAACTAACTTTGACTTTTGATTTATGTGCTAAAGGGGTATGGATAAGCCTGAAAAAATATTGTTTTATCTCATTAGTTTTTGCTCCCAAATACCATGATTAACATATAATATTTGCCTAGTTTAAACTCTCCAATCTGGAACAAGACAGAGCTGCCACTTACCATTGAAAGAAGGCAATATATGTTAGTTTTTGTTGGCATTTTTTGCTGCCATATCACAACCAGAACTTTAGTATATGATCCTACTTCGTTTATAACTCTAGCTGAACTATTGTTGCTGGAACTTATAAAAATACCTGTTGGGCACTTGTTCACGCAAAGCAGTTTTCAATGACTAAAACAGTTAAATGTCGAAGAAATCGTAATTGCATCGAAAATAATATTCTTGATAAAGGGGAGAAGGAGAGAAAAAATATTGCTTTTACTCTTGACATCTGAACCAGCTAGAGGGAGGCTGGAAAGTAAAATTCCTCGGGGTAATTAAAATTGTTGCTGCTGTCATGCGGGGAAGCTGCCTCGGGCCCAGCAGTTCACTCCAAGTACTTGATGTCAGGAAGGGGATCTGGACAGAGGTGTCAGTCGTGGTGGAAGGAAAGTCAGGATTCAAAATAGACCTAAACCTTGAGCATAATATAAATAGAAATCATTTCAACTAACATGCTCCGAGTTAGTCCTGCATGCTTAGAGCTGACCCAAGTGGGATGTGAAGTTACTAGCAAATTATTCAGTGGATTTTTAGGACCCAAAAAACAGGAACATGGAAAAGGAAAATTGTGCAAGCTCTTAAATAAATAAAATGCCTTGATTTTGGTTCAGCTAATGAAGTTCAGTCCTGTTCTGTGAGCATTTTATAGCAGTGCATCCCTGGGAAAGGCAGAAGCCAGTACAAAGAGCAACTTTTCCATATTCATAAGTTGCTGCTCTGCATGCAGCACTCAGAGCAGCTGCGCGGGCGGCGCTCAGAGGGGACCCCTCGGCTTCCCTGCAGACTCATCGCACGCGAGGCAGCGCGCGGCCCCCTCCCATAGGCACTGCCAGCCCCTCCTGCCCTGCCCGCCGCGCTCCAGGCTCCCGAGAAACCCCCGGCGTGGGACACGGCGCTGGAAAACTGCCCTGCGGGGCGCGATGCTGCGCGTTGCAGCAGAGCCGCTGCAGCAGCTCATTGCCCCGGGCTCGGGTGGGACCCGCTGGGAGCCACCCACGTACCCTGCAGACGAGCCGAGGAGCTGAAGGCGCTTCAGACGGCGGCGAGGGCTCCTGGCCGCTGCCTCGTTCGAGTGAATTTAATGCTTTCTGCTAATAACCCTCACACGTCTATCCCCCCGATCCCTCCTGAATTTCGTATTCTGAAACGCGCTCTGTCCTCATTGATTTAGAGGCTCTGCTGATCGTTACCTGCAAGACGGCGCCACTGTAAGTGCAAACAGGCTGTGAGCGACAGCAGGGCTGAGTACAGGCGGTCTGGTTGTACGAGACACTGTCCATGGCTCCTACAGACCGGGCCCTATGTGGCCACAAACCAACCCAGCGGATGCCCTTGGTGCCTCTTAGCATCCTTGCTTGGGTCCCACCGGGCCGGGCCCACAGCTCTCCCTTCGAGGCACAATTTTGTCATTACATGAGATGTCCAGTCGTTTCTTTTTTCAGCAAGGACTATAATGTCCAATTTAAAAGTTTAAATTCACTTGCTTTCCACATCTAAACCTCAAAAGGTATTATTTACTTTTCAGTGGGAATCCCTGTGCTGGGAGCAAAGAAAAACCCATTGTGACACCTAGGGAGCTTTATGACATTGAATTTGTGCCCAACGAATATCTTTTGTCACTATCATTTGTTTTCTGAAATATTGGCTCTGACACTTCTCAGGCATAATACAAGAAAACTGTCACCTAAGAGGCCCAGTGTAATAATACTTAGATGAAAGGTGGAAAGAAAGCTTTCCTGCCCTCTCTTGATGTTCCTCACCAAGCAGCAGCACTGCAGACCCCTCCAAAGCTGCAGTTTTTAGCTGAGTACTAATTTGCATTACCAAATCATATTAATAAATATAAAATTAATTAATAAATTGAGTAGGTTTCTGATGTCTGCCAAATCAAGCAGCTCAAATTATATCTGCTAAAAAAAAATAAAATCTGTTAGTAAAGAATTTCTTCTTGATTACATTTGTTCAGGTGTATGTTATTTCTGGTCAAAATGAACTGCTAATTGAATACTTGCGTAGTTTGTACCTTAGTAGTCTTGCTAGTCTAGTGGACTATGGATGAATTAAAATACATTTGTTTCCGTCATATGGCACTGGGAAACAAGAGTCTTCTAATGGAGGAAGCTGAAGGCTGCTAAAATGAGCTCAGCTCTAGAGAAGTCTGAGCTGAACCCCAGCAATGAAGCATTAACTTACTTCCTGGTGCACTTTCTTGTAAATACCTGTTTGCAATTGCCTGGATGAGAAGCTTCACCAGTTGTGTGTTAAAACTCAATACAAATTTCTTTGAATTTGTGTTCAGTTTTTCCTTGCAAAAATCAGATGACATCCGTGGTGTTGCAGAGTTAATATGATTGTAACACATTGGACTTCTGTATTATCCTCCATCCTACGTTTCACACGTCTTTAGATACCTTGCAAAAGGAGTAATTTGAGTTCTCTACACTTCCAGCCAATAATATGAAGGGTAGCTAGGTGCTTTTAAAATATATATGAAGTTTTATATGAAGAGTGATGATATGAAGAGTAGCAAGGTGCTTTTAAAATATATATGAAGTTTCACGTTCCCGTTAAGATTTAATTTTTGTTCCACGGGGAAGAGTGTAGCGGGGAGAGTAGGGGGCCTGGGGTTTTTCTTGGGAAGATGAAGGTGAAACACAACTTGCCACTGAGCCCAGCAGCCGGGGACAGAGGTGTCGGTGCAGGCTTGGCAAAGAAGCGGTTTCCATCTGGGGGCTGCGTTAATAGGGGTGGTTTATGGAAAATATAGCAAGTTCCAGTTTGATTTTTTTTTTTGATTGAACAACTCTTTATTAATTCAGGCTTATGTATATCCTTTAGTTCCTCTCTCAAGTCATAAATCATACCGCGTATTTCAGTAGCGTCAAATCTGGAAACACTCGATGTTGTATTTGAGCTATATGAGGATTTATTGATACAGCTTTTAAAGCAATTATCTTCTTCCAAAGTCAGTGGCTGTTCATTAACTCTGAAATGCATTTTTCCTCTTAAAGGTCAGCATAAAATCAAGTTCATCCCAGAAATGGTGGGACCTATATTAGAAATGACGCTTATCCCCGAAACGGAGCTTCGCAAAGCTACAATCCCTATATTCTTTGATATGATGCAGTGTGAATTTCACTCGACTCGAAGCTTCCAGATGGTAAGCAGGCGGCTACAAATACTTGAAGCTTGTAAGAAAGATTCACTGTTCTGTGAAGACATCTAAGAATTTTTGGTATTTCTTGTTTTGCTCAACGGAAATATAATTATGCGTTTGCTTATTTTCTATAAGTCTGAGTGGCTATAGAGTTTTCATCTGAGGGTTTTAAATCATTATGAAAGCAAAAATTTGCATGAAGTAAATGAAACCTTTCTTTACGATCAGAAGGAGAACAAAGGCAGATGTCTTAAATTTTCACGGTGACTCAGGAGAGGAGTCTGCGTCAGAATTAAATTAGACTTAAAGAAATCCTGATAATATGGCAAAAGAAACTATAACCTGTAGGGATTTATCACCTCTAGTGTCTTATAATTTTGATACTCTTTATATTTTTATGAATTTTGAAGAGGGAGAAAAAAGGTACCCAACCAGTAACCGTGTTTCTCCATGCTATACAGGCACTTTAAAATGTAAAGTACTAATGCAGCATTTTTATTCTATTTTATTTTTAAAAGCTAAAAGAAAGACATGAATAAACATGCACAATCTTATCCTGAGAGCTCCAAGTTTTGCGAGGCAAGAGTAGTGAAAGTTTCTCGACACTGTTCATTTTACTTTCTTTCCCTTGCAGTTTTTACCTTATGGATTGGGTTTAAGCATGCGCATTCACAGCAACGTTCTTATAAGCTTTTTCTTTTTTTTTTCTCTTTTTTTTCATTTGAGAAAATACAAGGATATAGGCTTTGAGGATAGATTGCACAGACTTTGAATCCTGCGAGTCAGGTAGTCTCATGGTATAAATCAGTGTAGCTCCATTGCGCTACCAAAATTACTGTCAGTTCAGGATATGACCTTGTGAATTTTACAATAAAAAGTTGGACGTGTCTTCGTTACTTTTGTTCATTAACGAAACTGGCAGGTTTGTTTCTTGTGTGAGAAATCTTAACCTTTTCCATACTTCCTTGTGAACTATTATTCATAATCAGCTCTTAATAAATCTGTAGCCAGAATAAGTGAATATCTGTATGGGGCGACTTATACATGTAAAGTGGCATCAGCTTTATTACTTTGATTTGTTTTGTGCTGGATGCTGTATGGAAAGGTTGTGACCTGTATTTTGGCTCCATCCAATTACTGCGTAATCATTCTTTCTTATGTTTGACTCTGATGATACTGAAGAGATTGAAATGCTCACTGGGATGCCATTTAAACATTTTCCTGTCAGATGCTCTCTTTTGTTACTTGTCATTTTTTATTTGCACAATTATATGGATCATGAAAAATCCCAGGGTAACTTTATAGCTAAATTTATGACCCTATATTTTCTTGGCAGAAGAAAGCCAGCTTTATGTGGAATAGTTGGGTGATTTTAATAAATGAATGTCTTAAAATATTTTAACACTAACTTTTTGTCTTTAGAGAAGAAAAATACCTTAAATCAGAGATGTCTCGGATTGCAAATAGTCAACATATATTCCCTATCTCACCATAACCTCTTACTTTATGGATATAACATTGATATGACAGATACAGAGGTAGTAAACCCTTGTCCGGGATATTTGGTACTCACTGTTATGTCTAACAGAAAAAAATCAATCCATCCATTTTTGCAGGTAATGTAGTTATATAGTATGCTGGCAATTTTAAATCTTCAGTTTAAGTGATGAAAATCGTTATTTGTAAAGAGCAGAGAATCCCAGAATGATAGAAAGACTAGGCTGAATGGGAGTTCTGGAAATCCCTGGATAATCCAGAGCCCCCTGACCCGAGTCTTGAGTGTTATCCATGCATTTTGTATTCCATTTTCTGAGTCCATTTCTTTTCAGCTTGTCTACAGGTATGTCAAGGTGTTTGAAACAATGTCATGGGAGACTGTTTCAAACACCTTGCCAAAATCCACAGCTTTTCCCTCACCCACTGAGCAAATTGTCTTATCGTAGAAGGCAGACGGGTTGATTAAATATGATTTACCTTTGATAAATCCATGCTGGCTTTTCCCAGTCTCCTTCTTAGCTCCCATGGGAACCTGTTCCACAGTTTTCTTAGGAACCGGAAGGCTCCCTCTCAGGTTCTAACAGCCTGTACGTGGCCAGTTTCCATAGGTGGTGGCTACTTCATCCCTCATGTGCTGTCACTGATGTGTCTTTTGCTTTGGCACTTGGCTTAAAGGCTTGGGGAGTGACTGCAAAGACTGATGCAGAGAGGGCATTTAGTCCCACAGCCACTTCTGTGTCATTTGCAACCAGCTTGCCAACCCCATGCAGCAGCAGAGGGACAACTTCTGCTGTACGTGACATCTCTGTGCGTCAATCCCATCGAAAGGATTCCTTGCAGCGCGCGTGGAACGGGACAGGACATCTAATGGCTTCTGTCCTAGGAAAGCTAAAAGTTGGTATGGTACCACCCAGAAGAAAATTGTTTAAGCGGGGAGAACCCCGCGGCGTAACGGAGGCACAGGAGCCGGGATGCTTTTGTGCCTCGTCCTGCCACGCTGTGGTGGTGCCGGAGAGCAGGGCCTGACAGAGCTGCCTCCTGGTGTAGGAGCTGCCACCAGCATCGCTCACTGGTGGACCTGGCGGTGTCTGGTGCCAGAGCGATGCTGAGGCAGAGCTGGTCCTCAGCACCAATCCATCCAAGTCCCACGTGCTTCCCTGCCGACTGCATCATCTGTCTTGCAGACCACAACTTATTTCTTGATTGCAGTGTTGGCTGTCTTCTCAGTAACAGAAATAGATGTAAAATGACTTTTTTTTAAGCATCACCATTACCTAGGCAAGCTTCAATGCCTAACGTGTCTGTGTAATGCTCTGCCTTGTGTCACTTACGTGCCACCACCAGGACAACTGTCCAGCTTTGCTTTCAAACAGAAGTTGAGGACTGGATGGTTGGCTGCTGTTAACCCGATCTACCAGAAATCCAGTTATCTAACCTCATTAGTCACACCCACAAGGGTTTAAACTGGCTCCACTTCTCCAGCAGATGTGTAAACCTCATGATGTGTGGGGAAAGGGTTTAAATTTTTTTGCAGACCTTTAATGCTGTGATGGCCTGTGTTATAGACAGCTTTCCCCGTCACTGTTTTAATTTCGGTGTGAATTGGTTTGCCTGGTAAAACCGGTAAGAGACAGAATGTTTTTCTTTTTTTTTTTCTTCCAATATATGTAGCCCCAAGGGAAAAAAAAAATAAAAGATGAATAAATTCCTGTTTTTTACTGAACTGAATTAAAGACCTAGTGATTAAAATCTGGAGTTGCCCAGTTTTGTCCTCTCCCACTTGAGGTGCTTTGAAGCCTTATATAGGCTTCAAAGTAGCCTGTACCTCAAAGCATGGATCTGATACTAAAGTCTGTGTGGGACTGAAGCTTCCCTATAGAAGAAAACACCCCCTTCTCTGCTCTGCTTTTTTCCTTTGCCTGTTTTACTAGCAAACCCTCTAGATCAAAGAGAATATGTCAGAGCTGCAGAAGTGATGAAAGAGAATTGGTTTGATTGTTCAAGGGCTGGTCAGGATGGTGGTGGATCCCATGGTGACTGCAGGAGAGAAACTCCGTCCTGAGACGGTCATTCAGCTCAAATGTAGAATTCAGCCATGAGCTCCTGTGTTTCTTTCCTAGGCCGTCCATCTGTTGCTTCCTTTAGGTCCATTTCTTCTGAATATTCTTGTTTGATTGCCAGCCCAAAACTTTTCTTTTCTCTACTTTGCTTGTTGCTCCTTTGATTTTCTGCTTGTTTTGAGGTGAACCCACTCACAGAGACATCCATCAGTGCCAGAACTTGTCCAAAATAACCCGTGGAGGAAGCGGGGAGGAGGAGGGAGAGGTACCTCTCCTAGACGAGAGTGAGATGTTGGACACGTCTTGCCTTTCTCATGATATTGCACCATGAGATTTCTTTTAATTGCTCTGGTAATTAATGGAACTAGCAATTAGTGGAATTAGCTTATTTTAAGAGGCAAAATCTGCTAACAAAATAAGATGAAGAATGAGGTGAGAAGAAATTCCCCTTCTTCCACAATGTAGAATAATGTACCTGTAAAAAATGAAATCTGAGAGGTATAGCCCCCCTCCACCTATAGTAATGATCATGAAGAAATGTTCCCTGCCTCAAGCTTGAAGGCTGTTCAGCACTATTAAGGAGAATCACGTTTCCGTAGTGACCAAGGCTGATAGCTTTGATGGCGTAAAAGGAATGACCTGAGTAAAGGCCCTAAGAGCACCAAATACGGCTGTCCCATTTTGCAGAATAACATTTAGCAGAATAGAGCCATGGCCAAAAAGACAGCAAAAATCATACAGGAATGTGTGATAGATGAGTGCATAATATATATGATTACTAAAATAAAACTGTGGATACAGCTAAAGTACCTCTAGCTAGTCGTCTGCTATGAAGAGAAGTAATTGAGTAAGGACCAGAAAAAATGAGAGGAGACAGTTTTAATTCAATTCTAACAGATAGCAATAAATCCAAGTGTCATTGGGGCAGTAATACCAGCATTTTTATTTGCAATATCATTTCTTGTTGGTTATCAATGAGTTTCAGATTAATATAATTCTCTTTAACAAGTAGGAGCTAATTTATCTGAGTATCTCTCAACTTTTACAACCTATAATTCATTATTAAATCTTCTTACCACTGCTGAGCCATGTGTTAGCATCCATATCCCTGCATTATAGATTGGCAGGCAGAACAGAAGTTAATGACTTCTCCAAGGTTTTGTGAGGCTGCATATTCCCCTCTGTAATCCTGCTGAACGTGCAAATTAAATTAATTTCAATCAATAAGCTTTTTAGGCTATTCAGTAAGGCCGAAGTGTAAATGTTTTTCTTGTTTTCTGGCCTGTTGGAGAATGCCTTTCTCCCTCAGCCCACCTGAAGCACAAGCAAGAAAGGTAGTGTAGTAAGGAAGGCCAGGGATCCCCAAACTCATCTAATGTTAAATAGCCGCTTAATCTATTTGCTAGCTAGAAAGCCGTGAGGAAATAATAAATGGAGCAGATGAAACTGTTGGGAATTATCACCAAGTTTCATAGCAACCTCTGAACAATTTTTTACAGTAACTGTGTACTATTTCTATATTGGAACTAATTTCTAGAGCTGTTATCTGGCACTTTTTTTTTTATGGCAGATTCAGTATTGCCCCATGTCTAACCATATTTGTAGCAGGTTGGAGGACTGAGAACAGGAAACCATCTACAGCTATGATTAAATAGTCCATCAGTGCTGCAAATGTAGTCTAAACATACTGTAGGCAAACCCGAAACCAAAAATGACCGGCTGAGCTGACCCTTGATGAAGCTAGATGAGCTGCATCAATTTGGAACCCCCATTTCTCCAAGTGGGAGGTCATAGCAGACAGGTGAAGTAATGGATATTGAACGTCTTTGCCAATGTTCAAACACTTACCCCAAAGAGCAGTTGAGATCTTGATCAGCTGCGAGGAAGAGCTGATAATAATTTCCAATGATCTTCCTCTCATCACCCCTCAGGCTTTCACTGCCAGTGGAAGGATGTGAATCGAACACGTAGGTTGTGCCAGATAATTTCCAAGCCTCCCAAAAGAAGCCTCAGCAAGGGTCATTGGGTCTAACATAAGCACTGAAAATTTGACGATTCTACAGTTAAGAGTAAATTTCGTATGATTCTTACAATAATTACAAGCCCACTTGGGTGTTTTTACATCTGTTGTAAAAAGTAAAGGAAAAAAGTCTCCATAGAGAATGACAGAGCAGACGCCAGATACAATGTCTCAGAGTCATCGCGTTTTGTGGGCACTGTTTCTCCTCAAATGGAAGAGCAGAGCTATATAGACCACAGCATAAACTGATGCTGACTTCTGGGGAGAGATCCAGAAGAACCTTTAACTATATTAAATAGTATTTAGTTATTTGGCTGATCCAGACCATATCAATTGCTTGATAACTACCAAGAGCGCTCAAAGAGCAAAGCTGTAAAGGTCCTTTCTCTTAAAGCCACAGAAATGCCGCAACTCAAGCTCAGTTCGAGGGCATTTAGAGGGATGGGCTGAGAAAGGATCTATAGGAATTTGAGTCAAATTGATACCCAGAAAATGTTCAAGATCCAGTATGACAAATTTAATTGCTGCTCCTGATATGAGCAATCACTTTCTGAAAAACACATCACCCAAAGGGCTGATGCTGGCTGCAAGTGTCATTTTTCACATTGGTATTGAAAGACAATTTCTTTCTGTGTCTTATTAGAGAACATGAGTTTTGTGACTTCTTGCTTTCATTATTGTGCTGCCTTAGTGTTTTACTCGACATGGCCTTGTACTATGGGAAACATATTTCAGCCTGTGTTTGCTTCGTCGAGGGGGTGGCTGCATTATTCTTCTTTTTCTCATTTTCCTGTCATTTCTTGAATAATGCGTTCATTGTATTAAGAATCTTATTCCACTTCACTTTTCATTCATTTCTTCCCAAGGAAAGTACTGCAGCACTGGAGCAGGTTGCCCAGAGAGGCTGTGTCATCATCCATCCGTGGAGGTTTTTGACACCTGGCTAAAAGAAAGTCTCAGTTGGCCTGATATAGTGTGGCAATAATCTCGCTTCAGCCCGGAGTCTGGCCTAAATGATCTTGGAGGTCTTTTCCAGTCGGTGTTTCTGTGATTCAGTGGTTCGTGGCGGGCACAGAGAGATATATTCAAAATTTCTAGAACTCCTGCTTTAATGTGACTGTGAGGGGGGTTATTTTAAAAAATCTGGCCAAGCAGAGCAGTGAAAATTGTTTTACGATGCAATATCTGTTGTCTGGTTACTTAGTCGATTTTGTCGTTGTGCTCACGGTATGGTGTCTAGCTAAGGTTTCCTAGCTCTCTTCATGTCAGTTCCTGTTCTCAGCAATGCAACTTTACCGAACTTCACCGAACTAGGCAATTTTGCAGACTGGATGTCTGTTTGCCTATTTGGTTGGCTCCTATATTGCATTTTGGAGTGTTGCATAGAGTCATTTTGAGGCTGGCGTTTTGGTTGCCTTCCCAGTCTGCCCTGTGGCCCAGTGAAAATCGGACCTTCTGGTTTCCAGGCTCAAGCTGGGGGTGCACGATGGCCACGTGGCACCGAGGAGGCATCGCAGGGAGGAGCAAATTACCCTGAATTTGCAGTAGGTAGATGGCTCGTAGTCATTGAACTTGGGCTTTTTTTGCTCATGTGTTAAGGTAATTTTGACTGGCTTCAGGTAGTATAGAAAAATACGTTTCCCACCATGTTGCTTTGTGAAAGTAGGAAATGGTGTTGCTCTTCCTGAGACCAAATGCTGGAAAGCTCACAAAGACCTGGAGAGGGAGGCAGAAACGGTCTGGCTCTGCCTGGGGATTTTGGCCTCGCTAACGCTGAACCTGCTAAAACGCTAGAGATTGAGCTGTCCTATTAGGAAAAAGGACAATTCTCTCCATCTGTCAGAATTAACGCGAGGGGCTCCGGGCCCGGCGGGGGGTTTCGGCTGGGCCAGGATGCCGCGGGGATCCAGCGGGCGCTGGGCTGGGCGAGATGCTTCTCCTCGCCGGTGCCGCGTGCGGCTCTTCTCTTGGAACCTGCCCGCGTTTCACCCTGCCCTGTGCAGGTGGCAGCCAGCACAGCGGCCGTGGCACAAGTGAGGACACGCTGGGCTGCGTTTGGTGGAGATGCTGCCACAGATGGCGGGCGCAGCGCGGCCTCCTCAAAGCGCTGCAAACTGAGGTGCCAAAAAGCACCCCGCTGGCCTGGGGGCTTCGTCGTGTCGGCGCCGCCTTGCCGGGGTGACGTGGTCCCCCGCGCCGCCTGACGTGACGCTGCCAGCAGAACTTCACAGCGCGCACTGGGAAATGCAGCTCACAGGCGAGCTGGGCCCGCGCCCCGCGCCCTGCTCTGCCCGGGGACGGCCTCCCCCGGCCCCCCGCGCGTCCGAAGCTCCGAACAGCAGCTCCGGAGCACGGCTGGCCACTGGTGGCCTCTGGAAGGGGACCTCGTAGCTAGGGTGGAGGTGCCCAGGCTGCTGCTCTGGAAGGGGCTCTGCCGCTGCACGCCGGGTCTGGGCAGGGGCGTCCTCAGTGCATCAAGCTACCGACTGTCCATCCCTTCCTACCGATGCGTCACAGCCCCTGGGCAAGGCAGCAGCAATGGGCAAAACCCTCTGTACTCATTAAAAGCCCAACAATTTCCCCAGGTTGCATTTAAAATACATTTGCGTGCCCGCTTCGGATTGCAAGCTTTTCTTATTTCCTAAGTAAAAATGTTGCTCTTAAGCTGTTGGCACCAATTTCCGTCCCCTCCGCTGTGACTTCTGCACAGCGTGCTGGGTTGTGCCGCAGGGAGAGCCGACGGCCCGTGGTGCTGGGCTGTGCATCCAGCTGAAAGACGCACCTGGCCGAGCAGCCCCGGGTGATATATCTGATCAGCAGCCGCGCTTCCCGAGCACCTATTTACCTTGCTTTTGTTGCTGTTATTGTTATTGCCGGGGACGCAATGTGCCCTGCTCTGTGTCTGCTGTTTGCTGCTCTCATTCTTGTCATTTCTCTCTTGATTTAGTTTTTCCTAATGCAAATATTTAAGCATCGTTTAACAACATGACTGATGATTTCTTCAATGAAAGATCCTTGTAGGGCAGTAGATCACAACAGATAAAAGTCTAATACCAGGGACTGCAAACTCTTAAAGGCAATCAAGCTTTGAAACATCTCACAGAGATGCCCAACCAATCTCCAAGCCATTTAGGCCACAGTTACGATGTGAAATGTTTGCTGTCTGGTTATTAATGCTTGCTTTGTTTAATTATAGTTTGAAAATGAGATCATCACCAAACTGGATCACGAAGTGGAAGGAGGCAGAGGAGATGAGCAGTACAAAGTGTTATTCGACAAAATGTAAGTGTTGATCAGCAGCGGGATTTATGTCACCATAAAGTCAGGCGAGAAAGAGCAATTAGACTACAATGAACTTTGCAGCCCAGAAATAATTAAAATCTGTTAATGATGCACAATATTTAGAATTGCACCTGAGTCGAGCTCTTTTCCTTGCGTGTGATTAACAAGGCGTGGGTAATTGTCTCCTAGTCTCTTGGAGCACTGCAGGAAGCACAAGTACCTTGCAAAAAGTGGGGAAACTTTTGTGAAACTTGTTGTCCGCTTGATGGAGAGGCTCTTGGACTACCGGACCATCATGCACGACGAGAACAAGGAGAACCGCATGAGCTGCACCGTCAACGTGCTGGTAGGCGAGGAGAGGGGCCACCCTGCACTTCCCACCTCCCTTGTAGCTGCGCCCGATTTGAAACATAGCGATGTTTTTCTCTTTTAAGAAGATGAGGTTTTCATCGTGCTTTTCGGTGGAAGTGGTAAAACATAAGATCTTAGTAGGGTAAAGTGAACTCTCTCTGCACATCAAATTAAATGGTATAAAAGAGGCACTTACTTAGACTAAAATAGTTCTACACTATTATACCCCAGCTCAGAAATCTCTCCTAATTAAAAAAAAAAAAAAGTCCCCACAAATAATAAAAAAACAGACTATGGAAGTTTCAGGTGAGTGTGGTTTGGTTTGGTTGATGCACTGTATTGATCACATTACTGCAGTTCTCTTGGACGTGAACAGTTCTGTATTGGACTTATTCATGTGTTAGTGGCTACCCAGACTGATTTATTTGCTGTTTAAATTTATCAGTGAAGGATATTCACTGATGCTGAATTTATTCACTGGTATTAAATTTATTCAGTGAAGGATACGTTTCTGTCTGTTTTGTTTTCTTAGCTGTAGTTTAACTTTTCAACGCAAACTTTAAATTAGATTCAGAAATGCCTTCAATATCTTGCCAAATTTATCATATCAGCGTTTGAAAAATTCGCAGTGTTAACTAGTTTATCTCAAGACCAGCAGCATTCAGACATGTCTTAAGGGCAGGTGATGATGATGTGTGGCGTATGAAACCAGATAAATAACATTTATTCTCACTTTCTATTTCCAAAGAAAATATTAGAATCCAAAAGCAGATTGTGTATCGCTCAAGTAAGGCTTAGAGTTTTAAATCCATAGTATAACAGTTACTTAAAAGTTATGGTTTTCTATGTTACCAAATTTCAGTCAGAAGAGGTTAGTAATGTGTGACTCCCAAATGCCAGCAGCAATTTCTAGCAACACTCTGCTTGCAAATTCTTAACCTTTGCAATGAAACATAAGCCCCTATATGCTACATCATCACAGCGTTAGGTTTTGTAAGTTAAATAACTTGTGTTCTATCACTAGAGGCAAATTTCGACTTGCAGTTTTGAGGTTGATGTTATGCAATTATGAATTTTTAATTTGGAGCATGTTCTGTATACATTTCTGACTGTAAAATCAAAGGCTTTGTAACAAAATTATTTTGTATTTCAGAATTTCTACAAAGAGATTGAGAGAGAAGAAATGTACATAAGGTTTGTAAACATGACCACTGACTTACTGTAGTGTAATTGGAGAAAATTCTATTTCTATTAAGCAATGGTTTGGGGGCTGGTGGTGAAGAGGTAATGAAAACCCTTCCTGGTTTGGGGCTTATATACCCTGAGTTAACCGAGAACCATGAGCAGTAGAATTTAGACTCACACGTTTGGGTTTTGGGGTGGGTTTTTTTTTGTTTTTGTATCCCTTTTCTAATGACTTTAATTTTATTATGATGCCTTTACAAGGAAAATAAGTAAAATTAAGAAAAAGAAAAGAAAGAAAAAAATAATTTTACGTTCTGGTGACTTATAAAACACATGACTGCTGGAGGGGAAAAACAGGACTATCATTATGATGACTGATACTTATTTTAAATTTAAAACTTTTAGGAGCCTTTCAAGTTCTATTTGTCATCTAAAGTAAAAATGGTAACACGTTGACATGCTTTTTGGAAACCTCAGGGTACCTACTCCTCTATTTTTATTTTGGCTTAAAATTGACTAGACTGATGTGCTAAAATGATGACGTTTGTGTTTTTACTGCTCTTTTTGATATCTAAATATTATTCATGAATTCTTTCTCAGATGGTTCTAAACTTTAGGGAAAGAAAAAGGAAAAAAAGAAACAATTGAAGAGAATCTCTGTCTAGGGGTGTGATAATACTGAAATTAAGGGGCAGGACCTGGTTCTGGCTCCAGGTCTGAAAAATTAAAAAATAGTACTTAAATGAAATCTGCTCTGGATCTGTTGCTCTTCACAAGTCATTTATAAGTACTGGGGAAAAAAAATAATAACAGGAATATAAATGATCCTAAAAGTTTGTCTAAAATACCAAAGTAGGAGCTTTAAATAATCCCAGATATTTTAACTACTGGAGCATAGAATTTAACTTTTGTGATGTCCCAAACAAATTTTGTTGCATGTTAAGAACCAGTGCTTGTATTGCTCCTAGGTATTTGTACAAACTCTGTGACCTGCACAAAGAATGCGACAACTATACAGAAGCTGCCTACACGTTGCTCCTGCACGCCAAGCTCCTCAAGGTGAGCACACAGCCACACTGCACGGCCTGAGATCACGGCGCAGCAGCAGAATTGCCCCTTCCGTCTTGGGGCTGATTAACTCTCTGTGCTTTGCTTATTACTTCCACGTTGCATATTATTGCACCCTTAAAAATGTGCTGAGGCAGAAGTCAGCCCGTGTCATTAGTGTATCAGAGCACGGGTTGCTATCTTGATCTAAAATGAGCAGCAGTGCAATCAAGGAGAGACCACAGGTTAAGTTACAATGCTAACTGTGATGCAAATTACTTTTAAATGGGACAATTATGTAATCCTGGAACATCTAAGCATGTATTGCAGTAAACTCATCCACCAACTGCTTTTGCAGAAGTGCAAGTGAGCTGAAGATGCCCCTTAGGTGCTGTTAGGAAACTGTAAATTTACTTTTGATTTGGGTTATATACATGGTACAGCTGAATAAAGCACTTGAGCTTTTAGCACTGTGTAGTGCACACCAGTCATGTCTGATCCTGCAGGAATTTCACCAAAAATTTTTTTGGCACATGGTGTTCTGCAAGCCACACAGCCGGTTCACAGAATTGGGCCAGAGATACCGGCGCACGTGGTGGCCACGTCCCCTGCACCGAGGAGGGTTTCAGCAGTGCTTAATAGCAGATGTTTTGTGTTGAAATCTCATCTTTGAGACAGTGACATCGCTGCTAAATTAGTGGCAGCAAGTTACACGGCTAGGCTTTAAAAAGGCAGGAAAGGCAGGAAAAAGTAGAAGTCTAAATTTTATGAGGATTGGTGTGGTGGTGGTGATTGAGCATTTGTTTTAGCCCCCTGCCGAAAGGTGGGCAGAGACCCACAAACAGAGTCACCGAGAGCCGCGTCTTGCCCTTCAGCTGCTTGTGATGCCAGTGGCACGTGCGTTGCCAGCTGGATGTCCTGTGGCGGAAGCTTTGCTGTCGGTGCCTCCTCTCTTCAAGGGAATTTATTCCATTCTGTGCAGCAAATGATTCTTTGCAATCTTTGATTTTTTCTAAGCAATCTCAGGAGAAACATTAGCATTAAAAAATCTATTTTGAAAAGTTGCAGTGGAAGGAGTAGGATGAAATACTTATAAAGGATGCACCGAGAATTATTTTACTTCAGCATTGCGTAAACTGCATTCAAAATGTAGTAAGACTAAACATGAGGCAAATCCTTCTGTGCCGAGAGGCGTCGCGGGCGGGCGGAGGGCCGAGGAGGTGACTTTGACACCCGCAGTGGCCCGGAAGGGGCCAGCGAGCTGCCTGTGGGAAGGAGCTGGGATGAGTAACTAGCTGCTCTGCGAGCAGCCAGAGCGCTCCTGTTCCCACGAGGGAAGTCAAACAGCACTGACAAATTGCATAATACTCGCTTATCACGCCTTGCCTGAGTGAACCTTTTAGACAAGATGAAGCCTTCCCTTCTGTAGGTGCTGCACTTGCTCGGAGATGATGGAATGAGCAGTGCCAGAAAATGTCAGTCTGACTTTTACTCGTTTTGCCCCGAGTTCTTTAATCGATATGCTTTATATGACCTTAAATTAGAGTTTATCTAGTTTTGCTTTCTTACAGTGTGTCTTCAGACACTGGATGAGTACCTTTATTTACTCCTTTTATTTACTGGAAATAAATATCCCAAATAAATCCAGTTTTCTTCTCCTATAATGCAAATCAATACAAGATGGGAAACATGAGGGTAGTATTTATCCTGGCTTCTCAAAACTCAGGAGAGGATCATGAGTTTATTTGTAAATAAACATATGTTATCATTGGGAAATACTTTATGATAACTGGATATTGATCTATCTAAAGTAATATCCTGTCGTTGCCATGAGTTAGCAGCAGACAGTGGAGCTCAGTTTTGCTTCCAAAGAAGCAGCAAGAAACCTGGAGCTTCAGGATCGCGGCGTGTGCAGACTGAATCCGTGGAGTGTCCCTGGATTTTTCTGTTGTAGCGGGAGGACAGGTGTTTCAGTGACACACGGCACGGGCATATGTTTCTTCACATGATTTTAATGGGATCCTGTTTAGGTCAAGACTTAGGGCTTTTGAGAAATACGCCTTTAGTCTGCAAGAAGGCTCTGAGCGGGGAGGGAGCCCGCCTGGATTTCCCCGGAGTTACTGCAAGCTGACAAGTCGCACTTTAGAGCAGAGACTTTTATTTTGTTTTTAAAGTATTCAAGATTAAGATGCTGAAAATTAGTGCAGGACATTGACAATGGAAAAAGAAAAATTCACGGCAGTGTAGGGTCCCACGGAGTCTGAATTGCTCAGAAACATGGCTTTGCTGGAGAAAAGAAAGGTCTGTTTTCACAAAAGCAGTGGAGATTTCCAAACACTGCAAGAGCTCCTTGTATTCAATTCTAGCCCGTGTTGCAACATGCAGAGATTTCTTGCAGAAATCAGGCTAGACTGTGGGGAAGGAAGTTCCGCTGGAACATGGCCTGTTAGAACACGGCAGCCTCCGAGGTTCGTCTCGTGGTCAAATCCTCTGGCAAGCCGGAAGAGGGAGAGCGGCCGAGTACACGAGGCTTTGGCCTTTCAGCTGCTCTTTTCCATGCCTCCCGAGATGCCAGGGGAGCTTCGCTCCTTCAGGACTGGATCTGCAGCCGTTTCCACCCATATTGATGTAGTTTCAGGATTTCTCCCACCAAAAACCTGCCCCTCAGCGGCGCAGGGTCGCTCTGATTGAATGCGGCGGGGAGGAGAGGCACTTCAGAAAGTTGCCTTTGAGCTGATGGAGGTAATTAGCCTCTAATTACAGCATTCAAATAAATGATCCTTGTGCCCAAGGAATCAAATGACACAACTGCAGTAGAGGCTTGGTTATTGCACTAGTGGTATCGCTGTTTAAAATCAAAATGTATATTTTAATTCGCCTAATTTCACTGCCACATTTCATCACTTTTCATTTGATTTCGTTTTTCCCTTCTTTCTTCCTGTGCTTAGTGGTCAGAAGAAGCATGTGCGGCTCACCTTACCCAGCGGGATGGATACCAGGCAGCCACTCAAGGACAGCTGAAAGATCAGCTGTATCAAGAAATTATCCATTACTTTGACAAGGGCAAGGTAAAAAGGGGGGAAAAAAAACAGATGTGTTTCCCTGCTTTTTTTTTACTTTCTCGAACGGTAAACACAGCCTGCATCAAGTCACCTTCAGGGAGCTTTAAACTTCTAAGCTATGATTTGGAATGTTTAATTTAAACAGTCTGCCTGCCAGCGCTTAGGGATAATAATAACAAAAAAAGTAATAGTAAAAAGAGGAATCAATGGTACATTTATAAATGTTGTGTTAAGAATAAATATATGTGCATGTGATGCTGCAGAGAGGGGAACAAAATAGTAGTGATGCATCTCATTTTGGGGCACATAGGTTCTTCAGCAATTGCGCTGGCTGGTGCTGTTATATCTGGCTGGTGTTCCTTGTGGATGCAAAGTAGTTCCCTGGGAGGATGGACCTCTGTGTGGTTCATACCACAAGAAGGTGGAGGAGAGAATGATCGGATGAGACTATTTCTTTGCAATCGCTTCTTTTTTGCAGGATGAGTTTGGACTTGACGTTGCAGTGGGAAGGTGTGGGTGTTGGTGTTACCTGTCCACAGCGATGAGGATTGGGAATGCAGTAGACACAAAGAATGAGAGACATATCTGTGTTTGGACATTCTGTGCACAAAATGTCTAAACAGAGAGGTGGAAATCTCTGAACCAGAATATTTCAGAAACATAAATGCAGGTTTTTAAAAGCAATTTTCGTTGCATCAGTCAACCTAGGACAAGTGAAAATGTCATTTTCTGACAGAACCTGAATGTTTTCCAGCCACTTCTTATTACCAAGTGCGATTTTAGCTAAGCCATATTAGTATTTTGATAGAATCTTTGTGTAAAAGGTCAAGTACTATACACTGTGTTTAGAAATGGTTATTATGTGGTGCTAACAAGTTTTAATTTGAGATTGCCGTAGAGTTGGGCTACTCAAACAGGACAAGTGTGACTGTGTCCCGTGACTGTCTGTGCTGGGTGTCTTTGTGCACCTACGTGGAATACTGTTTATTTCCATGGCACACTTCTGCTTTCCATAAAACTTTTACTAACTCTCTAACAGCTGTTAAGAAGTAACCTAATTATAGTTTGGGTCATACTTGATTTAAGAGGAGATTGATTTTAGTATTACACTCCGCTGTTGAAAGGAGAAGTCAGAAGCTGCATATCTTTATGTTGTTGTTTTACATTTTGATAGTCTTGCAGTTCCTTCTTTACGGTGCTGGTGTGCAGTCGATGGGAATTGCTCTTCGGAATGCCAGGCCACTGCATTTGAGCTGTAAATTAAAAGCTCTGCTTCCCTTTCATCTATGCTGAACACAATCTATCTTAAGGTTGTACGTGCCCATTTCTGCTGGTGCACTAATGAGCTGTTTATATAAACAGCAGGCGAAATACCTGCTGCTTACTTTGCATCGGGTGCCACATTTCCCAGCAAGGCCTCCCTGCTCCAGAGACTGCTGCTAGACGGAGCGAGCATCCTTAATTTCTTTCCTCCAGTTGTACAGCTAGAAGGGAGAGAAGGAGCTGTCTGCTTGCAAAAGAAATAGTTCAGCTTCTGCTCCGTTCCCTTGTAGTTAGATAAGCAATCTTCTTTTTTTTTTCTTTTTTTTTTTTTTTTTTTTTTTTTTTTGTGAACTGTGTGATCCAGGGAACCGCCCTGATCGCCCAATCCCATTTCCTTGGCACAACTTAGGTCAGAGGATTCTGCTGCTTCTTTTTTGTAAGCAAACTGTTCAGTTTGAAGACACGCTTTCCCTGATTGTCCTTCAATGAAAAGGGAAAGAAAACCAATATACGCTGAGAATATGAATATCTTCCCTGGATTTTCAAGAGTCAGGATATTCAAAGGAAATTCTCACTTTATAAAATTATGTTTTTCTCAGAGAGTTAAGAGCCTCCTGTCATTTGGGATGTGCTTGCATGAGGTTGCTGCCTGCTGCCTGTCGCTGCCTTCGTCCCACCGCTTTGCTCCCTGCTCTCCTGAAGCTGCAGGAGCTCTTCGAAGAGGAACAGAGAGCAACTTCCAGGCTTTTCCAGAGGCTCCGTAGTTTGTGGAAAGATCTAATCATTCCTGGTCGCTGTACACAGGAATGTCCCTCTTCTGGAGCAGAACACCTGAGCAATTCCGAATAGAAGAAGCTTGAACAGGGTCTTCCACTGGGTATCGTTTTGCCTGAGAACAGGATACTTTGCCATGAATACCCTCCTTTTCTGGCTTGAGACGCCTTTAGTTTGCCTCCTTCTGCTTTTTGTTTTTAATGGCTTTTTCTTAGCAGTCTTGCGTTTTGACTTATGTTTGACCTTCAGTGCTGAAAACAGTATTTTCTAAAGCTGAAGCACATCCTTAGCCTTTATTAAATTACCACTTACAGATACAACTCCTGTGTTTTGCCCTCCTACTTTATGGATTCGATTCCCTTTTCAGTAATTCTTTTCATTACCCTTCTAAGCTCCTCCTTTCCACAATACCTTGTTTTTCCTGATGAGTTTCCCTCATGCTTGCAGCCTATTCTTTCTCCCCCAGATCGTTTTCCTTCCTTGTGTTGCACTTTGCAGTCTCGTCTTCATCTCCCTGGGCTTTTGCCCTTAAAAGCTTTATCTTCACATTTATCACTGCAGTCTAACTTATCCTTTGAAGTGTTTGCTCTTCCAATGTTTTGCTGAAGCCTCATAATTTCCAATAAAGCACTTAATCCTAGGATTTTGCTGAAAATTGCCAGGCTTGAGCATATCATGATGAGAAGAAAAACTAGTGGCAGTAATAAAGGGAGAGGGGGTGAATTGCCTTCAAGAGCCTTTTGCAGTTCATGGGATAGGACAAGAAATGCTTTTTTTTTCCCAGCTAACAGGATGCTGGAGAATTTCTCCTGTTGGCAAAGCGTCGGCACGAGGCTGATGTGCAGCCTGTACCCTGCTCAGGTCTCGAGCCCGTGCAGGAAGCAGACGGTCTTCAGAGACCCGCGATGCAGCGTGTGGTCCCCTTCCAGTGACTATGGCAGGTCCTTCTAAAGGGCCTCCAGCCATCTTGCACTTCTCAAATACAGCGCTAACAACAGTGAAATAAGGTGTTCTAGTGTTACATTAAGAATATTAAGCATTCCTCATGGTTATCTAATATCATCTGAAGTTCAGACAGTGTTTATAATTCCCCTAATACTTCAAAATGTTGCATGATAATATTCTTATCCTTGAATATTTCTTTTTTATTGGCCATTAACTCAGCAGGAGCTAAAAACTATCCTAAGATCCTCCGTTCCTATTAAGGAACTCAAAAATGAAGAGGGGCGCTGCAGTTCTTTCTGGACAATGAGCAATAAGAACTTCAATAATAAATTAAATTGAGATTTTTTTTCCATGAAAAGATCTCCTTCAGCATCCTCAAAGTCTTCTCCATAAAAATTTGCAGCCTGTGTCCACCCAACAAAAATTCAGGTTGCGCACATTTTTTTCCAATGCTTTCAGCATAAAAGAAGCATTTTTCCTCCAGTATCACAAGCTTTTCCTTGTGCCCTCTCCAGATAGACTGTCTCTTGCATTAATGAGCTATGCATCGCAGAAATCCTGTGTTGCAGCTCCCTGCATGGCCCGCTCCTCCAGAAGACCTGGCGTGTCCTGGGCAAAGCTGGGAGAAGTTCCAGTGCGGGAAGTCTGTGCAGCAGCAGGTGCGGAGTTACTGACCTTGAGGAATCCAGATTTCATTGATCAGAATCCTTTGCCATGAGCGCACTGTCCTCACTTGAAGAAACTGGCTCAGTAGCAAGTAGAGAAATTTTGCAGAGGATTGTCCAGGGAATCTTAAACGCACCGTCCCTATTTGCTTTGTAGCGTCGAAAATAAATGGCTGGCTTCAGTTTTATATTGCCGAGTCTCGGCACAGCGACGTTGCGGGTGTTTTCATCCAGCTGAACAAACAACCTAGAGAAAAGGCAAGTGGTTGATTGACTCATGGGCCTTGGAAGTTCAGGGCACTCGACGTCGTGCAGGTTGAACCTCACAGCACGACTCCCGCGCGGCCTCCGCAGGGCTCCTCGGACAGCGGGATCTCAAAACAGATGCTGGAGCAGAGCACGAGTTTTAAGGAGTAGTAACAAAACAGAGTGGGTCCTTTGCTCAGATTCTTTGGCTGGAGCAAGTTTAGGCAGGGGCAAAATGTGCAAGACTCTTATCCCATAGTTGGGCAGTTGTATCACCTATTTACCTGCAAGTGTTTCATTTAACAAATGCTGTTCGTAGAATCTTTTTTTTTTTTTTTTTTAATTCAGTTCCTATTTTTTCCCATTCAGTTACAGATAAGGAAGGGTTATTAAATGGAAGAATACTAGGGCTGTACAACTACTGGGTGTGTATTCCAGATAAACTAAATCTATATCCTATTTAATTTCTGCTTACACTTTTTAGGCTTTCTGGTCTGTAACCCTTGCAAAAATCAATATTAATATTTATATTCAGCAACATCTAAAGCTTCTGCTCAACAGGGAGGAGGCCCCTTCCGCGCAGCTCTTCAGACCACACACTCAAGTGTTTACAGTCTTCATCAGCAGGGATGAAAAAAAATCACAAAAAGAGCTATAGTTCTGTCAAAGTTATAATTTAATCGTTGGCAGAGCCAGGACTGGAGCTGAATGTGCTGCCTTCTGAGCAAGGGGCGCCTCCGCATCCCTCCTCCTCCTGCCTCCACATCGGGCCTGAATATTTGTCATCTTTAGCGTCACTGCTCTAAAGAGTCTCACAAAGGCAGAGAGAGCAGAGCTCTGGAGAGGGACGAGTTAAATTTGGAGCATGCAAAGCGAAAATGGATGCAATGAAAATTACGGCAGTGCCGTTTGCTTTGAAATGAAAATGTGCAAAAGAAGTTATGGATGACTGAAGTTAAAAAGGAGGCGGCATTCAAAGTGGAGAAAGGTTAAATGATTTTTAAAAGGGTTCACTTGCTGGCTTATCAAACAACTGTGAATACTCGTTTACTTTCTGTAAAGTGGCAGGATATTGCTCCTCTGAGCCAAAATTAACCTGGCCTAAAATGTAAGAATATGCTTATTTTTTTCCCTAAATATTCCCTTGCTCTTAAAGACATGTTAATTTTTGTTTAGAGATAAAAATATGTTTCAATATTGTAATTCTAGATTAGGCATATAATATGGGTAAAAACTTGGCAAACTTTCCATGTTCCCAAAGTTGCGTTCCCGAGTGTGAAAGCTGCCCCGTGACTGTGGGCAGCTGGGGGTTCCTTGTAGCTTGGTGTTCTCGTGCCTTTTTGAATCTTCAAAGCTCTTCACAAACGTTAGGAAACTTCTGCTCCTTCCTGTCCTCTTGCCCGGGAAAATAATATCGTGAACCTGGCTGTAGAAATGAGAAAAATCAGAAAAAGAGGTAGCGTATGCAACACTTAGTGGGTGCCCGGCACAGGCAGTGTGTGCCATGGCACCGAGAAGAGTGTTGGGTGCTGTGGACAGGCTACTTAAATTTAAGATGAAGAGTAATATGAAGGACACTGGTTTCCAACTCATTCCAGCTGTGATACTTTCTTTTCCCAAGTGAGTCAGCCGTGCCACTGGATATCAACAGCAGAGACAGATCATCAAGTTTGGCCTTGGATCTATCTCCTGGTGTACTAATTTAGGCACCTTTTTGTTTTGGAATGGTGGCTTTACATTCAAAACAGAAAAACAAAGGAAAATACTCTTTTTAAAACATTCTCACTGCTCCTCATGAAGACTGTTGGCTTCTGAAGAGCGGATGGGTATTGTTAAATTACTTGGGGTCAGTTGAGACGGCTGCTGCATTTCATGGTTGAAGAACAAGAGAAGAAAAAGAGCCAGTGAATATTTGCTGAAAGCAATAGCTGCAAATTGCCTGTCCTGCCTAATACCCATTATGGATATTAGAGAGAAAAGGGTGATTATACACCATAATCAATCAGCAACATTTATCTGAAGTCCCGGGCTCTGGGTGTCTTGGTGGGCAGGCCGTGTTTACACAGCACTGGATCTCTAGTTGGGCTGGCCAGAGTCATCTTAGTTTCTGAAATATCTTGAGCATTTTTCTTGATTTGTGGGCAAAAGAGACATGTGTGGGTAAAGCTCCTGCAACTAGTTGGCACATCTTATACCCAGGGTTTTCAGGCTTGTGACACAATACATTTTACTGTGTTTTATTAAGATGGATTTTATTCTGATTTTGTCATTTAACCAAGGTATGTAATTGAAGGTTTTATTGTTCTTTCTTTTTGCATGCTTTTTTTTCCAACAGATGTGGGAAGAGGCCATTGCCTTGGGTAAAGAACTTGCAGAACAGTATGAAAATGAAATGTTTGATTATGAACAACTCAGTGAACTACTGGTAGGTTTCTAAAAATCACTTAGACACTGTAACAGATTTTTTCAGGTCTTAATTTTTAAGCTTTAGAATAATATTCAAAAATTTCTCTTAATTGCTCTTAATTTCTCTTAATGATAAAATAGATAGTTTGGCTTTTTCAGACAAATGCTGATTAATTGACTATCACTGAAGTGCCTGAAAAGGTTATATTCATATATATGTTTTTAACCGGGACAAAAATTTTGCAATCGTTTTAAGCTGATTTTTTGGGGTATAAAAGGAAATCTAGAATTTAAATATAAATGGAAACATGAAAAGTCCCCATTCTCTTTCAAGAGTATTTTCACATTCACATTTCTCTTTTTAGGTATGAATAATGCCCAAGTCCTCATGTACAGAGTTAGCTATTTTTGGCCTGACGTTACCTGTTCATTTTGTCTGTGCCCTTTTTTTCGCATGCAAAGAGTTAAATGGCAGCCGGCACTTTCACTCCGAACTTCTCAACCAAATTCACGTAGTTGGTTTCCAGTTTATTTCAGAAAATCTTTGGTCTCTACATTTTTGATAATTTTTATTCTCATTTTTTTCCCTTTGCTGCTCACCAGAGTAGCTGTTCCTTAACTTTTTAGTTATTTCTCTGCTTTATCCTGCTCTATTTGAGCAGGACACCAGCATGGTGTCATTGCACCCTGTGTGTCCACTGATGGCCTTGGGGCTGTCTCTCCAAAAACACTGTT
Source organism: Nothocercus julius (assembly GCA_013398735.1). Classification (NCBI taxonomy): domain Eukaryota; kingdom Metazoa; phylum Chordata; class Aves; order Tinamiformes; family Tinamidae; genus Nothocercus; species Nothocercus julius. The sequence goes on along the minus strand of VZSV01000093.1, from coordinate 1,695,059 downwards.
TTGAAGAAAGGAGGAGAATAACACCCTTCCCAATGCTATGGTTTCTTTATCTTTTTGCATGCCTTGTTGTTTTATCTCTTCTTTATGGTCTTCTTTCTCTGGTAAATAGGCATTTTAACTATTTGGGGTTTTTTTGGGATGTATGTTTTTTGCCTAGCCAATGGGTCTGGTTTCATGTTGCTTTTTGCCCCAGGAGGTTGAGATGTACAAATAGAGCATTTTGCAGGTGCTCTGCTATGCAGGAAGATCCTCGCTGGTCCACTGGCTGTGCCGCTATCCACAGCGCCCAGGATGTTGGCATCAGTATCAAATATGCTGCCTTTTAGTGTAAAAGTTCTTCACCAGCAAGAAGTTATTGTCACATGTCAGATACACTCATTCACCATAGACAGTTGATTTTTGAGTCCCTTCTTCTTAATTTTCCATCATCTTTCTGCTTGCAAATGGGAATATGAGAAGCTTTTGTCACTGAGGCAACTGTTCTTTGTCATATCTAGCCATTCTTCAGAGCCAAAGCTTGAATTTGCACTTCATACATCGTAGAGGATGGCCAAAAACATTGAGTTATGGATTTTTTTCCCTTTTCTCTCATGCACTAAGTGTGCCATTATTTCCATTAAGTGAAATAATTTGAGAGCATGCAGTGGTATATATGCCCAAAGTAGCAGATTTGCCTCTGTAAGGAAGCATGCCCATTTCTGATCTGGGAAATGTAGGACTCTCAGCTCTCCTACTTGTTGCAACCTGAATTTGCCTGTTTATTTAGCAGGAGAAGAGTTTTTGATTCTCTCTATTGTCTCTTTTGTTCCAGACACATTAAATATTAGACAATTCACAAAAGTCAGAATAGTTTTGCTATAGGTGAACTGAGATACCTGTCATATGGGAACTGTAATAAAGCTGCCCCCAAATTGAAATTCCTTCTCCCATGGAACATAATAGGCTAAATATAAGTTAACAAACAGGTCGTTTAAGGCTGTATGTTTGTTATTATTCCATCACTGGAGATAAAGGATTCCACTGTGAAAACAGATGGTGTCTGATGTGTGTATTTATTCCAAAAGTTACATTTTTCTGCCATTTTCAACTGCATGCTTTCCATATACAAATAAATAGTTATAAATATGGAAGGAAAACACTAGAAAAATATAACAAAATGCAACAGCTGTAAACAGGGAAGTCAGTACCATGGAAATGAAGAAAATTATTTAGCAATAAGCAGTTGACAGCATTTTTGCTCCTAAACCTCTGAGCGCCCTGGGTGTCGCAGTCCTGCCTGGGCAGGGGGTCACAGTGCTGGGGACATCAGCACTGTCACCCCTGGAAGTTGAGGCTGCAACTTCTGCAGCTTCCTTAAGAGCTTGGGGTTAAATACTGAGCTTCACCAAGATGAGCATGAAAAGCATAGATACAGAATCTAATATTGCAAAATATCAGTTCATATCTGTTAGCAAAATGAACAAAAACGGGCAAGTAATGGGCATCTCTCACTTGAATTTCAGCTCTGTCTTAAGCGTAGGATCTGCTCTGAAGCTAAATATGTTTCTTCAATTTTTTTTTCAGAGAAAGCAAGCCCAGTTCTATGAAAACATTGTGAAAGTGATAAGACCTAAACCAGATTATTTTGCTGTTGGATACTATGGCCAGGGTTTTCCTACATTCATAAGGGTAAGTGTTGGCCTTTTCCCATAGATGATAACCAGGTCTCTTGCTTTGGAAATATTGCTCCATATGGAGAAATGACCAATACTGGTATGTTATTTCCATCCATCTAACATTCTTTTGCCAATAGCGGTTGTATTTTATCTCTGTAAAACAGACATTAGTCTGTTTGACTGAAATTAGACTTTCTGAAGAGAAGCATTTTCTTCAAACATACCCACTAGCAAGGAAGATGTTGCCAGGCTGTAGAACAGGGTAATAACCAGCAGCATGAGAAATGGAGACGTTTTTGCCTGACAGGTAGATGTGAATTTCTGTACCCGATCATGTTTTTGTGTGAATGTCCTTTCCAGCACACTCCACAAAACGGGAGCTGAACATCACAGCTGCTGCTTTTCTCTACATGCTATTGGCAAGATTTTTTGCATGTTAACCACTTAAAGTTGTTGTTACACCCCAGAAACATGCACATTATCTCTAAATGCAGTCTTTTACCATAAATATTCATGAATCGTGCGTCTATTTGAAACACAGGTCACTTAGTTGATGACAGTAATCAACTGTTTTAGATTTCTTCCACTATTGCTAGGATTGCTATGGAGTTGAGCTAGTGGTTAGCTGGGGGACTTAAACATCTAAATTCCATCTGTATCATGAGTCTTGGGACTATCTATCTCCTCTCTTTGGTAGCCTGTGACACGGAAATAATGCGTAGCTATTTAGCTACTCTGCTGCTCATATCTACCTTAAAAGCTGAGGATTTTCAGTTTAGGAAGAATCTCTCTCCAAACCCCCATGGAAGAGTTCCAGTAGATTAAGGCAGTTCAGGAGACAGAAGAATAAAATTACTTTTGCTCCAGAAGAGGTGGAGATTCAGTCTCAGGGGCTGCTAGAGGGTTTCCTCCTGGAAATACTTGTTTAAGAGATGAGTTTCTGAATATAAATGAATAATTCCATTTTAACACTCACATATTATGCCATAATAAATACCAAGGGTAAGCCCAGGCAAATGCTAGAGTCTGTCTGAATCCGGTGCTGATCAGTGCTGATTAACCTGGTTTTATCACTTTTCATCAGTGGTGGTCAGCCAGTTCCTTCAGATATTTTATGTTGTATTAAAAGTATGAGAAGCAATGGAAGAACTGGGATGATTTCAGAAGAGAGTTGTGTAGAGTGATCCGTCCACATGGAGATCTTACGATCAGATATTCGCACAGAAGCTGAAAATGTTTTCAGAAAAGAAGGGAAAGGATTGCAAAAAATCCCAGGAAATAAAGTATTTCCTCAGGAGTTCATTTGTAAAAAGTCTGCTGCTGTTCAAATAAATGCTTGGGCCGTTGGAGAGTGTTTTCACCCCAGCCTCAAATGGGAGAAATCCTGCGGGGGCTGTTGGAGTGGGAGCAGAACTGAAAGCCCCCCTTGCACCTTGGTCTGTGGTGTGGCTGGGTTTAATCTAGTCCAAATTATGGATGGTTTTCACAAGAGTTTATGGACTGGGTCCCCATTCTGTGTATTTGTAGAGCATCTCCTACAATTTTTGCTAAAAAGTTACAGGGAGCGCAGGGAGATGGGTAAATGGATCCAGGGGTTAATGCTGAATCGGAAAATCCAATAGGGTCACCAAAGGGTGCAGCCCAAGCATTTATTTTGTGAACGTGGCTGAAGGGCACGCATCCAGCAGGGGAGAAAATTTCTGTGTAATCCTATCAGCAAACAGTGAAGTGTCATCCAAAATCTTGGTCAAAATGGGGAGCAGGGAGAAAATACAGAGGTAAATCTAGGCAGCGGAGTCTTTCATGTCATACATGAGTCCTTTTCCACAAGCTAACCAAAGATCATGTTGAACAAGTTCTTGAACTGTCCCGTGAAGAGGCAGATGCTTGTGGCTTTCCACATGTCGGGGGGTGCTGCACTGCAGGAATCCTTATGCTATTTATACACCCCATAAATTAAGCTAGTCATCAGGTTTCCTGAGCTGAAAGGAATAAAACCGACCCTGCTCCATTTCTGCCAAGCTAAAACTGTATTTTGGAGCATCCGTTTTGTGCAAACCGTTAACAAAAAATTGGAGATGGGCTCTGATATGTTAGCTTGCTCTGTCTGGTCTCCAAATGATGGCCAGGCAGCTCTTGCCTAAGAGACAGCGACTATTCAGGGAAGTGTCAGGATGCTGAGCACCCAGATCTGCCCTAAAGCTTTTGCAGTGCAATTCTGCAAATCGACAGAGCCATATGGTAGTAACAGACGCCCGTCCACGATGGTGTGCAAGCCACTGTGCGTTTGAATAAAAAGACGGATGCTAAAGAGATGATGATGCGGAAAGCTAAGAATTGCTGTCACATTTGGAGTGCGTGTCAAGTACCGTACATGAAACGTCCTTTTATCAAGCGTCAAACAGCAAAGGTGTTTGCTTATGGTGCGTTCAGTAAGAAAAATGTATTAAGAATTCTTTAAAATCTTAGTTATCTCTTAGATTTTGCCAGGCAAAATATATATTATCAGGTGAAAAAAGGAGTCATTGTTGGGGTCAACCAACTTGATTCTCTGAAAAATAATTGAATTAATATTTTCTCCTACTCCTAAAGAGAAGGCTTGAAAATGTGCAGAGTACAACTTGCAGTTTTCCATTTGGAGCTCTGTATTTAACTGCATGGTCCAAGCGATACAATGCACAATAGTGTTAAACTGCTTTATTAATATTGAAGTCACAACTGAATATTTTTTTGTAAGTGCAGAAAAATGTTTTTCCAAATGCTTGAGAAATGGTTAGGTTGTAATAAATGAAGGAGAAAAACTCTTAAGATCTGACTATTAAGTGCCTTGCTGAATGAGAAAATGCTTGATACAAGTTTTTTTTCTCCTATTGTAATTCTCCCTGTGAATTATAATGTACTTCCTAGACATTTGCCCTTCATATCTTTTTTCATATAGAGAGTATTGTTTTCATCTATTTTGAGTTGCAACAGACAGCATTGCAGAGTGAAAGCTGATAGGGTAAAGGAAAATTATTTCATCTTTTTTAGCTGATTTCGTAACACTCTCTTTATAACAAATGCTATATAATTTTCTCACCAGGTGTTCATTCTGATATGAATAATAAACTTAAGGTTAGGCATATTCAGAATCAAATTGCATTCATGTCCCAACTTACTTTAGTATGTTTGGTCAGTTTATAAATATGCATATCTTTATTAGAATTTAATATGTTCAGTAGATACATGGGCTGTATAAAATATATCTTGATTTCCTTTATTGTTAGCAGAAGAAATCAATATGTAAAAATACAATAAATGCAATACTTAGTAACCTGACAGTTACGCTCTGTTCAGACCACAGTACTCTGGCAAAATGTTAATAGACTAATATAGTCTATTAACATTAATATATTGTCCATAGTGTACAAGTCTTTCCAAAAAAAGTTGGTATTTTTGGACCTACAAACTAAAATTGACCTAATTTCAAGTCTGTAAATCTGTCTGCAACTCTTGCTTGCTCATGGCTGTACTCTTTTAAAAACCAGTGTAGAGAGCACCTTGCTTGATTTATTTAATTCCATCCTTACTTTGGAAGATGGATAAGGGGGCTTTTGGGAGATCCTGGATTTCATGGACAGTATAATTTCTCTTAACACATTCTCAGTGGGCCGCTCTGCCATAGATCCCTTAAATCATGTGTTTAGATCCCGGTGAATTCAGCGGGGAGGGAAGCGTGTGCTTCATGGTCGTGGTGCTGGAGTTACGGAAATGCCTCCCCACTTTATCAAATCGGGGTCAAATATTTGTAAAAGATGATACCGTAGTGATAGGGATGTGAAATATCTCGCCGTTCGTTGCCGCGAGCCCGGCTAACGGCAGTTTTGCCTCTCGATTTGCTTGCAGAACAAAGTGTTCATCTACCGGGGCAAGGAGTACGAGCGCCGCGAAGACTTCGAAGCCAGGCTCCTAACGCAGTTTCCAAATGCAGAAAAAATGAAGACGACTTCTCCTCCAGGCGATGACATCAAAACCTCCTCTGGCCAGTGTATCCTTGCATTTCCCCATGTGGAAGCCGAGGACGCACCCGGGCTGGCTGTTCCTGGCCACTGGAGCAGGGGCTGTTGCCCTTCTGTCTTCATCAGACCCATGTGTAGATCTGGTTGTTGCAGGACTTTAAGCTGCTTCCCATTTGAGTCATCTGTTTTTCAGTTCTTAACCTGTGAATTCAGATATTCAGTGCTTTACTGTAAAGCCCAAGCTTGATTTACCACCTAAGTTTCACAAGCCAGTGTCGGAACAAATTGTCAGGTGAGTTTTGGTGGTTTTGGCCGTTTTATCAGTCTCCCCTCTAACACTTAAATTAGGTCTTTGTATAACAAATGCTACATAAAGTGAGTAGTGCTTCCAGTCTGTCCATAAGCAATAAATGAAAATCATGTGTATATGTGAAAGGAAAACTTGGTGAGGAGGAGTGCGTTGGGGCTTGATTCCCTGGCATGGCATCCCGGGTTAGTAGCTAGTAGTGACTATCAGTTAATAAATAATAAAAACTGTACCTTGGATGGCCCTCAAATGACTCATGTAAGTGTGTGGGGCTGGTCAGTCACTTTGGGAGCTCTTTTCTACAATTCTTAAATTCTCAATTAGATTTTTATAAAAATTCTTGAAGCACAATAAGCTATATTTTCAGATAATTCAGACAAGCTTATGTTGTTACAGATAGCGTTCTCTAGTTTGCTAGGGTTGTGTTTTAGGAACGTATATCTAGATGTTCCTCTGCACATGTGCAGCCAAAGAACGTAGTGGTTGGTGTCTTTCCTGTTAGTAGGAGTCTTAAGTAACCCACTGAAAACACTCATCTCACAAATATTTTATACTTTTTATATTTGCATAATATTTTATACTTG
>VZSV01000093.1:1606482-1688500 GCA_013398735.1 Nothocercus julius | reverse complement strand
CAAGTAACAATTCCTAAACTGGAAATATTTGATACTGATTATGCTTTTCCTGGGATCTTTTCTTTCCAGTTTCTATAGAGTCAATGAAGTCCAACGGTTTGAGTATTCACGCCCCGTTCGAAAAGGAGAGAAAAACCCAGATAATGAATTTGCGGTAAAAAAAAAAAGAATCATACTTTTGGGTTTTGTGTATTCCCCTCCATTCTGAGAATCCGAACCATTCTCTGTTTTGGTTATTTAAAAGTAAATTTTAGGTGTAAAGCGATTATATTTGCTAGTAGCTCAACAAAAAAGCAATTTATCATGTTCTATTTTATGCTAGTGAAAAAAAAATTGCACAAATATTTATTTAGTTTGTTAAAAGCTATTTTGAGAAAGACGCTCAAAACCGTTAGGATTTAAAATGTAGATGTCTCCTGCTGAATCCTCTCTTGCCATGAGGATTCCAGTCAGGCATCAATTAAAACCGATCTTTTTGCAACAATCCTCTTTTCTTTTTTTCTCTCCGTATGTTTCATCTAATGGTTAATAAAACTCATTTGAGCACAGGTTGTATTCCTCAAAATGTTTACAACAGGTTGCATAAAACTGATTACCTTTTTTTATAGACATCATTTTATTCACAGTGGTTCTAGTAGGAGCCGTTAGTAGTAACGTAGTAGTAATTAAAATGCTAAATTCATTCATCATTTCTTAAGCAAAGAACGTAGTTTTCTGTGTAGGAGTGGGGCCTAGTCATCCGTGTTAAACAATATTAAATCATCGTCAATCCTTAAATTAAAAACAGCAAAAGGATGTGCAAGTAAAGCCCTTGAAGTTCACAGCAGTGTGCATTGCTGAAGCACCAAGTAGTTCAGGTTGGGGCCTCAAGGTCGCCAGGGGAGCTCAGGATGGTCCAGCCCACGCGACTCCTCAGGGCGTTTATGCAGTTGTCTCTTGAATCCTCCACGGATGGAGGTGGTGCAGCCTTCCCGGGGATCCTGTCCCACTGCTCCGCTGCCTTCATGGCAAAAAAAGCTTCTTTTCCCTATATCAAGTCAAGATATTGTAGTTTTATGGAAGATGGTCCTTAAAAGCCCTGGAAGTTAAACTAAAAGAAATGCCTGTGCAGTAGGTGGATCTTCTACATAATGTTCTCCTTTGGTTAAGAGAGAGCAACATTTCTCTGCTAATACAGCAGTGTCAAAGTGCCACGCCACCTCAGATGGACATCAGCGCTATGCAACTGTCTCCAAACCCAGATTCCTTCTCAATGCCTGCTGTGCTGCAGCTGCTTCTGATGATGATGATGATGGTTTAAGTCTGTGCTTAAGACAAAAGGCGTCCATCCAGTAATGAGGGGTTTGTGTCACATTTGCAGAATATGTGGATCGAGAGAACCATCTACGTGACGGCCTACAAGCTGCCCGGGATTCTGAGGTGGTTTGAAGTCAAATCGGTTTTCATGGTAAGATCAATTTTGCTGTATTGAAATTGCACAAAAGAGCGTGTTTCGTACACAGGTAGCAAGCATTTCTACTTCTGCACGACTGTGCTCGAGGGAACAACCAGTCAATGCAGCTGTGTTTGGCACAGGAACACGAGGTCAGCTTGCTGGCGTGCTGCAGGCGCGGGCGGCCGGGGGCCGTGCGTGGCCGCAGAAACGCTCCTTCCCTCCCGTGCAAGGAATGGAGCGGGCCCAGGTCTGCCCGAGCTGCAGGGCCAGGGCAGAACGGGCTGCAAATACTGTTAGAAAGAACTTCTGGCTTTCGGCTGGCCATAAGCCTGGAATGAAGGAGAACCCGAGATATAGGGGGAGACCCTGTTACATAAAAGCCAACCTGCATTTTGGAAAAGAGGATTTAGATATTTCAGTTGCAGTTTATGCAAAATGTACCACAGACCTGCTACACTCTACATGTCGGCATTTCTTCGTAAACTTATCATTCGTGATTAAACATTAAACATGTTTATGTTGCTTTTATTTTCCATAGTTAGCTAAAATATACCCTAGCAGCCTGACTAACTCAAAAATATACATTTCTCTGATAGTACCACTTACGCTGCTTACACTGTTTGGATAAGACATGTCCATTAAATGTCTTAAAAATCAAATTATTCTTACGCAGCTATAATTTTTAAGTAGCAGTAAAAGCATTGTTACTGCAGTCTTTAAATCTCCCTTGCGAGGCTTATTTTTAAAGGGAAAGAACAATTTGCATATGATTAATTAAAACCTTTTTCACTGCTCCATTGAGGTTATGTTGGACAGTTGTATTTAGACGAACAGAAGTAATGCAGAAAATTACTAATGGTATCTATAGTAACAGAATATGAATGTGATATTTGACAGTAATAAGCAACTGTATAAACCACATTGAATTTTTAATGAATTTTGCATTTTCAGTATAATCCTGATGGAGAAGATGATTGTATTTATCTTCCTGATTGCCAAAAGTGTGGCTTTAGAAGGGCTGGCAAATCTGATGAAAGTCTCTTTTCCTCACAAGTTAAGAACAGAGCCTGACAGGCTCCTTTATGCAAGCAATTTGTATACATGCACCTTTAGCGCCAGGCTTGTCACAGAAATGTGCATAAATCCTGGGAGAGTGCTTTCTATAAGCTTTTTGTAAGTAAGGATTATATTAGTCACACAGTTGAAAAATGATACCAGAAGGGAACTTAATAATATGTGGGAAGACAGCAAAGGATAACTTTTGACCGAGCTCTGGCATAGTTACTACAAAATTGGTATCGACTTTCTTCAAGATTGCTGTCAGCTGCGATGCTAGAAATGTGATCACCGAGCCTGCATCTCTCTCATCCTAAATGCTGAGTTTGGATACAAATATCATTGCTATTTTGCTAAACACAGTGAACTAGAATATCTGTGACCATTTTATATTTTGTTGATGAAACTGGAACATCTTTAAATGAAGAGGTGAGGTTGTAGCAAATCAGTGCTAAGAGAGGCTTAATTTAATAAATGCAATATATTGTGTTACATAATCAATAGAAATGGGCATCATGTCCTCAAACATATTTGTTTTTATTTTAATTATTTTAATTATTTCTGAACAATTTTAGCTAAACCTTTTCAGCTGGTTCATTATCTACGAGGAATGTGTTCATTATTCTGAATCTAATTTGCTGAAGTTTGGCCTAAACAATTTTAGAGGAAAAAATTTGCTGAGGTCAGCCAGTGAATTGGAAACTGGATTTTGAATTATAGTTGGTGAATTTAAAAAAATGCACAGTTACTAATCTATACTTTGTTTTGATGTTTAATCTTTAAAGTGTTGCAAATATGTATCAGGACTATATAATTTTTTCTTTGCCATAAATAGATTGCTCAGTGCTCAAAATTGGCAAGCTCCTTGGAAGAAAATTCGTAATTGCAAGTAGGGAAATTTAGACTAAATAGCCTTCAACAAGGTCCAAGGCACAGCTTATAGGAGGCTGGAAACTCCAACCTTCCATCTGCTTGGAAAAAACTGGGTGAGAGGATTGTCCGAGCTCTAGAAGAAAGGAGAGCGAGAAAGCGAGCCGTGATTGCTGACATAGAAAAGTTGCAAAGACGCCTGTCAGCTCAATGAGTGCTAATTTCTATAGATAGTCAAGAGCTTTAAAAGCAATGGGTTCATCAACAAATTATTGGCTAGCTATAAGCCCGTTAATAAAAATGACAAGAGTCCTAAATTTAGCAGGGGATGTGCACAACACAGCGCGAGCTGTTCTTGACGGCTGCAGTGCTGAATAGGGTCTTATTCATTCTGCCCGAGCGCGGCTGCCAGCAGCAGTCATCCTGCAAGCTTTGGGTCCGGGCGTCTTGCAGGCGTTTGGGTAGCAGATGCAACAGCACATGGGGCCTCTTACCTTCCCTCCTTAAAATAATTCCCTAGGTGTACTTCTAAAAATGCTAATTAAAGCATCCTTGATGTAATCAGATGGCAGGTGTAAGAGTAACAACTAAAGAGATTTGATTATAAGTGGTTCTCAGCAACATGTTAAGCAAGCGATAGCTAGGTAGAAGTGCAGCTTTGTTTATGTAGCGTTTATGTAAATCAGGGTGTAATCAAATATACACTTGCTTTTTCCTCACAGGCCCCAATTAACCTTTCTTTTCTATTCTTAACACATCATTTTTTGAAATGCAAGAAGACTCTGACTTCGATCTTCCAGCGAGGACTTTCAGAATTGGGGGTTACTTCTAGTTAGCAGAGGTTTTTTTAGCCCGCTCACTAAATACGTCTATTTTAGGTACATTTTAAATGTTTGAACTTGTTTTTCAATATGAACAGCCATCTGTCCCAAAAACACAGTGTCTGATCATAAATAATAGTTGGAGATCAGTCAATTAAAATCAGGTTTTACACATTATGAGAACCACTTCACCCCATGAAGGCATCGGAGGATCTCTCTCCATTGAAGTCAAGACTATCAGAGAGAAAATTTCATCCTTCAATTATCTCAGTTAGGGAGAAGAAAATGTGGCCTGATGGAAGAAAGCGTGATGGATAGTGCAGAAGCCGTCTCTTCCACATATTAAACTCTATTTCCCTGGACATACACCAAAATAATCACTGCAAAACTCCTTGATTTTTGCATTGCTTAAGAAGACATTTTCCATCAGAAAATCCACATTAAGTTATCATTTCTTTCTTACTGTTGCATTAAGCTGGATTTTTCTTTCTACTTCTAAGATTTATCGGTTCTTAATCCGTGATGTTCTCCATAATCTTTCAAAAAAAAGTCCTGAGTCCTGTCAGAGCCTTTCTCATTTTGTGGCTCTGTCATGCCCCTGAGGTCTAATCTCTACTGTAGCAGAGAAATTCATTTAACTTTCTCCGATGATATTGATAATCATACCAGTTATCACTATATATATATATATGTACACACACACCAAACATTTAACTGCACAAAACAACTCTTTCTACCCATTAGTTAGGTTATCTTTTGTATCTTTTGTTGTGAAACTTCAGAAATGTTTCGAGCCATGGTGGTTGGGTGGCAGCCAGGTCTATTGAAGTGACCTGGCTGGTAAAATCTCTGTTCCTTAATTAAAATCTCCTTTTGTTGTCATTTTAGGTTGAAATCAGTCCGCTGGAAAATGCAATAGAAACTATGCAGTTAACAAATGATAAGATCAATAATATGATTCAACAGCATCTGAATGATCCAAACCTACCTATTAACCCTCTGTCTATGCTGCTAAATGGCATAGTGGATCCTGCGGTCATGGGAGGGTTCACAAACTACGAAAAGGTAATGTCAAAGTCAACCGTCCTGTCCCACGCCACCTCTTTGCACCAGAGAGTGTCCGCGCGTGTTAGTGCACGAGCAACATCCCCTCGCGCCCTCTCTGCAGTGCAGAACGTTGCCTGGGACCTCCATTCCTCGGTGTCTTCCGTGTATTTCTGATATTTCTGGAGACGTTTTTGCCTTTCCAAGTTTGATGCTCAGCATCTGCGGTGATACTCAGCACTGATGCTGAGTAAAAGCTGCTCAGCAGCAAGCGTATTTTAACTGCCAGCAAATTCACATAGGCGCATGGTGGATGGTTGCTCGCTGGAGTTACAAACTGAGATTGATGACAGCTTTGCTGCACACTCCGGATGAACTTTGGTGACCAAAGTAACTGATTGCAATTTTCTCATTTGCTTTCAAATACATGAGTTTATAAAGATTAATCAAGTAATAGAGATGACTTCTGAGATACCAGCCAGTTGCAAATCTCTCTAAATAATCTTAATGGCTTGTTACAAATAAAGTGTTAAAAGCTATATGGGACAAGATATTAACACTGGGAAGCTGTAAACACTGTATTTATTATTCATACTGTGAAAATTAATCATATTAAGCTGGCATACACAGGCACCGTGTCTGAATAACGTGAATGAAGCAGCTGGTTTAAGCTGCTGTCGGGAGTAGGTGTTGATTCATGTTCTGAAATAACTGCTCATTTCTCTCTTATGTCTAGGCTTTTTTTACTGAAAAATATATGCATGAGCACCCAGAGGACCATGACAAGATTGAAAAACTGAAGGATCTGATAGCTTGGCAGGTAAGAATTTTTAAGTCATGTTGGTCAGGGGCCAAGTACCCTGCAAAGGCAGCATATTGTCACTTTTGAGAAAATTCAGACATCAAACTGTTCACCCTGTTCACTTCTTTGGCATTTAAAACTGTCTTGGAACATGAGCTAAAGTTCATCTTCTCAAATATGGCATAATTTGTCATTTGATAAACCCACAAGTAACAAACATGATTAACCTTTTTTTTTTTTTTAATGCATCCTGTTGAAAAAATATCCCATGTCCCTGAAATGAGAAGATACCTTGTAATAACGTTGCCTAGCACTACTGGCAGTTCAGTTTTGCTTTTTGGGTTTCGTAAGATTGCTTTCAGAAGTACTTCTCTAGGTTCAGGGTGAAATGCTTGCCCATGAATCTCACCTTCTCCTGCCACAGCCCAAGAGAGAATTTCTTCCCATGGTCCCTTCTTTCTCCAAACAGCGTATTTTCCTTTTCCTGTATTGTATATGTGCTCTTATAGGACTTTTTAGCACATAATCTTAAATGTGGAAGTTACTAAAACTAACCTACTATAGGTAGAAAATTCATCTAGCCACTCTGAGAAATGTTTAAGATGTTCTCTATATAACTTAATATGGTATAAAAATGCTGTGGATCCATAAATGCCATAATGAGTGATGAAATTATCTGGTATTTTTATGATCATTGGCCAAAGCAGAGGTAATTTAAATTTAATGCAGGTAATATTTTCTGAACCAGGACTTGAACCCAGATTTCCAGTCCAGTGCCTGAAACAAAGCAGGATCTTTTTTTTGTCTGAAGAACTGGATTTCCATGTACCAAAGAATATTTTGCAGGACAAACTGGAAGTAATTCCAGTTTTGTCCCATAGCTGTATGCTGACCTTTTTTCAGTGGTCTCAAGATAATTTTGTGATAGCTAAAAAATGCCAGTGTGACTAAGCATGTTTTTCCTGCAGCAGAAAAAAGTACATCATTGTCTTTTTATATTCAATTCTGCATTTGTAATAAAGGGAATAATTTACATTTCTAGAGGATTCAGTTTTAGAGGTAGTTAAACCAAAGATACAACTGAAAACAAAAAAAAAACAAAAAATCCCTCTGAAGGCTATAAAACGACCCCTGAATAAAAACTCTTTTGGTCTGCCAAAAATCTTTTTATTTATTTTATTTTTTATTCTGTGAGTTGTTACAGAAGATAGGATTTTAGGATCTTTTAAGTTCTATGGAGGAAAATAATTTGATCCCAGAAGACTAACTTCATGTCAACTCTCTGTCTTTGTCTCTAATAGCCATATTTTAAATGAATTACAGATGCATTTTTCCTCAGAAAAGGCTCACTTGGCTGACATTTGTGTATTAAAATAAAACTACTATTCCAGCTAATCACATTTTATTTTAATTATTCAGTGGTTTTAAGTATACAATTTCCCATCAGTATTTTACTTCCAAACAATGGGAACTGAGAAGGAGGGAGAAAAGGGATCAAGAGAAGCTATTTATTATCTGCAGTACTTTCCACGGGAAGGTCTAGCCATTTCACCGTGGAAATCAGTGCTTTGGAATTAGCTTAGTCCTTGGGTGTGCATGTCAGGTAACCTAAGACTTAAACCTCTTCTAAAAATATTTCACAGTTTTCAAACACATATAGCATAACTCTATAGGAGGGGGGGAAGCTTATTTCTAAATAAATATTGGATCGTGTAATGAGCCAGAGTTGTTATGGAAACTTTCCCAACTAAGTCAGCAGCTTGAATTCATCAATGACTTGACAGTGATTGAAAGTAAAAATGAGTTTTCATTTTTCAATAACAGGTACTGTGGTTCTTGGGGTTTTGTAATCACATAGAGATTTTCTTTATGCAGTATAAATCAATCTGGATATATGAAATAGTAGTCTGACAATCATATTATCAGCTGACTATTTATTTTTTTCTACCCCTTTACCTTGCCTTTGTCTCCGTCGTCCTTTGACATTCCTGCCATGGAGGACATGCTGCTTTCATAATACCTGTGAATTTTAATTCTCCATTTCTTTCTGCCTATGATTTTTTCAGCTAAATATCATTAGTAATGTCCATTTTTGTCCAAGTTAGTGTTTTTTTTTTCACTTAGAAAATAATGTTTCTATGCAGCTACATAATTTCAAGCTGCTGTTTTATTCTAATGTAATGGTACCAAAGCCCACCCTGATGCCATTAGCCAGTGTATTTACAGCATGCAACAAGTAGTACATTGCAGTAATGATCTTGTGCCGCTTCTACATCACTGAAAGAATTGTAGCAGACAAAAGTTAACAGTTTCAAAAGCGTATTTTGTCAAAAGATTTTATTTTAAGCTATGTTATATTTTTATTTAGGTACCTTTTTTATACTCCTCACATGAGCAGAAAATCAAGATCTTTTTTCAAAAACAAGGATTAATATTAAATTGGAATACAGCTTTGCGAAGTGTAAAATCAACAAAGAATTATGGAATAAGTACTATCTTGAGCTGCTTTCCTTTCTCCTTTGGGTTCAGCTAAATACTGCTGTCTTGACTTTTTCATTCACCTGTCCAAAGCTGAGGACACCCCGTTTAGGGTTGTTTAAAATACCCCCATCAGCAAACGCATCCCTTGCTCCAAAGCCAAAGTGGCTGAGTGACGGGCGCCTCTGTCTCCTCATGCTGCAAAGATTCATCCCAGTGGAAAATTCATCCCCCCTTAGGCAGGTTTTTCCCTGTGTCCGTGTGTAAAAGGGAGCAGCAGGAAGCGTTTCCAGGTTAGTGGCAGAGGTTGAGGCAGAGTGACAAAACAGGCTGAAAGCCCATTCCTTCCTCTGATAAATGCTTAAAATACTAGGGTTGGGTGGAGCAGGGCAAATATTCAGACCAGGAGATCTGGCAGGAATTCTGTAGCAATATGAAATTTAGCTGCCAGTAAAGGAATTCCCCAGGGAGCAGCAAGCGGCCTCCTCCTCCTCCTCTCCACAGACCTTCTCTGCTTTCCCGCACATACAGTCGGTGCCTTCTCTTAAGCCGACAAACACTGTTACTGCTTTACTTCCTTCACAAAGGAAGCACCGACACTTTTTTAATGTCTGCAGTGTTTACCAACAGAAAAAAATATCTGCATTTGCTTCCTATGGCCTCATTTTTCCGCCTTGGAGATGCTGGTTCTGTCGGAGGGGCTCATTAGCCATTTTCTCCTTACGGAGATGATCGCAGAGCTGCCCGCTCTGTCAGCAAGTCTCTCTAAATAAATGAGCCATTTGACCACTCGCCCTTTCAAAGCAAGAGGGTCAGAATTTGGCCTGATGTTTAGGAACATTTTCAAATTCATTTACTTACCTAGAGCAGAGAAATTAGCTGATTTTAATGTTAAATCTTTATGGCTATTTATATGGCTTTTTTATAGCCATATGGCTATAAATAAAAGTGGCTACAGTGAAAAATACTGTCATTTTTTTTTTCCCCTAAAAAGAACTACCCAGGGAAGTAACAGCTGTGCCCTGTTAAATAGGAGCAAAACACATGGAATCATCTTGATAAGATTTCTTGAGCCTGTTCATCCGTAATTCATCTGTGTATTTATTATCCTCCTTACTAATAAAGCTACTCATTCTGATTGCTGCTCAGTCTTATTAGAAAAATCTGTTTTTAATCAGTATTATGATTTAATTATAAATTATTAAGAAGAAGCTTCTTAGCTTGATTGCTGCAGAGAATATCTGAGTTGGAATCAGAGCACTGTGTGGGCTGAAATGGACCTGGAAGAGGAAATATTTTTCCTAAGCTTGAGATAGCAAACTCTAATGGTGTGTCTGGATAGCTGTGGGAATGAAAATGTCTCTCTCAAAACATTTTAAAAGGTCAGCTACACCTCCACGCTATGAACTAATTATATAATCCTGTGTTGGCATGGATATTTTGTGACAGAAGCCTTGCAGATAAATGATTACTTTCAGTTACAAAAGAGAATTCATTTAATTCTTTCTCTCCTGTTTTGTTCTTAGAGGAAATAAAATAATTTCACTGACGGGAAGTGCAAGCTTTTATAGAGAGAGCAATAAACTTTATTAATAAATATTACTGTGTTTTATATATATATGTGTATGAATATCCAAGGATATAGCTGCTTTGCAGTTTTAGAAAAGGCATTCATTAAAGCCAACATGTCAATATTTTCTTCCCTAAGTTTTTATTATCAGGAAGCTAGGAAAGGACTAATATAAATAACCCAGTTTGCAAGTTATCATTCATCAGTCTGCTCCTTTAACGTATATACAGCACGTATGAGGTTGGTGAATATAACGTATTAGGAATATCAGTGCTCCCAGATAAATTCAGATATGCCCCTAGTACATGATCACTGGGCAGAACGATGGAGATGTCAATTTTGAAGGACTGTGGGTGGTAGAGAAAAAAGAAAATATGTGTGAAGTTCCTCAAGTGCCTTTTTTACTATGTTGTGCTTTATATGTCTTTTTTTTTTTCTTTTTTTTTTCTATAAAATCTTTCACTCCTCCTGCAATATATGCAGAAAACTTGCTCTAATCCTTCACTTGCAAAAGGCTGGCACACTAATTGTAATCCCGTTCTGATTCCCAGATTCCCTTCCTGGCTGAAGGCATCCGAATCCATGGGGAGAAGGTGACGGAAGCGCTGAGGCCGTTCCATGAGCGGATGGAAGCCTGCTTCAAGCAGCTTAAGGAAAAAGTAGAAAAACAGTATGGTGTCAGAACTGTTGTAAGTTATCCACAAGCTTTATGCTTCAAAGAGTACTTGGAGTTATTGCTTAAATTGCTGGGAACTTTGTATTTCTCTGTTATAACTCTAACTGATTAGCAGAAGCAATATTAATGTGGGATTAATTAAGTATCCTGCAGAGCATAGTGATTTTCTTCTAATTTAGAGGTTATAGCAGCAATGGAATTAAGTTCACTGTTGGACATGGACATCATTTGCTTAACGACCCCCAAAATTTCCAGAAACAGAGTCCTAGAAGGTACTGTGGTTGGCCGTGTGTTGCACCCCAGTCAGACTGTGTGTCACGTAGGGTTGTACCCACGGTGTCTCTGGTTACTGCTGCCGTGATCTCGTGCTGGGGGTAGACGCGGTTGTACCCAGTGGTCTTCACTTGGTGCCATCAGATCGTTGCATAGTGAGCAGGTAGTGTGAGAGCTGACCAGAAGCCTTTGCTACTTCATTTCACAGAGTGGATTTTTAAGTTGCCTGAATCTGTTCGTTGAAAATCAGGGCACTTCTTCAATGTTGCATTTTTAAGGAATTTTTTTAAAAATCACCATCGAGGGGTCAGCACATGGTGGTTCTAGAGCTGAATGTCACCTCTCTGCTGTTTTAATTCCTTTACAGATGTCAGGACTGTCCTGCTCTTCAGTAGTGGGCTGCTCTTAAGTGCAGTTGATGTCTGATTTTCCCATATGGTGCCACCACTCTACGATTAGGGAGGCAGTAGTAGCTGCTACTTGATGAGATTTAGTAGATTTAGTAGTGCTGGAGTTCATGCTTCTGTCATTCAACCAAGCTATTTCCAGTTTCTACTTCTGCTTCTCTTCAACGCACAAACAAGAATTTGGTGGTGTTTCCAGTTAGGTTTTGTTTGTGTTGCACTTAGGCGAAGGAGGCCAAAAGCTCTCAGACTCCTTAATTACAATAAAACAATGACAGTATAACTGGTAATTCTATAAAAAAAAAAAAACTCATGGAACAGATGCTATTTTATGAATCAGTTTTTAAAAAGCCAAGAGTGGAGAAGCAACTGGTATTTTAAGACTGAGTTTGCTGAGCTGGTGTCCTAACTAAAGACTGCTGGGCCTGGTTTAATGCTCCCCATGCTGCGGGTTCTGGCAGTAGGGTGGCAGTTTCATGGCTGTTAAATTGGGGCTGGGTCGTTGCTTTTGGAGGTGCTCTGTCCATTAATGCGTGTGTTTAGGCAAGCGTTACTTCACTGTTCCACGTGCAGCTTAGCTTTAAAGGTTATCTCTGCACCATGAGACTACAACCGACGGCAGTTGTGTTTTTGTCTTGCGCTTGGCATCTGCAACACAATTCCATAGAGAGAATCGAAGAAAAAAAATGGGTCCTCTTCATGCCTTCCCCTCTTTCCAGTCCTTAAATCTTCCCAGGCAAGATTATCAGATGGGAGCTCCCAGCTAGGCTAAGAATCCAAGTGACTGTTCCCAAGACAGCAGAAAAGTGGAGTAAGATGACATGTTCCTTACTCCTCTCGTTACTGCTTTCCCCTGGCAGCAGCCTACTTTATATTCTGCAGTCTAGTCCTTAATAAATTAAGAAATGAGGTTGAGAAAAAGAACAAAATGGGAAAAAAAAAATGTTTGCAAGTTCTCCAGTTTCATTTCTTTCCCTAGATAAGCAGCAGTCACTGAAATGTGCCTTTCATGAAGGAATGAAACCCCTACGAGAGGAGGCCTGGAAACCAAGGCTCTCTTTGTCCAGCTCCAATTATGGCACTGCTTCTATCGGTGCATGTCCGTGACCTTACGGATGCTACGCCAGAGACGTATATGCTGGTATAAGGGGGTTTCCAAAGCTCTCGCTGGAAAACCCCACAGGGATTTTGTCTGAAGGACGGATAAATAGGGATACAGGGAAGGAGCGAGCTTCAACTTTGTGCTCAACCTCGGTGAGACGCAGAACATCTAGGACTACGTAGGCAGCTGGTGGGGATGGCAAAGCTGTGCTGTTGCTCTCCAAGTCCCCAGAGCCCAGGGCAACCATCCTGCTGAGCTGGCAAACCATCCCGCCGAATGTCACGGCAACCGAATCCCAACAGAGATTTGTTTTCAGTTTTTTCTGTAGCAACGATGCGCTTTTGCACCAACAACACCAACATCCTACATGGGACTTGTCCATCTTCATAGCGTCCTTCTAAGAATCGCTCAGCCTGCTGTCCTTTAAATGCCGTCTAGCCAATATATGTAGGGGGACGGTATATCATATAGGAATTTATTCCCAAGCAGAAGAGGAATATTGACATTAATGGCACTTGTGTTTCACTTACTTCAATAACACACATTGGCATTACCAGGCGGGCGCAGGCAAGGCAGGTTCAGGAGCTCTTATCTCTCTGGTTTCCCTCTAGAGTTGTCAGGATTGATGGAGTTTTATCACTTCTGTCTTCCCTGTACAGCACCAATTTGCTGGTAGTTGGCAGAGTGGAAAATCTACCTGTAATTAAGCAGCATGAGGTTCTTATTTGTTGTCTGAAGGAGCTCTATTATTTTATGCCTATATCAGTTATTAATGACTAACAAAGCTTGTATAAATATTCAGGACTCTAAAATTGCCTGCACTTAAAAGAAAAAATTCTTTCGTCTGTGTTTTTCTTTACCAAGATATTACTCTGCAAATTGGCTTTCTTGACATAAAGATCCGGTCAGAGCATTTTCTTCTTTCTAAAAAAGATCATTTTAAATGGGTCGTTTTAAATATACCTAACATCATTTCCATTGCAGAGATGAGTCAAAAGTTCTTTGCAAGTAGCTGCTTTTTAAAGCCTGTATGTTAAAAAAAAAAACAAAAAGGCATGTAAATTCCACTGCAGCAAATGAAGTATGAGAAAAATGTTTAAAATTGTGCGTGTTCGTGTAGATCAGGAGCTCAGTAGACAGTTTTTGTCTTTTAACCTTCCTTGGCGCTGGTCTCGCTGCCGTGGCGTGTGGTTCCTGATTTAAGTGCGCGGAGGGCAGGAGGCGGGCGCGCAGCCTGGCCCCGCGTCCTGCTCACTGCCGCCTCTTCCCGCAGCCGCCGAGCGTGGACGAGCGGCGCGGCAGCCGGCCCCGCTCCATGGTGCGCTCCTTCACCATGCCCTCGTCCTCGCGGCCCCTCTCCGTCGCCTCCGTCTCCTCCGTCTCCTCGGACAGCACGCCTTCCAGGCCCGGCTCCGACGGGTAAGGCAGCGCGCAGGCGCAGGGCTCGTCTTTGCAAGCAGGCTCAGCGTGCAGCTCTCCTGCTGAGCTGCGCAGACCTCGATGCTGGCGCACTCTTAATCATTCCAGCCTCCGTTAGCTCCTCCTCGGTGGCGGCACGAGCGGAAAACTCCACGTATTCGAACAAAAATCCCCAAACAAACAGGAGCCAAATTACCACCTTTTAAAGCCTGGCAGATGGCCTGGTTCAGCACTGATCCTTTGCTAAGCGCTGGATGAAACGCGCGTTGAGCCGCTCTCGGAGGTGCGAGTGGGTGTAGGCCGGG
Source organism: Nothocercus julius (assembly GCA_013398735.1). Lineage (NCBI taxonomy): Eukaryota > Metazoa > Chordata > Aves > Tinamiformes > Tinamidae > Nothocercus > Nothocercus julius. Next base: position 1,674,245 of record VZSV01000093.1, on the reverse strand, counting down.
AGAGGGAAGGGATTAGCTCCCTGCTCAGTCATTTCTTCTCTCTGCTGCTCTCGGAAGCAAAGCTGCTTATGGCAAGACTGTGCTTCAAGCCGCACCACGCTATTCCACACGAGAGTGGGGAATTGTGTGGCTGAGCCCTGTACCGCAGTCACATCCCTCAAAAGAGAGAAGCCGGTTTCGGTCTGGAGTGCCCGTTCAGCCTCAGAACTTCCTTTTCTCCCTTCTCTCCACGCCACCATTCCCAAAATGCAGGAATGCAATATTTAACCATGCGGCAGTGCTTTAAAAGCCTCCTGAAGGACTGCTAACTTGGGGAGATGCGCTGGAAATGTTCGTGTCCCCTGTGCTCCTTCACAGCTTGTTATTTACTGACTAGAGAGCAAAAGCATTGAATAAAATTAAGTGCAGCACCTAAGGACCAACATGATACTTACCTTGATTACAAACAATTTATATGCCCATTGGGAATGAAGTGCAAACAGAGAGCTATTCAGATCTCATTACATTACCCTCCACAGCATACACACAGTAAATCATCTTTGTAAAAACACAGGACAGCAACAATTTTATCAGGGATGATAAGGCCTTTTGACTAATTCATGCCTAATGTTGTCTTCCTTGAACTTGGGGCTATCTGCCATCCTAGGTCAACTTTCATGTATCTCAGAAGAAAATTATTTATGCTCCTCTCCCATGTCTCATCCTTTATTTGTCTCTTGCTGCCTCTACCTCCTTCCCTTTTGCTTTCAAGATGGTTGTATGCATTTTTCTGTCTTTGCTGAGTGTTACTTTGTTAATTTTTGCATCTCCATCCCAGCTGTGTTATAGTCTGTGTCATTCAGCGGTTTAGGAGGATCTCATGAGTCAACTCAATAAGAATACGAAAATGAAACTCCCAGGGATCACTTTGCAGCTCAGCTCCTGCTCAGAGCCTGGGGCAATATAGTTATAATAAATATGAGGACATCATAATGAACAAATTTCATTGCAAAGTGAACCTGAGAATATGCTTGTTCGCTTGAGCAGTGGAGCAGGAGCAGGAAAATCATCAGATTAAATAACCTAGCGGAAGACCTCTAAAAGCTGGTGAAAGACAGTAAGAGTTATGTGGGTGCTCTGTAACTATTAAGCTAGAGGAAGTTAACCCATGCACTCGTAGCTCATTGCTTTTATGGTCAGTTGTCCATCCCCTCCTTCCAGTTCCCCACTCTTCCTATGTTACTTCTGAGGTTAGAGATGGAGCTAAGAAAAATAAATGCAAGTGGATCTGATGGAACGTTTTGCTCAGATCACCCTACTTAATGTTTTATGCTGTCTCCCGGCTTTATAGCTTTTAAATAGTAAAAAATCAAAGCAGACACTGACGCAGTAAGTGTTTTACAACTCCCAAATCCTCTTATCATTAATACTGTGATCTTAAAAAAAAATAAAAAGCCCTTTCTTTTATTCACTGCTTAAAATGGGCCTTCAGAAGTATCCACAGGAACCCTAAGCCTCAGCTGGGAGAGGGGAAATCCCAGGAAGTCCCTGTGACAGCGCAGTTCCCACCTCCTCCAACCCTGAGCCTGCTCTAAGTGTGGGCATGCCATGCTGACAGATGCAGTGTTTATCACTGCTACATTTCATACAAATAATTAATAGCGTAATAATGGTGATACTTTGAAGGGAAGCAATTAACCACGGTCTAAAAGGTGGCAATTCCTCCTGTAAATTGTAACCAGCATGCCAGGCAGTGGCACTGTCCCTGGGCTCCGGCACGTAGCCAAGGCAGCCCTCGGATGGCTAACACGCCAAAAGTCCAGAATTCCTCCTTGTTTGAAGTTCTCTGGTTTGGTTTGGTTTGGTTTGGTTTGGGATGAGATAATTTGTGACATCCTCTTAAAATCTGTTAGCATAATTTTACCTAGATTATGTTTTTTAATATTTTATAATGCAAAGCCAATTTTAAAAGTATTCTAGGCCAGGCTAAGAATATTTTCTACTTTCTCTCTCTACTTCTTTTTAAACTAGCTATTAAAGAAGGTGAGACAGAGGAGAGGTTTGTTTAAATCATGGAGTAAAAAATGGCTAAAAAGATTCTTATGTTATTTGGAGTAGTGCTTTATTTAAAATAAAACAAAAACTGTTAAAACAGAAATGCTTTCCTTTAGCAGCTCATTACACCTCTAAGTTTTTTTTTTCTTCATAGCCAGAATTTTGAAAAGTAGCGATGGAGTGTAAGAGCTCCAGGTTATGGTAGCGCTCCATCAGCATTGCGGATATTCCCACCCTGTTTTGCATGCCCCTGTTTTCCAATTGCTTCAGGTAAGGAGCGTTCCAGATGGGAAAGCTCATCCGCTCTTTGGAAGTTAACCCTTAGTTATTCTCAATAAAACACTTAAACTGAAGACTCATCGGATCCTTGAGTTTCTTCCCTGGAAATGTGCTGTAATTTGGCCGAGTGGTAACCATTACAAAACCTCTCGCGCTGCACATGTCCAGTGCCCAGCTTGCTGCACTTCTTCAAAGCACTTCCTCAACTTCCTTCTCTAAGAATACACATATCCTCTTCTCCACCAAAAAACGAGGTGTCCAGGAGGAATTTGAGGCCATTTTTTAAGAGATACCTAAAGCTGCTCTGCTTGCTTGTGCATGGTGAGTGGAGGAGACTTTTCTTTAAGACCTTGTGCATTCGGCTGCCCTCCCTGGGGCAGAGCCGGGTGCCGCTGCCCGGCCGCGCTGCCGCGGTTGGCAGAGGGGGAGCACCGAGGTATAAATTCATTTTTATAGAAACACATACAGTGCAACTCTAGAGTTTGTACAGCTGTAAACCGGGGGATTTACTGCAGGGCAGGGAAATGGGCAGTCCCGATCCTTCAGCAGCTCTGCAGTAAATTTTATTGTGACAATTACGATTTTTATGAACTTCTACCCCCGCTTTGCTTTCTCATGAGTTTTCCTGTATTAACAAAACATCTTTGAACTAAAATGAACTATTTAGGCTCATGTTAGGACAGTGAAAATTAAACTTAAGTGTACGGAAAATAATATATTAGTGATCTAAGTCAAATTTTTTTTTTAGGTTTGTGCTTGAGCCCCTCCTACCGAAAAAGATGCATTCTAGGTCCCAAGATAAATTGGATAAGGATGACCTAGATAAAGATAAGAAAGAAAAGAAGAAGGAGAAAAGGAACAGCAAGCATCAAGAAATATTTGATAAAGAATTTAAATCTACAGATATTTCTCTGCAGCAGTCCGAAGCAGTGATCCTTTCAGAAACGGTAACTTTGATAGCAAGTAGTACTTTATGTAATAGTGAGCAATATTCTTCCTATTTTTAAATAAAAATGTTGAATTTTACAATTAAGTTCATTTTTAAGGTAAAAACAACACTGCCTGAATATATCTGAAGTAAAACAAATGCTGCCATTTTAGCAGTTTCTTGAAGTTATGGTTTCCAGTAGATTGTGATAGGTTTACTCATATTTCAGCTGACTACTGCAAGACACTTTTTGGTGGAAATGTTATAAGGTCATTTCATGCATGGAAATTATGTGTTCTTGAAAGGCTATTTTGAGCAGAAAATTGGGAGCAGTTCCTCTGGTGGCTGCATGTAAGGATATTAACTATAGAGTATATCTCTTTTAAACCTTCTCTTCCTGGCATATATCTAATTCTCTGAAACTGTCCTAAAGGCTTAGGTAACTTTAGAAGTTTTACTTCTTAAATGGAAAGCAAGTCCATTTTAAGCTGGTCAGCAATGTATGAACTTCTAATTGTAACTGTGGAGCTCATGAGTGGGCTCTTGTTTTAGTGGCAGTATATTAAAAACTTGCCCTCAAGCAATAATGGGAATGGTCTCATAAAGATTTGCGTGTGTCCTCTCACAGCAGACTTTGAATTCAGTGGAGTCTTTCGTTGGTGGCCATAGGATTTGCCCTGGACTTTTGAAGCGACTCCTCTCTGAGTGATCGCTCGTGGAACTAGCCCCAGTTCTTGGTATTAACTTAGCAAAAATGCGTATAAAACTCGTTGTGCATTCCGGGAGATTCACCCAAGCCCTTCTGAAGTCAGTGACAGCTTTTCCCATTGACGTCAGTAAATTTGGGATCAGTCCTGGTGTGCTAAAATGGAGATTCCCCCTGCCAAGCCAAGTCAGATGAGCATTGCACAAACATTTTCATAGAGAAAATAAATTTTGCATGAATTTCTATGTCTCATCTTTTTGGCACCGTGCAGTGAGCTCTGGAGGTACATTGCATCAATCATATCTTGACTGACCTCTAAAATGCTAAGATTGCACTTACACCTCCTGGATTCCCAAACTTAATAGCAGAGGGAGAAATAAAAGAAATCTGTAGGAAAGAAATAGAAGAAATTTGATTTTTGGAGCAGCTAAAGCAGATAGGCTTGCAGGAGTCCATTGGACGAGCCAGGACACCTCCAAGGCTGCTGGGGGAGCTGGCTGATGTCCTTGCAAGGTCCCTATCATCATCTTCAAAAGGCTTTGGCGGTCAGGGAAGATTCACAAGTGGAGAAAATGCCAATCTTGCCTGCGCCTGTCTTCAAGAAGGGTCGTCTGGGGATCCGCAGGTCAGCTGGACTCACCTCAGTCCCTGGGACAATTACGGAGCAAATGCTCCTTGAGGCCATTCCCGAACACATGAAAGACAAGCGGGGCATTGGAAACAACCAGCCGTAGTGTACGAAGGGCAGATTCATCTACTTTTAGACACTTACCCTCTTCCATCTTTAAACTAGCAGCGTTCACCAAGACTTATCCCTGTTATTTCTTAGAAGAAAAATTCCTATCTTTATTATTATTAATTTTAACTCTTCCCTGTCTATGCAGCATGTGTTGTAAAAAACAGTATAATCGGAAAAATGTTTTGAAGAATTTTAGAAATACGATGACAGGTCGGGTAAAGATAAAACATGACTTGTCTCAGCATGGCTGCATTCTGGACAGGTATGTGTCCTGTCATCTTCTGTGGGTAAAAACTCCATTTTTCCGTCATTCTGCTTTTGTAAGGTGCTTTGTGTCCAAGTTTCCTTTTTAAATTCAAACTACCCAAAAAGCACTGTTACCCAGAGCAGTATTACAGCTGTGCTTTATGAACAAGAATTTAAGGCACTTGGATTTCTCTTGTCTTAGGAGCTTGGAAGTGGAATGTTTGCCACCCTAAAAAAAAGATTAAAAGGAATCAAAAATATTAAGGATTTCTTTTTTCCAAAAATTTGGAGTAAAGGCTTGATTAGAATTGCAGATTAAAATGAACATGCAGAGAGCTTTTAAAATGAGATTTTAGCAGCAGTGGCATTTTAAAATGAGATCCTACCAGCCTGAGAGCCGTTTTGCTCTCAGAGTGGGAGGGTGCCAAGGATGCACCAGTAACATTCACCCACATCTGCCCGGCGTCCTGCGCTGCTCCGTGCCAAGCGGTGTGTGCAATGGCATCGCCGCTCGCTCTCTGGATTTGCAGGCAGCACCAAGTGAGAGCTGCAGCGAGCAGGTTGGGCAGCGGTTAAGAGTCAGACACTGTGTTATCTAGATTTATACCTTAAATACATTTTTTTCCCCCACCAAAAAAATTCACTATATTCCTATGAATCTTCCAACTGTTCAGAGCCCAAACCCTAATTACAGAGATCTTGTACTGCTTTGATGTTATCCAAAGATAAATTAAACTCTTTGATATACAAAGATCATCAGTAAAGTCTTTATAGTTTTCTAGCAGCATACATCTTTTAAGTATCAGATAAACTTCTTTAATGTAAATTCCCGTTGTTGATTCTTTCACTCTGCGGGGTTGATAGCAAATCTCATACTGAGGCCAGGTAGGTAACAGACAACTCAAAAGCTCAGGTTAGAAATGAGAATAATGGGCTGTATATTTTATTGATTTAAAGACATCTAACACCGCTCACTATTGACCCTGCTTTCATTAGAATAAAAAACATTAGCAATGGGTTCTCCATGGATTAGCAGCCTCCTAAGGTCTAAGGTATGAGCTACAGCTCATACGCTATAGCAAAACCGTAATTCATGTGACCCTGGGAGAAGAGGAACAAGCTTATCAGGATCACGTAAAATTTGAAGTTTGCTTGAAATCTACAGCCATAGAGCAGATTAACCTGTGAATTTGATCTCAAGTTCCAATATAGTTGTCGTTTTTTCTCTTGATTCTGGAGTTCCAGGTTTCCCTAACAATTAGTGTATTTTTCTATGTTACATTTTTGCAATTATATCCCTCTGAGAAAGTGAATACAGCGCTTATCCATTTCCTTAAAACCCTCTTCTAAAAGGTCTTGCAAGAAGAGACCTTTGGAGTCAGGCCTCAGAGATACAGACCATAGAGAGAACACATCTGTTAGGATTTGTACACTGAAAAGATGAGGTAGCATTTGTTCTAAATTCCTCCTTCTCAAAATCCTTTTCAAAAAGAATTGTAGCATGACAAAAGTGCTCGAAAAACACGAGTAGCTCCTACCAGTTTCCGTTTTCCCTACTAGGGTAGCTCGGCTTTCCTGCTCTCAATCTCAGCATCAGGCTTGGCTCCGTTTTCTGCGATCTCCTGGTGAAGAAACCTTGACAAACCAGGCACTCTCATACGAGGCTATAGACTTACTTAGCCCTCGTGCACTTTAAACAAATGTTTGGGGAATTGCCTCATTGCTTCAGAAAAATATGCCAGGCTAAGGCAAGGTGCCTGCATTAAGCCTCATTGTTATTCCCGAGAAGAAAGGAAGAACATTTGGAGCTGTGAAATACTGCGCTAAATCACAAGCATTGAAGGTGATCATTGCCCTGTTAGACTTTGGCAAGTGGTGGGGAAATGGAGCAGTTGCACATTCTGCTGGATTCCTGCTCTGCATGACCTCGAGGAGCTGCCGTCGTGCCGCCCGTATCTGCTTGTGCTCTGGGCCGTGCAGTGGGGAAACGATTACAATTTCTCATTGGTTTTATCCGTCTGCAGATCAGCCCGCTGAGACCACAGAGACCAAAGAGCCAAGTCATCAACGTGATGTCGAGCGAAAGGCGTTTTTCCGTGTCTCCCTCGCTGCCCAGCTCTCAAGTCACACCACCCCCAATAACGCCACGGACAAAACTGTCCTTCAGCCTGCAGTCCAGTAAGTTTGGGGTTGCTGCATTGTTATTAAATTCACAAACTTACAGAATCACAGAGTGGTTGGGGTTGGACAGGGCCTCTGGAGCTCCTAGTCTAGTGCAACATCCTTCTCAAGCAGGGTCGCCTGGAGCGCTTTGCCCGGAATTGTGTCCAGTCCATGTTCCAGGAGGGAGATACGGTTCCTCAGCATTACATTGCTAATGACAATAACTTCCTACACCTTTCTACAAGTTCCTCATACGTGAATCTTTTTATAGTGCTCACTCATTCAGCCGTATTTCTGCAAACAGATTACAATTTTATGAACTGGATAATCATTTCAGGCAGGGTGTTAGTATTAAGATCTCTTTTTTCATTAATATTTCTCTTCAGAAATTCTCAACACCTTGAGTTTTAGTGCTTTCGTTTAGTCTTTGTACCATCAACCATCTGATATGACTTGCAGACACAAAAATTTTCCTCTCAATGTTTCTTGCATTTCTTAACTAACAAGAAATATTTCAATATGTTAGAAAAGCAAGCAAAATTGTTGTGTTGGCAAAGTTTCTTTTCCTTTTCAAATAATCGTTAATTATTACTTAAATAGATGTCAAAAATTGGTGTTGTACTTGGACGTATACAGCATTTTGGATTATAAAGATTAAAAAAAAATCCTCTGATGTAATTATACCTTAAAAGAGCTTTTATTTGCTCTGTAGTGAATGCAAGAATAAAATGTTTGTCTTTTGCAACTATTTTCATTTGACATTCTGACATCTGTCACTCAGCTTTTCTGTAAAACACTGTATGCTTGGTCCAGTCTTTTGGAAACCTATCACAAAACTATGTGTAGTACAACACTTACTTCTTTTACAGTGCTGTTTTCCAAAAACTGATTTCAGAGTTCTCAGTTCCTGGCACTTGACACGCACACACTCATAAAAATTGATCTTTCTGATACATGTACCCAACTCCTCATACAAGAGACCAGAGTTACATGTTAGTAAAGAGCAGTTTAGATGGTCAGTTTTAAGAAAACAAATCTTGTTTGGTCAAGTTCCCTTTTCTGATTCACCTTTTTAATGTATTTACACATTTTCTTTAAATATTCAGCCTTTTAGAAAAATCTCATCACAGCAAATAGCAAATACCTATGCTGTGAACGGGGATGTGTTTATTGCACAACCCTGTAGCAACGGAATTGGTCTCCAAAGGCTGGGCCTTTTCTGTAATGGTTTCACATTACTGACTACAGAGCTAATGTGGAAGAGGAGAACCAAGTACAAATCAATGCAGCATCTCCTTGGCATAGGCAGACACCCAAAGCAATCGTTTTGATAGGTGGGAACTTTCTTTCCAGTTTTGATATTCAAAAATTAGCACTATATTAAAAACTGAAAATACAGAGAAAAATGAACAGTATGTATTCCTGCAAAGAATATTCTTTGCTTAGGATTATTTCTTCTTATATTTATTAAAACTAACAATCTCTTTTTTAAAAAAAGGCTTCTGAAACCATCATGTATTTTGGAGAATATTTGTCTTGTGCTAGAGATTTATGTTATTTATGTGTAATTTATTTATGTGTAATATACACAATTTTGTTGCAAAATGCATGGGACTTTTCCATAATAGTTTGCAGAAATACAGCACTGAAATTTCTAGCAATTCCACACTTACTTTGGTGCAAGAGTCAGCCACATTCAGTGAAGGGCTGATGAGCGATTCGGCTTGCTTGATAGTGTAGGAGAATGGAGTGTAAAATCTGAGCATTAGGTTAAGATGAACAAAAGTCATCTAATTAATGTATATTGTTAACTGTTTGTGTGGATGGAAATATTCTGCCCATAATTACAGGGTTTCAGTGCTATCTTGCAGAGGCGTCAGGTTATGAAACCTTGCTCATGTGTCTTTGCATGGACCTTCTGAATGTCAGCCTCAGATATGCAGGATCAGCATTAAGATTTTGCTCTTAAATACACCAAGTCTTTGGGTTCTCAAAAAATAACTTTTTTTCCCTTAGAAAATGCAAATTTTCAGAGATCTCCCACTGTTCTCCTAAATTCCCTATAAATAAGTAAATAAAGCAAACATACATGTGCAGCCTTTATGCCAAGAAGCTGTTTTCCTTGAGGCTTATGCCCTCAAATGCCTGTTCTATTTAAACATGCAGCATGTCTGGGAAATTGATACCAAATTAACACGGTAGTTCACTTTCAGCGTGAACACTTGGTAATAATTGGGTAGCATTGTGTTCAAATTATATGTTCTAATAATATAGGCTTAGCAGAAGTAGGTTGTGATGGAAATATCTGTTGGAAAACATGATGAATACTGCAACATTTGGAAACTGGAGAAACTGTCGGTATGAAAAAGGAAGGACAACAAGCAGGAGGGATGGGAGAGGTGACGAGAGATCCAAGGATTGCTGGAAAAAATAAGAAGTATTAAAGAAAGGGCCCATAAAACACTTCGGGTCCTGAAGGACAAATACCACTTTTTAGCCTGATGCAGGAGAAGAAAGTTTGAAAGCTGGGGATGGAAAAGCTTCTTGTTCCTGATGTACTGAAAGTTCGACTGAAAGGAAGGAGGGTGAAATTACAGTTTTCAGTGACAAATCAATACCTCTGCCTTACAGTTAAATTGCGTTAGTCAGAGCCCATTTTAGAGAACAATAAAAGGGCCCATTGTGCAAGACATTGATAGCATCCTTGCAATAAAAGTATCTGCATAAACAAGTCCTCCACTTGTTTCACAAATCACCCCGTAAAATAAAAATAACTTTTTTTTTTGTTCTCTGAATGAAAACAGTTTCCCTAATTTGACCAAAATAAATTGAGTTTCTTATCTCTCAGAGCTCATAGCGCGTTTTGCATGTGCTGGAGTGACTGAATTACCCCGAGACATGCCGTGGGTAGATTTCAACACAAAAACCCCTGTATCACTCGGGCCTTAATAAGTGCAGCTTTATTGTCCCTCAGGATATTCCCCTCTGTCGCATGTACCTATTTGGATTTATCTTCCCCGAGAAAGGAACTTTCTACACAGCCAATAGTAATAAAAAAATGTTTCTACCGCCTCTTCCATGATTTTAGTCACTTGGCTTGTTTAAGAAACAAAAAGAAAAGAGTTATCTGGAGTTTGGAAATTTTTGAGGGAGAAATGTAGTTAATGGCAGGTTTTCATTTGTGTATTTTAGTCACCAAAAGCTTTCTACTAGTTTACTATAAAAAGATAAATAAAGATTGGCATCATTATACTCTCTGGGTGCACTCCCAAAACTTTTGTTGTTTATTAATGTCCAAGGTGTAAATGCAGAGCTTACAGTTGAGAAAATTTGCTTTATATGAGCTAGGAATATTTCTGAGAGGAAGCAAGATCTTGGAAGTGAGAGACCTTGCAAGTGTTTTGGGGTGTGTCCTAAGACGTGCCCATCTTGGCACAGCATAGCTGCTCTCCGGGCTCTGGGAGGGTTGGTCATTTGTGCTGCTTTTCTCAAAAATCCCTCACTAGCTGCGCTGCAGATTGCTGTAGAGGCACAGAGACGTTTCATGGGCTGCCTCTCTGTAGTGCCATGAGATTTGGCATGGTCTGGGTCTTTGGATTTGGTTGGGTTATGCCAAGGGCTCGACAGAAGTTCCTCTTTTGCAGATCTGGAGCTGAACGGTATGTCTAGCTCGGACATGACGGACGTCCCCCCTCCGCTGCCCCTCAAGGGGAGCACGGCAGACTACGGGAACCTCCTGGAGAGCCAAGACGTGGTCAGCCCCACGACGTCCCCCCCTGCGCATCAGAGGGTGAGTCCCCAAGCTGGCCACCGCTTTCTGCCCTTACATTTGCTGTTTTGCTTTAACAGCCCGTGCGCAGAGCTCATCCTGCTGGTGGGGAAGGCAGAGCATCCACAGTCACCCGAAGTGCAGGTCCCTGAGTAGGCAATTGAGGACCATACGGGAAGACTGCAGGGTTTTTGTCAAAGGAATCGATTGTCATGAAGAAACTTGAGAAATTCAAATTAGCTTTCAAATTCATTAAACTCCTCACCTCCTTCACAAGCTCCAGGATAGCAAATTAATTTGTATGATATACTGTTAATTTTAATTCATGATATTAGCTCAGGATTGCAGACCTGAGTTCAGTTCTCACATAAGAAATGTTAAACAAGGAGATGATAAAATGTGTGGTAAGGCATAAAATGGGGGTTGCGGGGTTGCTTTGCCCTGCCCTGCCAGGCTGCTGGAAAGCCCTTTGCAGTGGGTATTCGCTGTGCTGCTGGCAGACACTGTCAGGCTGTGAGAGCCAACGCAAGGGCGACCGAGGCCCTGGCCTCCGTCTCGTTGCTGCTTTAAGCATGACCTTGGGCAGCTCCTGTGCCCGTCTGCAGCGCGGGGCTTTATCCAGCGGTGGGAGGTTGCAGCGGCAGTAATACGACCTGCGTTTTTGCGAAGTTTCATTTATTTATTGATTTAGGAACTGTAAGAAAGGCATGAAAAGCTGTCCATGGGGGTTTATTCAGAGCAATGATAGAGAATGTAGCATAGAGAATTTTACCATGCAGCCCCAAAGGAGCTCAGGATTTGACCATGGTTCTTAGACATGGGGTCAAATTCAAGTTACGTCTGCTTATTTCAGTGTATAAAACTTGCCTGGGCATCTCTATTTTTATGAACTTTTGAAGCATAGGGAATATAGCTAAGAAACCTGGAAAGTGACTGTGAACCAGATTCTCCACAAAGCCCCAGGATTTAGTCTTAAAATATTTTAGGGTACATGATGCCAGTCGGTCTGCACACTCATTTTATTAAGCTTATAGGAAGTAAGTTTGAAAAGGACATGAAGGCAAATGAGTAGTGCTGGGCATGATCAGATGGGCACATTCTTATTATTGCTACGAATAAACCCCAAAGACAGCTTTTCATGCCTTTTTGCATTGGTGAAATAACTGCAGTTTATAATTAGCTGTCCAGTAAAGTGATGATATTTTTAAATTATGTGTGATTTGTATCAATAAAGAAAAAATCACTGAAAAATATTACAGATAAGATTATCTTCATAGCTTTTAAATTGGGAAGATCTCCCAGCATTCAAAGTTATCATCCAGTTCAGTATGGTTTGCCTTTCAGTAAGTTATTTAAAAAAAAAGTGTAGGGGACAAAAGAGGCTGCCTCGATAAACGCATCAAGGAGTATTCCGTGCTTTGAATCAAACTGCAGGCAGTAATGTCATATAATGCGTGAGACTGTAATCTTGGATTATTTGGACTCTGGCATTAACTTAGTGCACTTAAGTCTTTTATCCCGGTAATCATCTAATTATAAGTTTCTGATTGTCCTCTTATTCGTTGTTAACCATGATACCCTTATATATATTTTCTTGCACTGTATGACTTGTTCGGCTAAAAATGTTCTTAATAATATATGGGAACATAAAAAAGAGGCCTATGACTCCTGCAAGGATGATTATTATATCAAGGGATTCCTTTAGGCACTTCTGATTCTTTATGGGCTCATACATTTCCTTGCATAAAAATCAACCGCCTACTTAGTATTCCTGTGGAAACGGGAAACTCAAAGAAAATAGACAAAGGAGCACTTACATTTATAATATCCTATATAACGCTTGCTAAGCCGCAGATAATGGTTCGGAGGAGGAGATCTCCATCCATCCCTCCCTGGATGTGCACCTTGGCACGCGTTAGGCAGGGGCTGCAGCAGGACGTCCTGCAGACCCAGGTGCCCGGTGCTGGCAGTGGTGGCTTTGACCATTGCACTAACAATATCCAGGCTTAATTGCATATATTGAAGCATTTGCATGCAAGTTAAAATCCAGAGGATTTTTAACATATTTTACAGTGCCAATACATTAGTGCTGCCAACTCCCCATCTGTTACATGAACTGCAGAGAGCAAAAAAAAGACCTAAAAGCCCCCACAGTGGCTCCCAAAGCCCACTGTGGCAACCAGCTCAGATTAGGAAGGGAGATAGTAATTAGGGAGCAATAATTTCAGTGTTATCAATCATTTTCTTCTCTGACATTGATGCCTGGACTTATCCTGTTCTGTCTATACCCCATTAAAAAAAAAAAAAAAAAAAAAAAAAAAAAAAAAAAAAAAAAAAAAAAAAAAAAAAAAAGAAAGAAAAACAAAAGAAAAAGAAAAAGAAAAGAGAGAGCAAGTGATGCCCAGGCTTCCCACGGAAGTGCAATTTGTATCCAGAAGATAGTTCCCCCCCACGAGATGGCTTTGTGTGCTCTGATACAGACAGAAAACCTGTTTTTCCTCTGTTGTGATGAAGGAGAACTGGTAGGCTCAGCACCCGCCAGGCAGAAGGGACACGGCCACGCGCTCAGAGTCACCTTCTGTCCTCAAAATCGTCCCCGCCAAGGGCACCTCGTGGCGGGGATGCAAAGTCAGGGCAGCCAGCAACGCGTGCGGTGCGAAAGCAGCGTTTAAATAATCCCTTAGCATGGCTGCATCCAGGATTTTCCACCTCACCTCACACGTAGGGTCAAGCAGTCAATTAGCTTAAAATGTCCATAATTCAATTTAGATTAGAGGAGTCCTCGATGCTGTGGGCTGCGATTCCAGAGCGTTGTCGCCCTTTTAGCATGCGAGTGCTGTTGCTCCTAGACCTCACCTTAGCTGTTATTTGTCTGTGCAGATAACAGAAATTTGCAGGTTGGATCTTGTGAGGGGACGCAGCTCCTTGCCCAAATCAATGGTCTGAGCAAGAACCTGCAATTTAGAACCCGATACTGGAAAGTGTTTGCAAGGTGCTGTGTTGGTGACATCCCAATTTCTTGTCATTTGAACTGCTTAAGGCTTAATTATCTCTGTTAATCCTAAAACAGAAGTGCCTGCGATGCGATCTCCATAGCTAGCCATATCCATGACCCCTTGATTTCAATAAAAATAGATGTAGAGGAAGAGACCGGGTTTACACGAATGGCACAAGATCCCACCTGTGAAACTCAAATTTTGTTCACAGCCTCCTTTTTTTTTTTTAACAGTATTTTCTGAGCAAAAAAATCTTTTCATATATTTTGCTCCTTCACAGAATAAAAATATTTTCCTCCTCTTTGTTTTTCCTGTAACCTGGCCATACTTGGCGTGCTCTCATCTGCTTCTATAAGCAAAAAGAGACAAATGCTTTTAGACTTGATTCTTTTCTATGTCAGGGAAAAAAAAAAAAAAACAAACAAATGGGAGCAATGTAATGTTCGAAACAGAAGGAACAGATTGCTTCTGTGTTGCAGATGTGCCTTTTACATAAGGTTTCTGCTTCCCTTGAGGTACACGTGAGTCAGGGAGTCTGCCCAAAAATAGGTTTGACTGAAGCAGCAGCCGCTATCAGTAGCTCAGCAAGCAAAAACATGCTCGAAGACGTGCGGGGGTCGCAGGTAGCCACTGCAAACTAACCATGCGCTCCGCAAAGGAGCTCTTAAATAAATAAATAAATAAATAGTATGTATAAATAAATAAATAAATAAAATAAAGCTTTACTATTTTCAAAGTCTCTAAGGGGAAGAGTGGTGCAGTAAAGCTCGTGGGCCTAGCACTAGTTTTCCAAGGCAGCTGATGGGCTCTAGTGCGTGCACGAGGATGCGCTGGGCTGCACCAGCCCCACACCGGCCCCTTTTGCTCCTCTCTCCGTGCTGTGGCCTCGCGTTATGTGGCCTACTTAATATATTCCATGGTAGCTTATTATATAAATGATCATGTACTAAATTTATCCTACTTTCTAATGGAAATTGTAAATTCAATTATAATAATTATCTACCTATCTCTGTTATTTCTTTCTGCCTAATTTGCTTGCAGAATCTAAGCTCTCGCAGGTTTTGTGCTTGTTATTTATAGCACATATATTTAGCTTATTCTCATTTTATTTGCATTATATATGCTCTTTAGCAGCAGGTTTTCAGGGATAATTTGATTGTTCTGTGATCAATATGGAGGGCTCATTTGTTTGAGAAATGCCCTTGATCTAATTGAATTGAGAATTATTGCCAACGTAATGTTAGTTAAATTCCAAATGGCTTTTCACAAATGATGCCATCAGCAGATTTGGCTCTGTCTGATGATAAGTGTGAAGTTAGAGACACCCGAGAGGAGAACACGGCGGGAGGCTGTATGCTCTGTAGTGTTTTAAGGGGGTACCTGGTTTATTTGAGGTGGGAAATCAATGTCCTCTGTGCGAGGAGCTCCTCCGTGATGTACGCGGATGCTTTGCCGACCATCATCGCTAACTGACTGATTCGATAGTTATCCCTTGGAAATGAGGATAGCCAGTTTTTCCAAAGGTCTTGTCCACAGTGATACGTGATGGTGGCTGGCCAGTTTTCCAAAGAATAGGAAACCTGCAGGTCCCATGAAATGTGTGAGGCCAAGTACTGCCCAGGTGCCTTGGCAGGGCTTCGGGAGCTGCTGTAATGCACCAGGCTAAGCAAGCAAGAGCAAATGGCATTTCATGGCATTTTTTTTGGAAGATCAATTTTGTGCTTAGTAAAATAAGAGTCTTATTTTATCTGGTTTTCACATGAGGACACTGTCATGTCCTCATAATATTTTTCTTTTTTTTTTTTTTTATTGTCTATTTAGCTATTGAATCTGAGAGAACTCTTGTGCTGGTGTATATTGTGTGAAGTGATGTAAAAGCTCCATTTTGAAACAATCTGGGTTTCGGATTGGAACTTTTTGAAGAAGACTGCCTGTTTAATGGTGAATTGTGGAGCTGCTTGTCTATTTAAACAGTTTCGCTTTATTTTTTTAGAATGATTTGTGTCCCAAAAGTGTGAAATCTGGAAATAATGGTGAAGTAATGAAGCTGTTACTTCAAGCGAGCTTTTAAGCTCTGTAGCGCTCAGGGGCTGAGGGCGATCAATAGAGACCAAGAAATCAATATTCTATCATGATATAAAGTGTGGAATTATAAACTTCACCGGCGCTCTCAAAAGATTTTTCCTGAAATAACTGAGCTAATTAATCACGAGCTCTTGAGAGATTTTTCACTGTCAGAAAAAAAAAAATCATATTTTAAGCTAATGGCGAGGAGCTCTCCGTCTTCCGAGCGGCGAGCCCGGGGCAGCTTCCGCGGGCCCCGGCGCTGCGGAGCCGCGCGTGGCTAACGCCTTCTCCTCCCGGGCCTCTTTTCCAGCACCTTCCTCCTCCGCTTCCCAGCAAGACGCCGCCGCCGCCGCCGCCGAAGACCACGCGGAAGCAAACGTCCGTGGACTCCGGCATCGTGCAGTGAGGGAGCAGCGCTGCCGGGGACGGCGCTGCCGCCGCCGCGTCCCCGCGCGCCTCCAGCGCCCGCGACGCCTCCCGAGAGCCCCGCTCCGCCGGGGCCATCCCCGGGCAGCGCCCGGCTCCCAGACGCCTTCATCTCGGGCCAAATAACCCCAGGAGCCCCGGGACGGCTGCAGCGGTGGCGCTGGGCTCGCCGGGCTCCGCATGCGCGAGCAGCGGGAGCTTCCAACCAGGCACAGCTTATTTGTGAAATGTCCTTCTCTTGCTGTCGTTTTTTCCTTCTAATTGTTCTGTGTTATAAATAAGCTGCTGCCAACGGGCTGCTTAAAGTTAGTTGTTAGTGCTCAGGCACTGACCTGCTCATGCAAGTGGCTGTTCTGCTTGGTGCTGGTCGGCTTCCAACCTGAGACAAATTTTTAGCCACTGACAGGCACGAGCATATAGGAAAAGGCACGAGGTGCACAGGGAGAGCATCCCGGCTCGTTCCAACCTGAACGGTTGAGTAGCAGACTGGGAAGAGCTTTTTCTTTTTTTTTTTTTCCCCCTCCCCTGTTTTATGTGTAATATTTCTTATGGATTAGGATGAACTGAACGGAATCACTTTGTCCTTGTGCCATCATTCTGTACAGAGTTTGTATATATGATGGTTTTTAGAATGTTTAATTTTTATGGTGCCTGCTTCTCATGTAATAATGGTTTAATATACCTGCAAATAATACCTTTCATATTTTTAATTTCCTAATTGCCAAACGTGTAAAAAAAAAAAAAAAAAAAGAACTAACTTTTTTTTTGGGTATTAGTGTCTGAAAAATATTGGACAATGATGGGGTGAGGTGTTGGGAGGGAGGAAAGAAACTAACTTTATACTCTAGCATTTTTTATTGTCATCACACTTGCTTTTTTACTATCTACAATCTTTATACTCTTACAGTAGGTTGTTTTTAAATATACCACTGACTCAAAAAATAAAAGAGTATTTTAAAACCTTGTCTAAGAAAATGGATTTCCTCAGTATTTTTCATCCTTGCAGTTTCAGGAGCTGTGGGACTCAATATGCAGATAAACCTACACCCACGTTCATTGTTTTGTGTTGTTTTCAGAACAGTTTTGAAGGAGTCTCTGATCCCCCACAGCCCTGGTATACTTGTTTTTATGTATATCCCGTCCTGAAATAAATCCACATTTCAACACTATGAGCACACGTTTCTGTGCACGGTTGGTGCTGAAGGTTGTGTTGAGATGCTGCTGGGGTTTGCTCATTTCTGCTCTGCTTACTTTCTAACGGACAGAGGCAGATTTTCAAATGGGTGAAAGTCTTTAGTGAATTTGTATTTCTTATGAAGTGTTTGTTTTTGCATGTCCTTAGTAATTTCCTGTGCAAGCAGGTGTCATTTGGCCCTGCAAGACTCCTTGAACAAGAGTTGTCCTTTCCAACTGCACTTTCAAAATCACAAACTCTAATGCTCGTACATGCCTATGTTTCACCCTGCGTTTCACAACTGAGAACTAAAAACCAGACTCTTCTATTCCCTTTTGGACCTGAATTGTCTCTATTTTACAATCTAACAGCTTCTAGGCTGCTCCTCGTATAAAACCAAGCCAGAACGAATCATTACCCTCCTCGAAGTGTTGTAAAAACACTTCAGTGAATCCAAAAGTTAATTCAGTTACAGTCTCTAAGCAATGAACAGCCCTGCTAAGGCCATTCGTCTTCCCTCAGTGTATTTGCCGCCTCCATACACCAGTGATGTTGTATCACGGTATCCAAATGCGGTGTGGATTTCTTGTGACATTGCTGCAAAGCTTGGCTGATGGACAAGAGCTGCACACAGGACAGTGCTGCAGAGGAAGGTGATTAAATTTCAGCCGGTTCGTATTGCTCACGCTTTCTCATGCCCGTGCGTTCCCAAGCACAGAGGCACCCGTGGCCGCCTGCTTGTCTAGGGTTCCTTATCTGCTGTGGCTCCAGTGTGGCTCCAGTTCTGCTCTTTATCTTCCCACCATCATCTCCTAATGGCCCCAGTCCATTCTTGGTGCCATGTGTCCTTCAGATTCCACCTCTGGCCGCCTTGAGGAGCTGCATGTGGACCTGCTGGGACCGTGATGACCTGCGGATCTAGATGTCATTCCTTTGTCCTTGTGCTTCCACGGCACTTCATTCACATCAGCCTTTCTGCTACAGATATCTGTAAATTTGTTACCAAAATAGATATAGCTGATGTGACACTTAGCAGACCCAGAATTTAATCTCTTAAGCAGACTTTCAGCTTTCTTTAAATTTGAAATGCCACACGATCAGAAGGCTGCTGAAAGAAAACCATTGGGCAAGACGATCCCTTCCCATCCTCCATAGTGAGCCTTGTCAAAGGCATTAGCTGCATCCACAGGGTTTGTCACCACCTACGACAAGTCCTATCGTTCATAGATGAAACCACTGCAGATGTGATCTGCTCGCATAGACCCGTCTGAACCAATGCTCTGCTGAGCAGTTGCCCCAAATTAGAGTGTCCCTTTATTTCTGGGAGCCAAATTTCCATCGCCACAACACTTTGTCATCATTTGAAACTCAAAGCTGGAAAAAAATAGCCATGTCCAAAGCAGGCTGTCCGTTCCTGCAGGCCACGGGTCAATAGGAGCCATGGAAATCATCAGGATTGTCACATGCCTGGAGAGTGTGGGGTCAGCCCGGCAGAGCGCCCCGTTCCTAGGGGAGCCATGCCACAAGGCTTCGCGGTTGAGATTTTCCCAAGAAAAGAAACTTGATGGTGTCAGCGCTCTAAGTAGGATGAGAAAGTAGATGGCCTGTTGTTCTTGCTTGTTGAACTTTGGTTTATACTGACCTACTGAAAGCTAACTTGCAGCTCATATATAAAAAGGAGAATCTCCTAACATTATTTCTCTGAGCCCTAGCACTGGATCGAGAGGGGCATTTTTGCAGGTGCACACTTCAGCTCTCATCAAGGCCGTGCAGAACCATGAAAGCTGTGTTGGGGACTTCTCTTTGTGTTTAATGAAATTTGTTTTCAACAGAAAGATCCATACAAAGGTGAAATCTAAAGCCAGGTTTGATAATTGACATTTATGATTACTAAAAATGTCCCCGGTGACAGAGCAAATGCTGTGTGTCAAAATGGTGTTAAGATCTGTTTGATCTTAGCACGTGGCTTGTTCTTTACATTGCATGCAAGGTGCGTGGCTCTGTGGTCTGCAGAGCATGGGAGAGTTGGCACTAGACATGTCTGTGCTGCAGGAATGAGCCTGGAGGTTTTTCTTCTTACTGAAGGTAACAGGTAAGGTGTCCATGCGGGAGCCAAAATCCAAATGAGTCCGGGTTTGTTGTGCTTGGTTTATATGTTTATTATGTGTATACACACCTGCATATACCTAAACACTCCCTTTTTTAATGCAGTTACCCGGTGAGGTGAGCACCATCCTGCTTCTCAGCAGACGTCCTTCCCCTTGGCTGCCATGACTTTTCCTTGGAATTCTCCCATGCGGGAAGCGCGATGCAGCGTTGGTAGTAGCTGTCCCCGTGACAAACGCTCACGATATCTATTTTTAGCCAAAGTTCCTGTGGATAAGCTAGTCAGTCCTCATCTGCATATTTGACACAATCAGGTGAACTAAGCAACAAATCTTATATAAGCCACATCTGATTTGATATTTAAGTCTATGTAGACCAGATTTAGATAGTATATGGTGTTATAGGTGTCATTCTTTCTTTATAATCTAATTAGTGCCATCCTGCACTAGGCTTTGGAATAATTTTGGATGCCATTTTGAAGAAAAACAAAGTATTTCCTTTTCAGCTGAAGGTGGAGGGAGGTAGAGCAGGAGCTGTTTTCCTGGATCTGTGAAGTTGCTTCATTTCCTTTTTAAGTAAATGCAGAACCCTTTTCTGCTGGTTATTCTTAATGTTTCCTTTGAGAATCAGCATCGAGAAATTACCTGCCTTTGCTGCATGTGTTTAAGCTCAGGGAGAGGTGTGCGCGTTGGTTTTGCCCTCCGTCTCCAGCTCCCTTGCCCCCGGGCAGCAAACGCGATGCAGGGAGAGCCGGCCCGTGCAAGAGAGGCCCCACGTGCACACGTGTGAACGCTGCAGAGCTGACAGTGTTTTCCTTTATCTTCAGCTCTCAGGGTTGAGGAAGACATGAGAGCTGAGGTCCAGTTGCTGTGATGTACCACTTTCTTTTAGCTTCCATACTTTTCATGGGTTTAACCTGAATTTCCGGCTTGCAATTGCCATCTTCCTGGCTGTGCAGAAATGTGTGTGTAGGTATTAATGCTTCCTTTTTGAGGGGGAATTAACCACCTGTAATGCAGTGAGGCTATTGATAGTGTTTTTAATTTGCCCTGGTTTTACCACATGTACTCTATAGACACTAATAATTAGCATAAATGAGATTTCTCTATCAAGTGACAGATTTAAAATTTCTAATTTCTAATGTGTGTGGTATTCTAGTGCTTTAGTTCAAAGATGCTGAATTAAATTTCGCGTGTAGCCGAACTGATTCTGAACCAGTTATCTATCTCGAGATAGATTCCAGTAAGTGGCCTATACAGCACATTCCCCAAGTCTTCAGCCCCCTTAATAGACACTTCTATTTCCATACGTACAAATGCAATCAGTACTAGTACAGTGGCAGGCAAATATATAGGTGACATTTAAAAATTACCTTTAATTACAAAAGCAGACAGCTTCATGGTCTTCCCAAGACACTTAACAGCTGGTACAGCATGTGAATTCTTTGCACTCTTTCAGCTGGTGATCACTGGGGGAGCTACCAGAAGGAAACCAAACTCCTCGGAAATGTTAAATGCTGAACTTCCGAGCAACCTCCGGCGACTTAAGTCCTCATTTTTCATCATGAGAGAGATATTCTTGGGGGAAGGAAGAAAAGCTGCTGGTGAATTTTTGCCAACAGACTTGCCCGATTCTCTTGCATTTGCTGGCACATTGCCCCTTCTCTCCCTTAAAGTGTGAGAACCCAAATTCCGTTTGCTTCCAGCCTCTGAAGGGGGTCATAGTTACATGACCAAGAGTGAGCACTACTGGTCTCTTGCCGCTGCAAGACCAGGAGGTCAAGATGCTTAAGAGGTGCTTGAGAAGATGCTTGTCCTGCTCCCCTCCAAGGCTCTGTCCTGTTGCCTGTCTCCATCGGAGGGGAATATTTAGTGTTATCCACACATGAGCGAGACCTTCCCAAGGGGACAGAGCAGACACGATCCGAAGTGACGTTGCTTTCCGACAGACGAGGCAGCCTTTTCTGTGCTCCTGCTGCTGGCAGCTCTTCCAAGACTCATATTTGCTCTCCGGGGCCTTCTTGTCTTCCAGTGGTGCTTATTTCACTCAGCGCTGTAATCACCAGTTGAATTGTTTCCTTCTCCATCATCCCGACGACCACTGGCAAGGCCTCGTGGCACTGAGCTGCGAAAAGTGTCTCGACTGCAAAATACTTGGTGGAATATGGAAATGAACAGGTACCCGAGCACCATTTTAAAGGTGTTTGACATGCAGGCCGGGCTGAATCGAAACCCGCTGATGTAGCAGCGTAGCGAGTGGCGAGGTGAAGAAATCCCTGCAGCGCCAGGCTATGCAAAACCCTCCTCAGATTAGCATAAATTGTGCAAATCAGAAGGCTTATTAACATTGGCTTTAACATTATGAATCCTGGTTTGGGAAGGGGGTGCTTGTTGCAGGAGAAGAAGTCGCCACAGAGTACAGGAAGTTCATTTAAGCTGTAATTATTGTGTCTTGGAGAGTTAGGGATATTTTGCTGAATATTAATCGCATGTGCTCAGAATCCATCAGAGGAAAATAGAAGGAAATCAAGCATAAATGCAGAAATTTCAAATTAAAAAAAAGAAGTAGAAGGAAATCAAGCATAAATGCAGAAATTTCAAATTAAAAAAAAGAAGTCTTTTTTTCAGGAGAGGAGCTGGGTATCTCTTCCAGACTAGCATCCCAAGCCGGCCTGTCCTCACTTATTTTTATGCTCGTGCTGAGATTTGTCTGCCCATATCGTCTTGGTGCACTTGGCTGTGAACTTCTTGTTGTGCATTTATTCCTGGGTAGAGCTGGCAAATTTATTTGATGTTCTTCTACGCAGCATGTTACTCTTAAGTTGATTGTTAGAAGAGAGTAAGAGGGAAAAAAGTAGCAATAAAAGGGTTTTAAGGAGGAGTTCCACTCGTGCCCTTCACAAGGGACCTCGTGGTCCACTCTGGTGGTCTGGGGAGCCCAGTGCTTTTCTGACAGAGCTTCTGCCTGGGTTGAGCGTCAGGTCTAACACAGGCAGCTGGAAATGTTAGTAAGCAAAATGCTGGGAGAGGATTTTTTTTATTATTTTCAAGGTAGATAGTGGAAAACATGTCTTAAATTAGGCCAGTTCTCCTAAACACCTGGAAAATACAAAGTTCTGCTTTATTTGATGGCAAGTACGGTAAGGATCTCACGAGCTTCGTGCGCCTCGTGCAGTTTAAAAGCAGAAAGGAGGACGAGGGCTAAATCCCCTCCTAAGGTGCAGCTCGGCCGTGCCAAATCCGCTGAAATCGCTCTTCACAGGTATCGCTTTCGGCAACGTGTCGAGCCTTTTCCCCAATATTTAATCAATGTAAATGAGTCCATTAAGCTGTATAATAACTTCTTGAGGATAACACGGCGCTCATGCCCGTAGCGCCTGCGCACGTCGCTTCCGTACGGCATTATTATTTTTCCCGGTGCGGATGTAATGCTCTGCCAAGGGGCACGGGGCGGCCCTTCCACTGTGCCGGTAGCAGCACAGCGAGCTTAGGTTGTTTCTCCTGTACTCGACGAGACCAGTGTTATAAAAGGTTTCCCTTTTTCAAACAGGTGAACAATCAGTACATTCAAGTTACCTTAAGTAATCTATAGCTCATTTTCAGGCAAGGGTAGCTCTTACCGACTGCAGATGAGAAGCTATTGCTTTTTACTCTGTCTTGCATGAAAATAATAATAATTCTGAGATGCTGGGGTTCTCCCAGGAGGTGCCGAGGTGGTTTCGTGTCACACAGAGGCCACCAGGCTGCCTGCAGCCCGGGGAGAGCTCCGGGGCGGTGGAGCCCTGCAGCCACCTCCGTTCTTCCGAAAGCAGGGACTAGCAGGTGTTAACGCAGCTTTCTATAAAAAAACAGGCACTTAAAGCTTTTGCATTTTATTTTGCTACTCCATCATGTTTAAATACTCAGGCTGGACTTTCCATTCGAGCTGCGGTGCTTTTTCCTTGGCATTTCACAGGGAGCCCGTTTTCCCCGAGGCCAAAGAAGTACCAAAAAATGTATTTTTTTTTTTCCTCTGCGCAGACCTTATTTTTGCCCCATGTTTGTTGTTTCCGGCTGACAACCAACATCAGCCCGGGGTGCAGCCTAATCGGACGCGACCGGTGACCGCGCAGGCCCCGCGCGCAGCGGGAGCCGCTTCCTCGCTCCACACACGGACGTTCCCTCCGAGATGCTCCCGTTCCCGTCCCCACTCCTGCTGCCCAGGATGTGCTCGGGACGCCGCTGCAGTCGCGGCCGCTTCGGCTGCGCTGTCGCCGCCGTCTCCGTAAAGCCCGCGTGTTGCACGGGCCCCGCGTTGGGCTGCCTGCGAGCCCAGCCCATCGCAGCCTCACGTAGTTATTCCTCAGCTACGCACAGACGATTGCGTGAATCTGTCCTGGGCTTGAGCCGTGCCCCAAGTTACCCGTTCAATTTGGGCAATTCCCTGGGATTATTATGATATGCAATATTCTAAGTGTCTTCCTGAGGTTCTTTCCCATTTCTCCGTCTCCGCGTAAGCCCAGGAGCCTCCCAGCCCCACTCCAGCCTTGGCTCCAACTGGGAAAGAGCCTTGAGATGCTGCAGAAAGGTGACAGAAGTAAAACTGCAGGGCAAGGAAAGGGCGTTCGATAGAGCATCACTAGGACCTCAAAGAATTCAAGAGGAAAAACACTCAGGTGGAAAGGTATAAAATCCTAGGAAAGGATGAAGAACTTCCAAGTTACTACAGAAAAATCCATGTGTTTCTCTGATAATGAGGGAAAAAAACTAGTTTTTTCCTAGCTGCTATTTCCATAGCTCGAAGCTTAAGCAAAAAAGGGGAGTTGGGGTTTTTGCACGTGATGTGAGAAGAAGAGCTAGTGGGAAGGCAAAAATAAATCCCAAACAGCTCAAATTCTAGATTCCTCTCAGCAAGAGCACACAGAAGTTAGCTCTCAGTATTTGCTCAAACATGGCTTTAATAACGAGACTACAACTTAAGCATTTAGTCTAAAATCTAAAAGGCCTCTGTGTAAATGGGAGATAAACTTTTAATCTGAAATTGCTATTGGCAGCCGAGTGCTACATTATTTGCCTCTTGGATTAATACTGACGATTACAAGCTTCTGATAATATGCTAGTCTTTTAAAAAAAAAAATTATCTAACCTAATCCACCAAATTAAACGGCTGCAACTATGGTATTTAGATTTTGATAATGCCACAGGTATCTAGGTTTTACGTTGCAGAGATAAAGCTATCAGTATACGAATAGCCCCATTCCAGGTCTCTGGTGGACATGTTAGATATCTTATTACTTAACCCGAGATCTTCCCTCACGCCGGCGCGCGTCGTGCATAAACCTGCGCCACCGACCTCCCTTGGCTTGTTGGATGCAGCAGGTGCTGCCTTGGCCGTGCGCCTGGCAAGATCCTGTTGAAGCCGTGAGGGTTTTCCCGTAATTTGTTATTTTATGTCTATCCCCCTTTTACATTCCGAATGCAGAAATTCCCTACGTCCGCCTCCCTGCCGTACAGAGCAGTTGGCAAGGTGGTAGAATGCGCATGAACGTGGATTTAAAAGCATTTTCACTTAAATGGGTTTGATTTTATCATTCTAGGTGACCTCCACTTCCCAACATGCTGCTCTTATCAGGAACCTGGAAGCTGCCGAGGGAAATGGGACTCAACCATTCCAATACGCTTCAGGGGAAAACTCGGGATTCGGAATATTTGGTTCTCTGCTCTAAGCATGATACAAATGTTGTTGTTCCTCCTTTATTTGAGGACATACATTTGCTCAGTACTGTCCTGCTAAAAGTGCAAGGCCAACCTAGTGTTAACATTCAGAACCCGAGATGGATCAATTTTACAATTTCTCCTTTACCTTTGGACTTGTCAGGCTCTATTATTCTCAATACAAGCTGACAGTTGTGGGTTAAAAAGACATCAATTACCTTTTGAAATTACCCTCTCTGCTCTCGGATTAGCCGCATTTCTGCTGACATTGGAAGCGCATTGTGCAAAGTAGCTATTTTTTGGAGTAGCTATTTTTTGGAGGGGGAAGCATCCAGGTGTTGCATATCACTAAATTATTTCCCTTTGCTACCTGCCTTAGCTGCCTGCAACTGTATCTTGCTCACTGTTGACCATGTTAATGATCTTAGTTATTAAAAAATCAAGTCTGTGCAGCTTTATTGCTATCGTTTCGCTACTCTTGTAGTTCGTGCCTCTGTAAATTTGCTCTTTTGCTGTTGCCTTTTTTCTATTAAAGGTGCAAATATTGAATCATACCAAAGCCCAGCACTCCTAGGGGCAGCTTTGTTGTTTGCCGCGAAGGACATGACTTTCCTATGGGGCAAATTTCTGCCCGGGCTGCAAAATCTTTTCGTTAGAACAGGACCAAGGCTCTTGCGGTCCCTGCTTGGTTGGGAGTTTGACAGATCGTAAGCTCCAAACGCCGGGCAGAAATCAGTGAGATGCTGGGGTTCGAGCCCTGCGTCCAAAGCAGATTGATGCCAGCTGTTCTGCATGTTTTATTGACAGCTTTTGCCAGAAGAGAGGATATACTCGGAGTGATCACCTTGGCAAACGGGGCAACTGCGCTCTTTGCTCCTGAGCATCTGGTGTGGACGTTTTGAGCGCCTGGGCTGGGTGGCTCTTCGGTTTGCACTCGGGCCATCCGTTCTGGTGCTCACACGTTCCGTTTGCTCTGCGACTGTGTTTGACCAGCGTGGAAGATGCTCGGATGCTCCGCGGCCTCCCCCTTTCCCCACGTTTGGTCGGGCTTCTGTGGTATTGGTACTAGAAATGTTGCAATTTAATTCCTAACTAGAAAACAGGGAATGTGACTGCAAAGCAAATACGGCGACCCAGCCACAGAACTGTCCTAGATTCTCACGTCTTGTTTTGAAATTTTATGACAGCCTTATTGCCCAGGGGTACAACATGATCACTTCGCAGTTCAGTGATACGCTTTCTTTTAGCATCTGTACTAAATGTGTTTTCATCTCTACTGTATGTAAAAGCGCTTTTTTAATTTTTCAGATGGGAAAAAAATAGAGAATGGATGGATTCAGATGGATCAAAGTTCGCAATAGTTAAAATTTTCTTATTTTAACCTTTTTAAACCTCTGCTCTTCTCTGAATTTCTTCATGAATTATGTTATTTTTCTTACTTTCATGAGACAGCAGGTCTGGACATCACTCTCATAGCTCACTATACTGTAATATTTGCCAAGATACCCTCTAAATATCTAAGATACAGTACCATTATTGGCAAAATTTACATTTTGTTCTTAAAATTGTGAGCAAGTTATTGATATATTAGCATATTTTAATATTTTGAGACATTCTCCATACAAGATAATTCCATACAATTCCACACATAATTCCGTAAAAGAATTATGCTGGAAAAATCAAATATCTGCCCCAAAAGGTGGGCCTGGTGTCATTTCAGGAACCTTAAACCATTAATTAGTTCACCTCTAATTGGAGTGTTTCCAGCACTCGTGGCAGTGTTTCTTGGACTGGGACTTGTGGTGCCACCAGCAAGGTACGAGGAGGGTGAACGGTCTTGATAGCAGGAAACAAGCACCTAAATGCAATATTTGGGATTATTTATGTATTAATGTTACAAAAATGCTCATATTTGCAAAAATGTTCATATTTACATGCATGTGCAACTGAAATAGATGTGCAAATGCAATAACCATACATTGCTCTGTTTTTCTGTTAGAGTCCTACGTGCAGGGCCTGAAATTCCTCGTTTCAGGTCCAATGCACATGATCATTGCAGGGCTAGGCTGCTAAAATTGTAGCGTCTTTCCCTGAAAGGCGCTTTTAATGCCATATTTTTGGATCATATGACTTAAACAACGCAGTAAATAGCTGAGTACAAATTAGGTGTTGTCGTTTTGCCTCGTGTCTTCCTAAGAAACAAGCCTGGATTTTTCCAGAGCACTTTCTGCGCTTGCTTCCAGTGAAACCAAAATAGGTTTCACCTTGATTTCAGCGAACCCTTGGCTAAGTTAAGCTCCTCCAAAGCCCCGGCCCCGCGCGTGGAGCTGATGAAGAGTGAAATAGACTGTGCTGACAATTAGGAGCCGTGTTTCGGAGCAGCGCAGTCGTCCTGCTGCATTTTCTACGGAGATACTATCTGACATCTCTGTTAAATGGGGATGGTTTGAAGGCGTAGAGTGAGAAAATGTCCCAGGAAGACCTTTTTCTCCTTGTCCTGGCCAGACCTCCGCGGTAACTCTTCCTTCCCACGTTTCGGAGGGTAGATTTGACATTTGCCGATAGGTTGTTCGGCACCTTCGCAGTGTCCCAGGCCTCTCGGCTCCATGACAGTCGCGGCAGGAGGTTATGAATGAGCTCGATGCCCTGAATTATTTTCCCTGGCTGCTCGACTCGTGAGTCTATCATCTGAGAGTGGCATTTAAGTGTCAACATTTTTATTTTGTGCTGTCATGAATGAAATAGGACATTCCCACGACTGGTACACTCCTCCTGGTGCCGGAATTAAATGTATAAAAAATCTTTCCAAGGTGTGTGGTAGGTTTAGAAAAACAAGCAAAAAACAGTTGCTAAATTAATAAGCAAAACAACAGTCATGAAATATTGTATAGCCGTAAATACTGGCTGTGTTTATGTTGTGTGGTTGGATTAGAACCAAATTTATTTATATTTCACATCTTCTTATTTAAAAGCAGAGTTCCTGTTATATCAAAAGTAATTAATACATAGGAATGAGAGATTAAACTGTGGATGATCTCAGACTTTCTGTTATGATCTGCTGGTCCCAAACAGTGGCATTAGGGTACCAGCTCCGTAACTTCTACATTTCTCATAATTAATGCAAATTATCAATTTTCAGTTTATAGTAAAGGTTCTGTGACTCTTGCTTTGTATGTTCTTTTCCTTTCTGCTTCATTTTGTCCCGGTATCTTTTTTTTTTTTGTTTTTTAAATGATGTGCACTGATCTGATTTTTTTAAATGATGTGCACTAAGGACTTTTTAAGACAGGGACCTATTATTTTAAGTTTACATTATATGCCTATGTCTTACATAGTTAGGAGAGGTAAAGTCATTTTGAGTGCTCAAATTAGCTCCTAAATCACACAACAGAAGTTGAAAATACTTTCTCTGTGGCCTGCTCTTGCTGAGCAGCATCAAAGCTCCCAATGATCTTTCCTCCTGGAACATTAGGAGCAAGTTTAAAGGAACTTTAAACTTCAAAAAAAGCCATCAGCTTCAAAAAGAAGCTAAAAGCTCTAAGCTTCAAAAAGCCCTGAGCAATCAACATGCATTTTTTCTAGCTACATGGGAATAATACTTTTTTCAAGGGTACTTCTTAGTGATCATATGTAAATAATTAGTTCATTTCTGAAAATGAGACCACACCAATTTGGCTGAACAGTGAATTCAAAACATCCCCTTTATGTACCAAAGTGTCCACATGTCTTCCCCAAAGTGTGTTCATACCTTTGCCTACACCCTCCTCTTCGGCATTAAGGGCAGCATCACACGGTTCCCCTCTCCTGGAGAGCCCTGGTCAGAGGTCCGTGCTGCACCCCGGCACTTTTTGATGAAGCCTTTCACTTTAGAGAGTTTTTCCCCAGGCTTTTCTCCATTTTTCACCCCAATTGCTGGGTCCCATCCCTTGCCCATGTCCCAGAGCTACTGCTCTGCTCACCCAGCACATCAGCGTCTGTTGACCATCACTCAGATCAGCTCAGGCCCTCAGCTAATTCCAAGCAAATTGCAGCTGTTTTGAGCACTGAAGAAGTTCTGGTTGATTTTAATGACCCGAGGGGCCTCCCCCAGCCTGCTCGCTCCTCAGGACCCAGCTGCGATGAACAGGTATCTGGGCAAAAAGAAGCTCTTTCAACACTTCCAGACCAATTCCTGTTGCCACAGCAAAGACAGGACAAGAGTTTTCACCCAGTGGAGAACTGGGAGTCTCATTTCATGTCCGTGGAGAGCAGCAGACTATCGTGACAGTAATTTTTTGTATGTCTGAATTTGTTGCAATCATTTTGCAAACATTTGGCAAAGCCATTAAAAGCTCTGAGGATTTCATGACTGTAGTTGCAGGTATTCTATGGTATTTAGGCTAGTAGTTTTAGAGGGAATTTATGAAATTGCCACTTTCATGTTTATCATATGAAGTTCAAGCAACGTGAGCACTTTTTCAAGTATTATATGCTATTTGATGATTCCTTTCAGTTACTGCATGAAACACCAAAATTCTTAGACTTTGCCTAAAATAGTTGAAGTCTCCGTTATTGCCATAGATTGCAATAGCACATTACGGCCATCCTGTTGCACAGTTTTGTGCAAACTTGGGGGCTGGTTTTGTCAGACCTGGTGTCTTCAGCACATTCCCATGCTCAGGGTGTTGATCATGACCAGCAGCACAAAGACGCAGAAACCAGGCTGATGCAAATGGTGAAAAGGACGCCACGGCCACGTGCTGGGTAGCTCAGGACAAGGTGCCCCCTGCTTCTTATCTGAGAACTTTCTCCTGTGACTTTTTTTCCTTTTTTTTTTATCCTAGAACTGTTCATCTCAGCTGCTGGTGGAGCTTTCTCAGGGATAAAAGGTGGACGGAAGGGGCAGGACAATACCAACAAGTGAGCTGGAGGGAGGTAGCACTTTGCCTTCACCATTTCTTCTGAAAATGCTCCCATCCAAGCACTTAACTCATCTAAAAGTGCAGTAGAAGAGGAAAGAGGAGCAACTGATGTGACACAAAAGTGACATGTGACATTTCAGGGCTTTCAACCAGCTCTCAGACTTTTGTCCAGAAGCTCCTGGTGTCTCCATCCTTCTGACCCAAGCTACCTGCAAACTGGCAGGGCTCTCGTCTTCGCTGCTGGTCTATATTTCACTCCATCACCTTCTGTGACAAAAAAAAAAATATGCAACAATTTGTTTGTGGAAAGGCAGAGAAGAGAAAGCGGCTATAAAAAGCTACAGCTTGTCCAACAGTATGTGAAGGTCTTTTAACTGGTTGCTTGGCATTCAGGTCATTTTCTTGCTGAGCTGTTGCACAAGATATTTCATAGAAAACTAAAGAATTTCTGTCTGGTTTTCCAATATTGTCTTGCTCTATGACATGGGATGGTTGTTATCTCCTCTGCATCAGCAAACTGTTTTCAGGGAGCGTTTTGGTGGCATCAGGGTGCCTGTGGAAAGGAGCTCTTCCGGGGTATTTCAGCACTGCCATCGGGACAGTAAGCCTAGAAAAGGGGATTTATGGGCTCAGCTACATCTCCTAACCACAGTGCAGTGGTTTTGCAGTGTGACTAGGACTGCAGCTCTCTCTGAAGCTGTTTTGGCAGTGGACAACAGCACTGGGCATCTTATTAGGGAGTGCCTGACCTGATAGGAAAAAAGGGAGGTCCCTCACTGCTCCTGGTCTGCAGCCTGTTGTCGAGCGGGCCTGACACGCACAAAACTAACATTAAAAGCAGAATAAAACCTCAGTTACATGGAGCAAGAACTGGGATTAAAAGCCAGAATCAGTTTGCTCTCCCACATGCTTAAAAAATATGTGCTTTTGCCCAAATTGCATGGAATTTACTCGACGTTCGGGGTTGTTGGTGCAGTTTGAAGGACAGGACTGTGGTTTTTGCAGCACATCCCATTAAACGAATTGAACCATTTCTACTCCGTCCCAGCTCCAGCCTAGGAAGAACACGGGTCTGGCTAACCACTGTGCTGAGTTCTTCAAAGAGCTGATTTTCCAATGTACACAAATTTACATGCGCTGCTTTCAGCAATACGAATCAGCGTTAGGAATGGAAGACTCCATTATATTTTATTGTTATATTTAACAAGAAAGGCGTAATATAAATTAGTAAGAATGTGTGTAAACTCAGTTTAATAACTATGAGAAGAAAGATCCTTGCCTCCTCCAGCACGTGGGATTTATAGCCTGGTGCAATGTAATCATGTTTATGTGAGCGCGAGCATAATAAACCGTAGGAATTCACACTGCAGTGAATGATAACGAAGACGTAACGCTAATGATATTCAGCCCCACGCCTGAAACACTGAACATAACCTTGTAATTTGTGTAGCAGAGACAATAGAGGGAGATTGTTTTGTTTGGTGGCGGTTTTGTAAGTGAAGGACACTAACCAAAGACTTAAAGCAAACAAAGCAAAATGGGCTAACACCCTCAAAAGCTGCTATTTATAGCCCTTATCTTCCCTTTTCCATGCACATTCAGAGTACGTTGCCAATAACTCCTTTAACGTCCCTCCCGAGCCCTTCTCACCCTCGCACGGCGGCGAGACGGGGTGAGCGCGCTCCCGCACGCTGCGTGCAACCCAGGCCACGTTCCCTGCACTTCCTTGCGCAGGAATGGATCTTCAAGGGTGTCCAGGGCTCTGGGTCAAGCAAATAGCAGCTTCCTTGGCTTCCTCAAGCCCTTGCCTCAAAAACAGCCCCTCGCTGGGTTTTGAAGGCAGCAGGTTCAGCCTCTCCTTTGATCTGTCTTTTTCAGGAGATACAACCACATGCAGTTGAGATCTTGGGCACAAAACGCAATTTTGGTGTTGATAGCTAAGCTCAACATCTCCCCGCGTGCCCTACGCTGCTTCCCCAGCAGCGACCTACATTTCATACGGAGGATATTCAGCCTGGATTTTAACTGAAGCGCTCACTACACCCACAGGACAAATTAGAGCATGGTGTTGGGTTTTTTCATTGAAGGTAAGCAAGCAGGAAAATTATACAGGAGTCCTTGTTTAAACATCTGCCAGAAATGTGAAGGACTTTTGTGCGAAATCCTGCTCCTTCTTGCTTTATCTGCTCTGAAACTCGGCTCACAGCCCCGCTGGAGTTGGACAAAGCTGCTTGTTGGCAATATGCTGCAATATTATGCTGCAATAAAATGACTTGCATGTGTCCTTTCTTAAAAATAAACCCAAAAATGATTTTCCAAATTTGATAAAAAAAAAAAAAAAAAAAAAAAAGAATCCAAGTGGACAATCCCTGTCCTAGAATAGCTCCATCTCCCTTGGTTATATATCCTTGGTCTCAGCCAAGGGAATTCTTTCAGTTGCTGCTAGTATGCCACTGCACTTAAACATTATGTCTTCTGCTAAGAGTTAATGCAACCCACCTTGTGGTCACAGGGAACGCCTGGTTGGTGCTGGGCAGTGGAGCATTTGGTGCCCTCCTCTGCAGAAGCTCAGCGGCAAAAGGAGTTAATGGATCTTTGCAGGTAGGTTCACTCGATGTCAGGATTTGCTCCTGACGCTGCTCGTAGACGAGGTGCTGATCTTGTGCCTGAAGGCAGACATATAGAATGCGTTTTAGTGATCCCATGGAGTGGTTTCCCAGGCAACTCTAACAACTTCGTACCTTGCTGGATGCAGGGGTTGCCTGGCCCGGGTTCTGTCCGTGCCAGCAGAGACTGTCACCAGCAAATAGATCCTGCTCTTTTTTGGTGAGGTTACAGGAGTGAGTGTGTTTTGGACTAGTTTTGGAATTTTCTTCTTGACATTTGAGTGATTCATGGGTCTGGTGCTGGCCAGAATAAAGAGTAGTGCACTGCTCCGGTTGGAAAGACACCGGGCCCTGCTCAGCCTGCCACCGAAGATGAAGGGGATGGAGCTTTAGTGAGCAGTGTGTGACCCACAGGTGTCAGATGGGCCTAAGCAATACCCCTTTCTCAAGAGAACTGTTGTGATATAGGAGAAAAATGAAAAACAGAAGAATTAGGAAAGGGAGAACCAGAAGATTACTTTGTACTGGGGGAAAAGAATAGACATATTGTGTTCTTTTATTGTATTCATTTCTGCAGAAAATGGGACTGCCCTAGGAAGCGTAGTGGGGAGCACAAAGTGTGCGTGAATGCTGCGTTCCCCTTGTCAAATCCTTTCCCATCCCCTGCTTACGCTGTGCTGCCCCCCAGAGCCGACAGGCCGATGGCAGAGGTTGTAGGTCAGAAAACGGCCCTGGGCAATTCGCAGTTACCAGGTGCTGCGTTTCGTATCGCTGACATTTGAATCCGAAGTACCGAGCTTGCGGACCGTGATCCATGGGGACTGTGAAGCAACTGATGTGGCTGAAGAGCTTAGTGTGTAATTTGGCATTGAAAATTCACATGTTAGCTCCGAGAAGTGCACTGTGTAACCATAGGAGCACTGAACCACGAGATGTTGCTCTGATTTGGGAAACCTGCGTTCCCTCTCTGGCTTACATCTTTGCTGCTCTGTCAGCAGTATCTGAGCTAGCTTAATGCACCCACAAGCTGCTATGGTACCTTTGCCTGCAGTGGAGATATCCCCAAGGCCACGAGGTTCAGCACCTCCCAGGGGCAGGCTACCCTCATAGGAGGCACTTGCAATGAGTCGAACCAGTGTCATTTTAGCTCTTGTCCTATTGGCTTAGATGGCACTGATATTAGAAATTTGGCAAGGCATAGAGTTATAGGGTTATTTGGGTTTTGAGGGACATCTACGTAACATGATCTTGCCATGGCAGAGAGCCTGGGAACTCTGTGAGCTTTGCTTTCCAACGTTCACGTGGTTAGAAGCCCTTCAGGACCAGGCGCGTGGTGCACGTGTCGCTTTCCATAGAGGAGAACTGCAGACCGGCACAAATTCGGCCGCGGATCTGCGTCTCGCCAGCGGTGACGCTCGGGGCGCCTGGCTGCTCAAGCGGCCGCTGGCAGCAAGCCAGGAGGGCACAACGTGTTGGTGGTGGCTTCTGAGTTCGGGGGAGAGTTCACTTTCTCCGGGCACGCTGCTCTGCAAAATGCATTCTTGCAGGAAATAGCGTCAAGCTCATAAAGAAAATGCACTCCAAGCCTCTCTACCAGACTGCAGCGACTGACTCAGCCCTTGTTGGGAAGTGTAATATTGAAGTCTGTTGTATAATTTCCTCTGTGTACATTTGTGATGGGAACTGGGTTTAAAAGCATGAACTTTTGCTGCTTGAATAAAAGCTCGCTGTCAGCAGGCAGGCTCTTTGAAAGGACAAAGGAAGGGTTTTTTTTGGGAAGGCTTTTTGTGGGCTGTGGGTTTGTTTGGTCAATACAGGCTCCAAGTGAATTGAGATGGTAGTTTCAGGTGGTGCGAGTCCAGCAGCAATGCCTGTGAGCCTGGGACAAGGAAACCCTGCAGTAAGTAGCTAGAGAATATCCATTGCCCCCTCCAAGGCCCTTTAGCTGGTGAGATGGACAGCTTAGTAAAGAGCCTGAAGATGCTGACATTAAGAGGGGCATTCAGAGCATAAAAGCAGCACAACAGTTCAGATTAGTAGGTTAAGCACTAATACAAGTGAGATAAAGCAGGCAGGGAAGCAAGTACAGCTTGTCACAGAGCTGCTGCGTGCGCTAAAGCAGCAAGGAAAGTCGAGTCAGTGGAGACAGGTTTTCAGGGAGGAAAAACACAAATTCTGGCCTTTGGCATCGCCCTTTCTTGCAGGAAGCCTTTTAGAAGAGGTGGAGACATGAGGGGAAGCGGGGCTCTGCAGCGTATGTGCAGGCAAAAGGCACGTCAGCTTGAGCACCGAGCTGCGTGACAGCGACACCAGACCCGTCCTACACGAGGACCTTCATGCGGCGATGGGAGGCATCAAACCCCGCTCCTGGCTGCCATCGCCCTCGCTAAGAAAGGGCACGCGGCTGCTGAGGCCAGGACGTGCCGCCCCCTCCTTTCTCCTTTCAGAGCAAGGCAGGAAAATGGTTGGATTTTCTATTCGTTCCAGCCAAATTTTCAAGTGCAGGTATGGGCCCAGTGTGGAACTTGCTCTAGGGTTCAGCGCCTCTTTGTTTTCTATTGAGGAGGTCATTTCTATCAAGGGGATCTTTGCTTCTTTGTGGAGGAGGAGGATCTGTTGAAGAGGATGCAATCTCCTTGTTATTTAAGTGGTACAGACAAGTGGAAAGAAAACAGCAGTGGGTTAGAGAATAGAGCAGGTGGGACAGGTGGAAAATGCCCTGAGCACTGGAGGAAAGGGGTGTCCTCTCACCAGCCTGTTCGCGAGGTGGTGACCCACCCCTGACGTGATTTGAACAGCTTCTCAGGATTCTGCACCAAAGCAGAGGCCACTTTGCTGTTTTCGTTGCGCCTGCTGCAGCCAACTGAATGGGACTATCTGTGGAGGAAATGATGCAGCTGACACATGTTGTGCATTCACTTGGCCTTGCATTTCACCCTGGTCTTTCTAGGCTCTTTTCTCATCTTTGCTTCTCCTGCTCTTCGTGCTCCCTCAGATCACTGAGGTCCTTGTTCCATATGACCAGAAATTAGGTTTCAGCTTTGACAGGTGTCTTTATAGCTCAGGGCTGACATCTTCTCTTAGGCAGCAGCCTCCTGTGAGGTGTCTTTGAGAAATTTCAGAAGGCATAAATTCCATGGACACACACAAATCAGCACAGCAGAAATGTTAATTACTGCCACATCTCAGTTGCTGAGTCTGTCCTTAATGGATTGAGCAAGTTTTGCCTACTGTGAGTTTTTTTAATTTTCATTCCTAGACAAATTATCAAATGACTTTAACATTTGGTGGTTGTGAATACAAAATAATGAGAGGTTTTTTTTCTTCCTTATACTTCTTTTCTGAAGACTTGCTAAGGAATTGGACAAAATTTAATAACATTTATAAATCTGAAATATTTTATGCCAGTTTTTTTTTTCCAAAAGCATTGTGCTTGTCATTTCCAGCAGAACTTAACATGGAGCTGGTGTCAGCAGAAGGACATCTGTGCAACTCACAGAGGGACTGCAAGATGCCATGCACCAAAGTCCACACAGGCAGTATGGGGATTGTCAGACCTGTCTACAGAAACTCATCCTTTATCTGCCCGCGTAATCTCCGTGTTCTTAAACTGTAACTGGGAAAAATAAGAATATTATTACAGGTTATAATGTAGACTTTAAAATGCCGAGGATGTCGATAATGACACTTGCTTTGGAATCCGTCTGAGGGCAGGATCCACTAAATGTGACTCCAAAGCCGATTTCTTCTGGAATAGCCATGCTGGCGCTGCCCTTCTCCTCAGACCGGCTGGAGGAGCTGTACCATGCCCTGGTGCAAGGAACATCACCTGTATGTCCATACATTCCACGCCCTGGTCCTGATGAATTCCAGCACTGTTTGCTTTTTGCACCTTTCCTCATTCCCAAATATCTGTCCTCTCCAAGCTAGCAGACCAGAATCAGACCAGAATGGCAATGTTCCCTCCCCTTTTAATGCCTCTTTGATTTCACTTTCCTCTGGAGTGTACCAGCTTAGAGCAGGAGCGGTCCCTGTTTGGAGACCATTCCACAGAGACAGGCACCATGAAATGCAGTGAAAGTGGCACCACTTCTAGGAACCGGAGGCAGCAGAAGTGTTTATCCACAGCAGAACACGTGGTCCTCAAAGGACTCAGAAAATATGCACCTGACCTTTGATGAGACTGTCGTGTGCTCCACGGAGAGCCTGTGCTGGGTAAACACTGAGCAGGGCGCGTGCGGCGATGACGGGCTGTCTCCTGCACCGGGAGATGTCGGGTCCATGGCCCAGCAGAACAGGCCATCTGGGCATCTTCCAGAAGGGCAGGATTTGGGATCCTGGGCTTATACACACTCCATCACATCCATCATTGGTTATATGCACTTTATCATATCCACTCACTGCTGCTCTTGGTAAATCTTGCCTGGATTGTTTCAGATGGACGTTGGTTCTTCACACCGTCCCTCCTCCCTGGAGAGGACTTGGCATCCTTTCTGCCCCCAGCTTGCGATGGACGTCTCCACACTCCTGTAATCTGTCAGGTTGTGGCATGACCTTGTTCTTTTAAACCAAAATAGAAGGGATTAAAAAATTCCCCATAGCAGGCTCCATGGAAATGGTGGGGCTTAGGGCAACTTCTTAGCTGCTTGGTGCCTCTCTGGACAAGATCTGCTCAGCTGCACAACTGAGAAGTTCTCCTTCCCTCCCTTGCTGACAGTGAGAAAGCAGCAATAATAACCTAAGGGAAAACCTCGTTTGCTGCATTCTGTTTCCCCAATTGCTCTGTACCTTGCTGGGATTTCCTATTATCACCGAGTCAGGAGCAGATTTCTAGCCCATGAGGATGATTAATTTCCATTTTGCACCTTGCTATGATCCCCAAGCAACCCAACCTGCCTGCGATTCTTGATTACCAAGCGAGCATGAAAAACTCTGCGCTCAGAGCAAAATTTCCAGGTGGCAAAGAAAGCCTGACGCAATGTTGCAGGGAACGTCCTGCGGAGGGAAAACAAGATTTAGCACCTTTCCCTTGCGCTGACCCCTGGCTGCTGGGCTCTTCCGAGGGCTGGGGGTTGACTAATGGCCCACGCTGCTAGTTTGGGGTATATTCTTTCCATTATTTTGCTCCTTCAGCCAAAGCATGCCATAACAGTTTAAATGTTTTAGGTTTGCTACTGTAATGGGGGAGGGAAATAGCAGTCTCTAAAGCTTATAGGGCTATTAGCCTTAACAAGTTGCAAGGCTTTGCATGTGTTTGATATATTTTTCCAGCCAGACACAGAGAAGCCCAAACCAAAGCAGCAAAGAGATGCAATGCAGCAATTTTCCCTTAATAGTGCAAGCAGGAGGGAAGACACCCTTCTTGTTGGGCAAGTAGAAGCTGTTGCTGGATTAGACCCCAAAAATAAAAAATTTTGTGGGCACTGGAAGTGTTTGTCATGCTTATTAATGGTTCCTGTGAGCCTTGCCTGAGATCAGGGCCCCACGTTGGGGGCTCTCCAGGCAGAAGAGAGGACAGAAATGTCAATTGCCACTTGTTCCTTTTTCCTCTAAATCTGAAGTGGGAATATCTGGAATGCATCTACATCTCTGCATACACCTTATGCATACAAATACAGTTGTGTAGGTTGAATTGCATCTAGAATAGCTAGAAAAAACATCTATTCAAATCTGGAGATGAAAGGTGATGTATTTGAGTCTTCCTTCTGTTGTGATAAGAAGTAACTAATTTTATGGTATTTCTGTGTTTTTTTAGATCAAATCAGGATCAGTAATGCCTCAATAACTCCTGCCAGCATTACTGAAATTTGAATCTGCCTCAGGTAAGAGCAGTTGTGGTAAAAACTTTTCAGAATGTGGATTTTTCTCTGAAATTTTGCAGGAAAAAGAAAACACATTACTTGCCTTTTCCCCATGACAGTAAGATCCTGAGGACAGCTGTTCATCATAGATGACATTTGTGGCTTTTAAGCAGGAACTCTAAGCAAGTTAAACAATTTTGTTATAGATAAAGTCATCATAAGGAGCTAGA
This sequence comes from Nothocercus julius, assembly GCA_013398735.1. Taxonomy (NCBI): domain Eukaryota; kingdom Metazoa; phylum Chordata; class Aves; order Tinamiformes; family Tinamidae; genus Nothocercus; species Nothocercus julius. Next base: position 1,635,381 of record VZSV01000093.1, on the reverse strand, counting down.
TGATAAAAATAATTTTCAGAGACTATCTCATCAAACAGGAAGGGCAGTTTGGTCATGCATCTATTTGTCCATGATTAAAAATCTCATGAAAGCTGCACAATTTCAATGAGTTGTTCACAGGAAAAAGAAAATTATGGTAGCTATTAAAAGGTGAGAGAGACAGACATTACGTAACTGCATCAGTCTCAAAAATAATTCCGAATCCTGAGGAAGTGTTAAAAATAGGTCATATTGTGATCGTTTATAACACAGACTTGAGTCAAATACAGAGAAACCCTCAGATTAATCATAGATTTCTTCCTCCTGTTCAGACCAGATGCTACTGATTTTGCAAAGGGTGCTGGAGACCCACTGTCACACGAGTCTCCATCTTTCCCCCCTGCCATATGAAGCACCTGAATGAGCATATTTGCTAATTTTGCTCTAAATGTGACCAAAGTTGAGGGGGGCCAGACTTGTGGCTGCAGGCAGACGTTTAAGTTTGGCCCAGCTCCTTGGTGTTTCCAATGAGCTGCTCTCCTGCATCTCTTACTTGGCTGCTACAGCCTGCAGAACACTCCTCCAAAGGATGTAATCAAAGTGGGAGAAGGAGGTGCTGACCAGGCATGAAGGAAAGTCACTAAGGACTCATGCAATCTGAATTTATTAATAATGCAAAAAAAAAGTCAATGTACCAAAGATTGCTCAGAGAGTGGGTGATACAGCCCCGTGTTGAACCTGCATATCCTGAACTTTAGGAGGCTCATCCTCTCATCCCTCATCTTCCACAAAGAATATTCTGTGAAGGTTAATTTTGTATTCAAATGGAGTCAACGAAAGGCAGATACAATGGAAACCAATGCTTAACGTTGCTCGAGCAGAATCCAACCCAAAGTGCTTTCCATTGTACCAGAAACATCGAGCTAATCCGCTTATCTGCTGGAGTTGGAGGCTGCGTGTGTGTCGGGACGGGATGTTCAATTCCAATGAAAGGATTTTCTCTCTGAATAGAAGGACACATACTGAATATGCAAATAGTCAAATGTTCTCCTGACAGTTTTTATAAATGCATTGCTTACTATGGTGTTCAAATCAGCCTAATTTCATCTTGAATTTCTATAGCTCTGTTGGTCCTGAAGCATCTTAAAGTACTGCAGCAGCATTGCGAACATGTAAATTTTAGAAGTCATTTAAGACTCCCTGGTTTCTATCAAACACTGACACAACAAGTACCACCTTGTACAGCAATGAAAAATGTTCAACCATGATATTGGCTCAAATGGTGATTTTTTTTCTCTAAAAGTGATAAAGGATCTTAAATGCCACTGTGATTCTTCAGGCCTCATCTGAAGACCTCATTGTGTTCAGCTTCCTGGAGTTAATTGCAGCTGCATCAGGAGGCTCAATGTCCCAGTCAACATTGCCCTAATTTATAGCAGCTCCTGAATCTTCCAGGACGCACAAAGTGTTTCCTTCCAGAGCCCCCGTGTCTTGACTTCTATTGAGTTTTGGCAGTGGCAAGAAGTCAAGCACAAGCTGGCCACATGCCCCAGCAGCTATGCATCACAACGGAATAATATATATAATTATAATAGTATGTTTTATACATATGCATGTATGTAGGTATGTGTATATGCATGTATATATATATATAAAGGTCTCTGAGGAACTTTCTCCTCTAATTGGATTCTGACTATTTTTCCCTTGCAGCCAGTCTTTGTAGGGTGTGCATATGGTATATTGTAAATGGCAAAATTTTTGAAATGTGTTTTTGGACTCTTTAGACTTTTGACCGTATCTGTGCAGATGATACAGCCTGAACAGCCAACTCTGCTTGAGAGACATTTTAATGGGACGTTTTAAATGAAATCCACTGGTGATTTTGTGATGGCAGGTGAACTTGCCTTCTTGCCATTTTTCCCGTTTAACAAGAATAAAAGGCCAAACATGGACCAATTAGTCATAATGAAATCAGCTTTGATGACATTTTTGCTTCTGAACTCTGGTATAAAATAGTCATCCAAGGAGGAGCTGAAGGGACATGTGAGGAGTTTGGTAGTACAACTGCACATGCATTGCTGCACTCCTGAGCAAAAAATGATCAGGTAAAGACGCGTCCGTGGGCTTATGTACATATATTCTTACAGTTTTGCATGGCTTTGTTTTAAATGTAAACTGATTTCTGTTTTTTTTTTTCTTGAAGTCTATGCAGATTAAACCTTGTTTTCTTTCTCTGGATCTCAACAACATTAATGTGCTCGGGTTACCCAGTTGTCCCTTCCCTGGTAAGTCCTACTCCCTGCTTACTTGAAGGTCTGATATTTCATTGCCCTTACCTAGCTGTTTTGTTAGATTAAGATTTACAATTAATCGTAAGAAGCTGCTTATATTAAAGCTATGGGATAAATATTATTATTTAATTTTCCTGGAATATAGCTCCTATTTTCCTTTAATTACTAATAAAATACGCAAGCTTCTAAAATAATCATGTGAGAAATCCACTGAATATTTAATTTAGAGTGTGGGAAGCTCTTGCAGAAGTCAAAGTGTTCTATGGAAAAAAGAAAAACACCAGTCATCCATTTCAGCATCGTCCTTGGCTATCTAAAATAGGTACAATAACCTAGGTATGGTTCTGAGATTAATTCACTGCTAGCTAGTTTGTATACCACCACAGCTAAACAGATTAATCATTTTTATTATGTGTATAGGTAAAGGAGAAGAGCACAGAAGTGCTGTTTTTTTCTCATATAAGATTATGAAAAATTATTCCCTAGGATCAGGGATATGAATTTGATTGAACCATGAAAGGAAGCTGAGCAGTCTGTAAAACAGAAGCAGCCAGGTTATTTAAAGAAAAGAGTACTAATATTCTTCCAGGGCCTGATCTCGAGCAAATTACTGTGACAGGCAGCCGGGCAGACGATGTAGGGCTCCAGGACCTTGGAAATACGTCCTGGCCCGCGCGGCTCCGCTTCAAGTGCCGCTCGGTGCTCCCGGGAGCATCCCAGCCGGGCTCGTTGCAGCAACGACGTAATAAGGAAAACGAGTTTAATTATTTAGCATAAATCACTGCCTTGCACAGAGATGTACCACGTACATTAGCCTGCTTATTCAAGAGCATAAATCCCGGCCCAGGCTGCAAGGCAGCGGCTCGCGGCTCCGAAGGGAACTTCCCCGTGTTTCTGGTAGAAAGGATTTCTCCATGTCAGGGAGAAACCTCAGTTTGGAGGAAATAGCCAAGGAAGTGGGAAAATAAGACTGCATGGTTAGGGACTTGTGCAGAGCCTGTAATAAAATTATTAATAAATGCAGTAGCAAGCTGAATTATAGCTCATCTCAATAAGGCATAAGTGTATATGCCCCTTACACCAGATTGTAAATCATGATAGGATAAAAAATGCACTTAACAACTATAGATGTGTCAGGAAACATTTTAGTTTAAATTCAATGTTATTTTAAATGCAATTTGAATTTGTGCAGTTTTTATGTAGTTTATGCCTTTCTGTAACATCAAGTTACAAGGAGCATAAACAATGCCACATGGATTTTATTCGAGCCTTCTTGCAAATCCACCTCTATTTTGTCATTATTAATTTTAGTCGCAAATGCTGCAATAACTCACCGTAACTGCTAGAAATCCTTCTCCCCCAAATTTCTGCTTTACAGATACTTCCATTTTCTGTTATCTGTCACTGAGATGGTTTCACATGAGTGCTGACCGGGTGCATTTGCACTGTTAACCGAAAACTCTCCTTTTACATCAATAAACAGGCATGGTATTTGGGGGACCTATGTTACATGCCACGGCAGGTCAATATCATGGAAAACAGCTCCTAAAATAACAGTAACAGCAACTATATTTTATACCATAAAAGCAGCAGTTACGCTTTCTGTAAAGCTATGAAAAAACCATGTGATTTTGACTACAATGAATCCCTAGCAAATACTAGGTCATCCTTGTCGTTCTCGGCATAAATTGTTTTTGTGTTTCTGCTTTGCCTTTTATAGTGAACAAGTCCTGGCAAATGCATGAAATTATAATTTTACCTTTTTTTTCTTTCTTTTTCTTTTTTTTAATCTTCAGAGCAGTAATCCTTTTTATCTGAATTGCCAGCTATATGGGAAATCTGATTACTGCCTCGTCCTGCTGAATAACTGCTTAGCCAAGGTGGACAGGAATGAAGAACGGGCTTTCCTGAAGCCTTACCTGGAACCACCTTACAACAAGAGGTCCTTTCGCAATGGTGTTGGATCAGGAATTAAAAAAACTTCCTTTCGAAGAGCAAAGTCATAAATAAGTGTTTGAAACCCAACTCTTAATTCTAGCACCTGATGCTTAACTCTGCGCTTAAAATCATTTCCAGTGTTTTTTTTTTTTCCTATGATAAAACCAGTGGGGAGAAACATGTAAGCGTCTTCATCCTGCACCCAGATGTTTGCTGCAAAGATTGTAAGCCAAGTGAAGCAGATGGAAATGTCAGAGCTGGCTTTAGTTCCTGAGTTAGAGCATTGGGAAGCTTTGCACTGGAAAGCATGTTTTCCTTTGGGTAATTCCCCTTATTTTTTCCTTTAAAAAAAAAAAAAACTTTTAAAAAGTCATTTGGTCTGTAGATATGTAAATCTTTTCTGTAGGAAAGGTCACCTGCTGAGTTGCATTTGTGTGAATTTTGCCTCGAGGACGTCTCCTCCCAAAGCAGTGTAGCGAGCTGCAAGCACTGGCATGGAGGTGGTGCAGGGTGTCTGCACGATGCATTTTGACTTCTAAGCAACAATAAACCAATATACGGAGCCTTTCTAATATTTCCCTACTCAATGTCGAGATGTGGGAGATCTTGTTCCTGGGCTTCGAATAGGGCCAGAGGAGCTGGTGCTCCAACATCTAGGTCACTTATTCATACATCTCTTGCTCAGGTGACACTTAGGGACCTTTAGAAATTGAGACCTTTAAAAATCTATAAGGGAAATGGCGGATAAGTGTTATTCTTATGCAGTTTGATTTGTGCAATTTAGTTTGACTTGTGTAATTTCCAGGCAAAAAGGACCCAGGACCATTAACTTCTTTCTACACAGACAGCTGTGTTTCTGCCTTGGCATCCTATGATAAACCCGATTATCTGCAAGCCAACAAAACCATACCTGCAGCTTTAAAAATTGCAAGAAATATTTTTTTTCATTTATTTTGCAAATATACAACCAAATCTTTCAGTGAAGGGTAGTGAGTCTCTATCCTGCTTGCAAAGATCTCCATCCCCTTTTTAAAAATCTGGGCTTCAAAGAAAATCCCATTATTTACGATTTAGTTAGTCCCTGTGAAGACACCTTGCCTTAGGACACCTCTGCATATACGAAAAAAAATATTCTGCTGGCAGGCCACGAAGCGCCGTAAATCTTGCATTGACCTCAACCACACAGAGCAAGCGGGTAAAATGTAGATTATCTGGCTGGATCCTGGCAGTGGTCCTGGCATCGGCGGCCTGATCTGGTCCCCACCGCACACTGGGAGCCCATGTGGCTGATGCCGCCACCCTCACAAAAAGCTCTTTCCCAGCCCTAAGTCTGGCTTTATTTTGTATAAAGTGTCACCTTAGTGATCTCTGGCAGCAAATAAGGATCTGAGGGTGCCATTGCTGAGCATGTCAATTTTTATGCTGATGGAAATGGGAAATATGACATAGGACTTCTTTTTCACTGCAAAGAGGAGAAAACAAAAGTCAATTGCAATGCTGGCTTGTTGCATAATTAATATGCCTCAATAAATTGCTTTCCAGAGAGTGGAGACCCATTACTCTGTAAAAAGGCATGCTGTTGACGTCCTTTTCTATTTTTTTCTAAGCTAAAGTAAGAGAAAGAGAATGATGAACATGTTTAGGGGGCAGGGAGAGGGATTTTTGCCCAGGTCACTTTGTCTGGGGACTGAGAAGCAGGTCTGGAAGCCAGGGATGCCCGGATGGAGCTCGGCTATGGTTGTAGTCCAATGTGTTCAGGTGTAGTTCAGTATGTAAAGAACCCCACAGGTGGGTTTCTTTATTTCTACTCAATTCTTTCTCCAGCTGACAAGCATGAAACTATGTTTATCAAGCCATCTCCAATAAGCAATGTCACAACTCATGGATTCTTGAGAGTTTTTTGAAGCTAACAAGGTGTTGGTGCTGAGCAGGAGAAGGGTGGTCTCCACCAAAGGGGATTGGGAAAGATGTGAGCTCTACTCGCGGTTCTGCGTAATTTTTGATATCAGCCCTGGCTTTGGCACTCATCACCTGCCACAAACCTGCGCCAGGTCCCCAAGGCTCAGCGCAGGAAAAGCGCAAATCCAGCAGAGCACGAACAAGCAAAGTCTGCCTGAAGACGGCTGGAGGAATATTTTTTAATTCCTTCTTCACAGATTATTGGCAAGGAAGGGGAATAGATAACCTGATGTAATAGCATCTAATTTACCCGTGAGATTGAAAATTAGTCGTCTTAATGAAATACCGATACCTAGTTTTCTGATTACCAAGTGTATATTAAAGAAATTCTTTCTTTCCTATTTAGATTTCCTAATTTGCTATTATATGTCTTCAGGTGCTAATGTATTCCCTTAAACTACTAAAGGGAAGACAGGAAGAAGCCTTTTGCCACTTTTAGTTCTGGATATAATTTTGACCTTAAGAAAGAACAAGGCAGATATGAAAGAGTGTATTAGATGCTATTATTGCCATAATAAAATACAGATAAAAATCAGAGTGCAGAAAAAAATCTAAGACAACTATTACACTTTGTCCTATAAAGAAAATCAAAATTGAACTTATCAGATATTCTGGCACTTAAAAGATTCGTAACGAAAAAAATACTCCTAATAGCAAAGCGTTTAAGCAATATGTCATTGATGAGCCGACTGCTTAAACACTTAAAGAGTTTGGAGCAAGATGAAAGAAGTGTCGGGGATATACTTTTTATTAGTCTGACAGAATGCTTCACTCTGTTTAAATTTATATTTAATAGCAAACCATTATGGCGTTATTTTCTCTTTCTTTTTTAAACAAACTAAGGGGAGCTCACTGTCCTATCCAACATGCCATAGTTAGTGAGCAGAACCAAAGCACCAACGTAGCCTCCCAACACTGTAAAAATAAAGTGTGTGTCAGACTATTCGCTTCAGTATTCAGTTCTGCATGATGCGTTGAGTGGGAGGATTTTTCTGCCTTTGCAGTAGCGGGAAGACTTTTCTGCCTAATTCCCTCCTGGATTTGAAGTCACTGGGTCGATTGTACTTAAAATTAAGCATATCTCCAAAACCTGATAGGCTGAGCCCTACCTTCTGCTGGTCTCCAGCGGGAACATTTTAGGGGACATGAAAGGGCTTGATGTGCAAAGAAATGAGCTATCAAGTGCTGCTCTTGAAGCGGCATCCGCAACTCATTGAAGTCAACAGAAAGGTGCTGAGAGCCTTCAATGGGCTTTGGATCAGACATCCAGCGTATTAGCTCTGCGAGGATTTTGTATTCGCTTCTCACGGCCGGTCAAACGAATCCACTGAATCACTATGGCAACCCTTGAACACCTCATACGAGCCATGTTCACTAATAGATTTTTCTTCCCAGAAAGCATTCACATTGATTTTTTTTTTTTTTTTTTTTTAGCTCGTGCCTATTGTCCCTTTTAGCCCACCATATCTTAATTTGGGGCTCATAACTTTGTTTTTTCATTTCCAAAAGGAAGCCAAATCCCGGCATTCTGAGTCTCCACTAGCCCTATGCTCACAGTCCGGTGGCCACAATAGCCTCTGTAAGGCTCAACAGTTGGCTTCTTTTCTTCATTAGTAGCCATTAAATTACAATTAGTGGTGTAAAATTCATCTGAATCCAAGGGCTGCGAGGATTTACGTGAAAATTTAATATTAGGCACGGAGAAGAACATACAAGAGAGAATGTCACTCTAGATCGATTTCATTCCCCCTGCCCTTTTATTTTTCAGAAAAACTATGCTAGCTTGTAGATGCCGGTCACGCACATTGTGGTATTTCATCTTCTTTTCTTTTAAGTAAAAACATAAAATAAATAAAAAGGAAATATGGATCTCGACTTGATTCAAAATGCAGGGGGAAAAGGAAAATATGTAAAAGTACAACTGAGCGTTGGTGGAAAAATCACTGTCATTTAGTAGTATTTGTGCTTCTGAGCTGAATATTTCATTTAGAGGCCTCTACAGTGCTGTTTTAGAATATTTTTAGAGCAAATGGAAACCTGGAGTAATGAATTATTTCAGCAAGAGCCCGCTGTGTTGGAAGTACTTTTCTGTGGCAGGGCAGGGGTAATTTTGCCTTGCTTGGCCTGTTCTCATCATCACCTGCAATTCACGGTGATGGGGTATCAGAGCAGGGTATTTCTGCTCCGGTTTGTAGATGCAGTGATGCACTGACTGCATCAAGCAGACCTCTGCTCACTCTGGTGGGTTCTAAGACATAAAATTCACTTACAGACATCTACTTTTAAACTGAATTCCATATCTGGTAAAGATATTTCTCAATGGCTGAAAGAAAAACATACTGGCAGTTATGGTAACATTCCCAACTATATGGAAAGATGTCAAAAATATCAATCATCCTCAGTTGGCATATGAGCTTTTGCTACATATTTTGGATAAAGGAATTTGTACCAAAGTAGCTACGCTGCCTGTTCTGCAAAAACCTCTCTCACCAGGTGGGTCTTTCCGTTTGACATGGGACGTATTTTACAGTGCTGGTCTTTTGATTTTAGCCAGGTCTGCAAATTACCCCTTTCTGCTGGCAGTGTGAATCCTGGATGATCAGAGCAGCACAGTCACGGGCAGATTTTCTACTGCTCAGTGATGCCTAGCAAAGTGCATCCTGCAAAATGCCACTTCATTTCATGTTTCACAGTTTTAAATTCATTCTCACATCCAAAATATGGCCAAATTATTGTTGCACAAGACACCATGGCTTGTCAGGAAGGATGCTAAGTCATTCGCATAATGAGACAGCAATTGGTGCTGGCTGGGATGCTCCACAACGCAAAGAACCAGCATGGAAGTCAAGGGGATAAGCTATTTGCCTGCCCGTTTTTGACTCAATTTCAGGTTTTGCCATCAAAGGCATGCCAAGTGCGGACTGTCACAGCGTGCTGCAACCAGAGGCTGCAGAACAGTGTTGGGCTCTGCTGTTCTATTGTCTTCCCCGAAGATGTGCAAGGGAATTACATGTGCTGTATTTTTATATCTTTTAATAAATCAGCACAGGTTGAAGAACATGAACTCTACTTAGTGCTCTGTTTGTATTCTCTCTTATCTTTGGTTACCTTTGGTTTTGTCATCTAATCATGTCCATTTTTAATGAGGCTCCTTATAGTCACTTAAGGTAATGTAAAACAATTGACTTCAGGAGCTGAGGCAGCAGTTTGAGGCCGCATCCTGATTGCTGAGTGAAGCCAAGTACAAAGCCAACTAACTGAGGCATGGAGCTGCTGCTGAGTGCTTTAAACTGCCTTAAATGGAAGAAGACAAACGACCCATGTGTGTAGAACGGGTGAAATGGGTCTATGAAAAGACACCTATAAATCAAAAAGGATTTTTCGTTTCCCACTTGCAGATGTGTTTTTCTTTTTTGCCTCTCCCAGACTATGTGTTCCTGTTGTGAACTTGCTCATGGATGCCCCTTGCTGCCAGCGGCCAGGCAAGTCCCCCACTTCAGGGTACAACCTCCATTTCGAGTCGATGTAACCTGAGCACCCATCCCTCAAACACTTCGAAAATCCCAACTCCATTCTTGTGTCAAGCTGCTGTTTTTTCAGCTTACTGCCACCAAACCCTTGCTTTAGCATGCAGATGATACTCTCTTTCCTGTGCACAGAGTGTTTTTCCACCTCCAGAAGGGGGGAGACACCAAAAGGGGACATGCAGCAGGTTCATACTGGCTCCGTGTTCATTAGTTTAGGGCATTTTTTTGGTTTTCTGCATGCAAGGTACCATGTCAATCTGAGTATGTGGGTATTTGAACTTTGCAAATCACTCTTTATGATCAATAATTAAGGTGTCATTTGCATACTTATGTTAGGAAATGAGCTGCATTTATCTTCACTAAGCTCTCAGAAGTAAATCAAGTGGCGCAGTGCAAGTTATCTCTTTCTCTCGCTGCTCATTCCCCATCACCCAGGATGCGTCTGTGTCTTTTAGTTCGTGTACTGCTCAATCAGTGATACCATGAAGGATACATCCCTTAAAATGAAATGAGTTTTTGGTCACTAGTCTAGTGTGGTTATTTTGCTAAAACCTACTCATTTTTTTTCCACTTTTTTACTCGTGTAAAACACCTTGTAGAGCATTTTGGATGGTTATAGAGATACTGCAGAGCAGTGGCCTCGGAAGCCTGGCCTTGGGCTGCGTCCGCTGGCAGGACGTTAGCGCTCGTGCTGGCTCTGGGACAGAAGCGGCTGCCCGGAGGCAGCAGCAGAGGAGCCCCTGGGTGAACAAGGAGCTGCTGCACCCAGCCTGTGCAATAGGACGCTAATTAATTAATTAGCGTGTGTCAGCGCTAGAGCAATGCAAACAGCAGCGACCTACGGGAGGGAATGGGTGCCTAGCTCACGATGGCCAGGAGCAGGAGACCTGCAGAGGAGAAGGCGCAGGCTGGAAAGGGATCTCCAAGAAATGTCTGCATTTTGTAATCCTTCTCTGCACGGTACATTTGCACAAGAAAGAGTTAGTAGAGAGCTAAAAACCTATGATGGATGGGTATTTTAATCTTTCTTCATTTTCATGATCACAAGCTTGGTTTTTTAAATTTGGTGGGGCTGGAGATGAGAACTGCGGTGTTTTTTTCTGCGTGCGCTTGAAGTCACTGCAGGTTATCATTCTATAATTATTTTTGTCATAAAGATGAATGCCATCCTAAAAAAGTTGGAAGCTAACAGCACCTCAGCTTTGATATATGAATATTGCTGCTTTGAATGTTGGAATGGCATTATAGATGGTTTATGGTTTTATGACTATGAGACATTTCTTAGTCTCTGATTCAGAAATACATTTTCTACACGATTTAAAGCAACTTTTGGTCTTTGACATCTTTCTTTTTGGCTGCTCTTTGATTTCAAAATATTTTGTAGAGTGATTTTAAGAGATCATAGGATTTTAGAAATGTTCATCATGAAGCTTAGGTGTGGAATAGTCACCTTTATCCACCTCTATTTTAAAGCCCTGCAATGTCAAGAAAGGGCTGCATTGCATTAATTCACTCCAGTTCCTGCCGGGAAATCACAGAGCCTTCATGTTTAGATATTACAATGTGAAATAGTTAATACGTGTTACATTTTCCAAATTGTATATCCTCCTGGCCATACAGAGTTCATGCAAATGTGATATTTGAAAGAATATGTTTGAAGAATTGTAGTAGTTTTTTTAAAAAAAAAAAAAAATGAAAATAGCATCATTTCATCTCAAATGCATTTCTCCCCTCACCCCTAGCCTGCCAAAGTGCTTGCGGTTCTGCACGTTATAATAAGAGCTATTTAAAACAGGTTTGAGCAAGCAATAAAATGGAAGAGTGCCCTCTAACGTCAGCTGAGCCAATCGGGGTGCCAGAAGAGGCACCAAAAGCCTGTGGAGGGTGATAAAGATTGGCCATAACTTACCCAACTGGGCAGGGTTTTGAGTGTAAGGTCATATGAGAGTTTGTTTGAAACCTGCGTGTTTCAAAAGCGTCAAAGGTCCAAGTCCCGGGAAAAGTCAAATAAATCTGAGACTCGAATGCTGCTTGCTTTCAAATTCTCCTGCCAGTAAGGACTCAGTCTTATCCTAAACCCCTTCGGATACGGCCTGGGAGCGCAGGTAGCGGGGAGGGCGCAGTTCCCCGGCCCACCCGGAGTCCAGCGAAGACTTCCCAGAAGTCTTCTGCTATTTTGAGCAGTGCGTTAAGGACAGCTGCAGGGCAACCCGTCAGCATCTGCGCTCGTGCCTGCTGCTGAGTAAGTGCCAAAGATTAATGACGACGAGGCACGGCTCTTGGTGGGAACACACACATCATCCCTTATGCCTTCTTGTGTCTCGTTCCCTGCCATTTCTCTGGGCTTTGTTTTACACTGTTGACTGATGGCAGATTTCGGTGGATTTCAAGCTGGGTTATTTATGCTGGGACTACCAGTTCACACATGAGTTTCTGTCTTGCCCGGGAACTGTGGCTGCTTAACTGTGGAGAAGGATTTGGGGAATACACACAAAATGTGTTTCCGCAAACACTCCTGCCTGCACTGCTTAATCTTGTGATCACTGAATGAGCTCATAGGAACATTCACCCGAAAGAACACCAAGGTGGATGCAGATTCAAAGCTAATTGAAATATCAGTCACATATGCACTGAAAAATATTTACAATATTTTCCAACTCGAGAAAGGAAAAATTCAATGAAATGTAAGTCTTAGGGGGGTTGTATGGACAAATTTTATACCAAGCATTTGCAGAACTGGGTCACTCATCAAGTATTGAAAAAGGCCAGAAATGAAACAAAAACCCAAAGGGATTAAAAAGGGCTAACCAGAAAACTTCTGACAACATTTTTGCATTGAAAAATGCCTGTTCATAAAAAATTGCATGATCGGAGGAAATCAATCAATCTTGACAAAGTCACAGCTAGAGGGATTTCCAGACAGCTCTTGCTCCCAGGTTCACGTCTCCTCCAGGTTTTGGATTGTTGTTGCTTCCCTGTCCAGGCAGTGATAATCCAGAGCAAACCGAGCGCTCGCGGTGCTCGGAGGAGCTCCCCACCTCAGAGAGCTTCCTCCTAACTCAGACCGCGGTGCAGTACTCGGGATGAGCCTTGCCCCAGTCGCGCCGTGCCCTCTGCGCAGCGCGTGCTGAGGCGCTGGCAATGGGCCTGCTGAGGGACACCAAACGTGGGGCGTCAGCACTGGCAGCAAAGTCTGCGGTGGCACTGTGGATGAGATCACATTCTGGTGGCTCTTCCTCAGCTACATCTCTCTACCCATTTACCCATCTCTTCATCCACCCATCGCTTCATCCCTCTATCCATCTCTGCATCCAACTATCCACCAATACATCCATCAATTCATTTTTCCAACCATCTATCCATCTCTCTCTCCATCTCTCCATCCAGCTACACATCTACCTGTCTATCTGCCTGTCTGTCTATCTATCTGCAGTCCATGCCCACCCATGTTGTTGAGCACAAGTTAAAGGTCTCCTTGCAAACTCTCATGTCCTTCTCCCGGCGTGTGTGTGCCGCGGTTCCCGGGCACAGCAGCAGTGTTGACATGGGCTGGCAGCAGGGCTGGGGACATGCGTGGAGGCTTCAGACGCCTCTTAGCAGATGGAGTGGGCACAGATGGCCCGGCTGTCACATACGGGAAGGAGAATTTGAGTCCTCTGTGTGGGGGCGCGATGTTATTCTCAGACAGAGAGGTCAGAACAGTTCTCACTTATCACTTAGGATTCTTGGGACCTGTTATTTCAGGATGGAAAAGTACTGAAAATACAGCACGCCATTATGGGGAGCTTCAGGTGGGATGGGCGCCTGAGTGGTGTTTCCAGATGAGACTGTGTGTGTTTTAGAAGTAATTTCTGATAAATGCTGTTTAATTGTTATTTCTCTTTAATAAATGCCATAAGTACAGAGGAAGCTCTCCTCCACACAGCCGTGATGTCCTTTAAATTAAGATTCAGGAGAGTGATGGGAAGGCTCCACCACCAACTGCGTGGGGAGAGCAAGGAAATAGCGCAGCGGGCTCATTTGCAAGAAACAATTTCTAACACTTGCTCTCAAAACACAAAGCACGGCAGTGGGTGGAAAACAATATTAAATCTGTCATGCTTTTATCTCGTTCTTAACATCTCTGTTCAAGATCTAAACCAAGTTGCACAGAGAAGCGAGTTTCCCTCTGACAAAGCTGCATTCCGGCAGCACAAACAGCAGCCAAGCTGGAAAGGGAAAAGCCGGATCGCGGCTCTCCTGATGTTATATAACTTATTAATAGCAGAGTTCTCCTCTGCAGCGATTGAGCGCTCCTATTTCTCATACGGATTTTCTCAGAATTTTAATGGGAGAAACCAAGTAACTGCTAAGGTTCTTCCACTTTAATAGCTGATAGAGCCTGTTGTAGGGAAAATGAGCACGTTGCCTTTTATCTTTTCCTAATGAAAACACTGCCACCAGCTGGTTAATAAATGATTATGGCTAGGGTTTCGCACAGAAAGAATTACAACCTCTCTCTTTTTTATTTTGCCCACAACCAAGCTGAAAGTGATACTTTTTTTAGGCCAGGATATCTTCAGAATACAGAACACTGAATATATGTATCTATGTTTAAATTAAGGTAGTGTTAATAATGCGGTTAGTGCTTTTTACTTTCCGCACGTTATCATTAACTCGACCTCCCAGTTGAGGCTTGGCGTGCAGAAGGCAGCAAAGGAGCGGGCGCCACGATGCCCTTCCATGGCTTCCCCCTTCCTCCCACGGTGCAAACATCCAGGACGCTACTGACCTCCAGCCAGCCTCAGGTTTGTGAGGAAGCAATCAGTTTTAAACTAACAGCAAACTAAACATGGAAAGCGTGGGATATTGTGTGGGTTACATGGGATCTCAAGGGGTTACAAAATATTGTGGTTGCTGATGCCTCTTCTCCCCCGGTGCTTTAGCAGAGAGGTGAAATTGCAGCTGGAACAGCATCCCCAGGCAAAGGGCACATCAGTCCCACATGAGGCTCTGGGATCAAAGCATCCCTCTGCTCTGAGTTCTCCCACTGCCTGGTCCAACCAGGACCTCCAGAGGTGTCCTGGCAGGGTGGCCAGAGCCCTGGCAGTGCCGGCGGGCTCTGTGTTCGTTGCTTCTCTGATGCAGCTGGTTTTCTCTGCCACAAGACGTTTCTGGAGGCCTTTTGAGATGCTGTGTTGCCTTTCATGAGCAAAACAAAAATTCAGGCACTGAAAACAGCAGCAACCCATACAGCCAACAGCAGAAAAGTCTTTGACTGATTTCCCCTGAATGCCAATATCAGAGCAGAAACACTGCAAGTGGAAACAAGCTTTTTTTTATATATTTTTTATTCAAATATACCCAAAAGATAAGAAACTCCTCAAAACTCATATTTTGGCATGTAACTATCAGCAGTAGGTGGCCACTGCAGAACGGGTGAGCCAAGGTGACTGGAAAAGAAGGACGTACGAATGTACTTTTGTAGATGTAGGCAAACTTCCCACCGTGGAGGAAAGCTCACCTGCACGTGCAATCCGTGCAACCTTCGAAGCAAAGAGTTAGAGACCCAGAGCTGGTGGGGTCCAGGTATGTTTGAACTGCTTTAGGCTAATCTCTTAAATTCTCTCAGAGTCAATTAATCTATCATTAAAATGCGATTAATTGCTACCCCACCAGGGTAGGCTTAATGAGGAGCAGCTCTCTGCCCACAGTGTCTAGAAGCAGGTTGGCTGCAGGCGTGTTGGGTTGTCCCAGAGTTCAGGCTCATTCTCAATATTCGAGTAGTGCACGAGTGTCTTGAGAGCTCATTAGGCCTCATCTAACAGCAGCTGTCGTCAGCAGAGAGCTGAATCTGCCAAACGCTGGTCCAGAGCTTTGCCCTGCATAAATAACTCCATCAAAGCCACAGAAATAACCTCGTGTAAGGTGGTTGAACCCAGAAAAGGAATTCATTCACCTCATGTTCCCTCAAAAGAAGTTTACAAGGAGTCTGCTTTTCATTTCCTGGGGAATTAACTCCATCCTATGCTTTCTAACTGAAGAATAATTCCAAATTTGCTTTAGAAATATTTGCTGCTAGAACAGGTAAGCTGGGCTGTTTTTATTTGACTTCTTATTTTTGATTTTGGTTAAGTCTGGGGGTGATCTTCCCTTAGAAAATGTTAAAAAAAATAGCAACTAAAAACAATCTCAACATTCCTTTAAATGAATTAAATATGTGAGCCATTATTGGGCCAAAAAAAAAAAAAAAATCAACATACTGAATTTTATTCTGCATAGAGTACAAGTTTCTGCCTTGTCTTCCCTCTTACCCTAAAACTACCAAAGCTTAAAATAATTCATGTTATTGGTTTTAACAAGAGATAGTGATAAATTATTGAGGGACCCCAAGTATTCTGCAAGCATTTGGGTTTCAAAACTGCAGCCCACAAGGCCCGCTTTGGGCCTCTTGTGGTGTTTTATTCCACCCAGATAAGCGTGAGCTGCAACCTTGTGTGATGTAAGACTAAATTAATTGTTCCTGTTGTTCCTTGGAAACTAACATTTCTCTAATGATCTAATTACTCATTAGGCAACGCTAAAATACTGCTTTCTCTAAAGAGCAGTTTGCCCAGAGAGGCCCTCTTTGGTGTCTGATTTGTCAGAGATGACAGCAGATGTAGCACCTTAAAACATGAGAATATTACAACTATTTGTCCTATGCGCTTTCGACATGCTGTGTGTATGCTCTTCTTCATATCTATTAAAATGCCTAAGGACAATAAGTAAGAGCAGCAAAAGAGGGATTTCTCCAGAGCTCTTGCCTACCAGAAGCTGCTAGGAACTGCAAGTCCAAACACAGTTACCTGCAAAAAGGCTTGGATGTGCAGAACAGTATGTTTATTAAAACCCAATTTTTCATATTTCCCATATTTCATCCCATATTTCAACCCATATTTCATCCATCCTTTTATTTTATTCTAAAAAGTTATTTATACTTTCTATTTGGGGATGTGATGCATAAGTATCTATCCTGCTTGCGATCTTTAAGCATCTTGCTTGAGAACTTTAAGCATCCAATTCTGATTCTGAATTGAACAGTTATTCCATAGTTAAGCAAAAATTTCAAGTATTCTTAGTGCAGCATTCATTGCAAGGAGATATTTAGGTATCTGTCTCTTTTCAGCATCCACAGAGGTCACTCTGGATTCTGAACTTATTATTCAGTTACAGGTTTTCTTATAAACAGATAGCAATTGAATGTTTGAATTCAGTTAATCATTTGAAGTCTAACAGAGGGTATGAAGAACCCAAACTGAAGATATGCACATATCTGATTAGCTCTTACTTTTGTTCTCAGAAGCCTTTCTGCCTTTGCTGGTCGCTGGAGGCTGGACTGCTCCGAGTCACCTGCTGGCTAGTGAAGTGCTCCGAGCAATTACACTTTTAAACGGAGGTGTATGTCCGGGGCTGTCTGCCTATATATATATATATCTATCCTCTAAATGACAAATTAACTAGCACCTCTGAGAACTCTGCATTATACAATACTTTATTGCCAGCTCCATAGTAATACTAATTGCACTTATAATTATCATAAAGGCTGATGGAAGAGACCGAGCATTTACGGGATGGATTGGGGTGGCTGAGCCAGCACTGCTGGCGCATCAGGAGGGTCCCCCATGCAGTGCCACCCGTGCCCCTCTCCCCGGGGACCTGCCGGCCCCTAAACCGTGCTTTTCCTCCGCGCACGCCGGGCTGGCACCCTCCGGCCCGCGTTATGCCCTGTGTGTGGGGTAGGAGCTATGCAGCAAGCCCTCCTGAGTATTCAGGTTTCCGCGCAGATCTCATTAGCTGTCCTTGCATTAGCTCCCCACGTGCAGCGCGACCGGCTCTTCTCGTTTCACAAAGAGGATACGTTGACCTTCCGTCAAATTCAAACAGACACTTTAGGGTACGATCCACAAAAGCTTGTCCTAGAAAATGAAAACTGTAGTGTGTCAGGCACCACACATGTCTTTATGTCCTCACTGTTTCTGTGGTTTCACTTCTGATTCGGCACATTAACACCTGCAAGAAAAGCTGGTTTTTTTTCCAATTCTCTTGGCACGTTTCCGCTCTGGATTACTTCAGATCGCAATGTTTTGCTTATGGCAAGATGTAGATAAACCCATGGGCTCCTATTGCCCTTTGATAAATTTAATAGAGTAAAAGATGCAACAGTCTCTCTTAAAAAATGTTTGCATACACTGCTCAGTTGTGAAGCTTTCTGCAAGTTACTCATGCAAAAAATGAAATTAAAGCAATGTTCATCGAAGTCTTGTACTATATTTAAGCAGGTTATCATCAGGCTATTAAGTTGATTTATTTTCCCCAGCCCTCCTTCTGGATATTTAG
This sequence comes from Nothocercus julius, assembly GCA_013398735.1. Classification (NCBI taxonomy): domain Eukaryota; kingdom Metazoa; phylum Chordata; class Aves; order Tinamiformes; family Tinamidae; genus Nothocercus; species Nothocercus julius. Next base: position 1,617,329 of record VZSV01000093.1, on the reverse strand, counting down.
TTAATTTTAACATAAGAGAGGAAATATCCTCCTTTTTTTTTTTTTTTTTTTTTAAATGATGGGCTGCAAGGAAATCTGGCCAGAAGGCAGCAGTGCTAGCAGCACATGGCAAAACCTTCTGCAAATAAAATTTTTGCTTCTCCAGTAGATTCCTGACTTCCAGGACAAATATCCTGACAGCAAATCTGCTGGTTTTCCCAACAACCATCCACAAGATGTGAAATCCTGATACTACTGCCAGAGCTCCCACTATCAAGTAGAAGGACAAGGACAATTTGGGTGAAATCCATCATGTTTAATTTCAGTCCATTTCCGCCCCCCCCCCCCCCAAAAAAAAAAAAAAAGTTATTTAACAGAAATGCTATGAAAAAAAGAATTATAGAAAGCAACATTCTGCAATACTTTACTTTTCTGCCCAGAAGACTTCTTTAAAGGAATGGTAAGAATTGATATGATGTATTTTACTGTGAGATTTGATACTCAACAGAGACGATGCACAACCATCAGCTGCCGTCACAGCACGGATGTGATTTCCTATCCTCTGCCCAACACAGAGCAAGCCTTGCACATTAACAGATGAATAAATTGCCACCAATTTTAAATGGGGAATGACGATTCCAATACACTGTCATTACTTTTTCATTGTTTTGAAGGTAACAACACAAATTGGCTTTGGGCCCCTGGAAGTGATCTCACTGATGGTGCACATTGCTACTCACACAAAGCAAAAACTTCAGAATGTCACAGCCTTTAATTCCTCTGAATGAGATTTCCCTTTGTTGCCATCCTCAAAAGTGTGGAAAAGAAAGGGGAAATTTCTGGAATAAAGTGTTCTTTTCATGCTGTGCAGTATAAGCACAGACCAGCAGTTAAACTGTGGGAGCCAAAGGTTTCTTTTTCTTTTTTTTTTTTTTTCTTCTGTGTGAATGTAATGAACTTTCTGGTTAAATAAATATTTTTGAAAAAGGCCTCCGATAAATGGAAACGTCAGTTAAATGTGTGCCATGATGAAAAGAATGGTTATTGCCCTATGCGAGCACCCTGGCTGCCAGCGAAACTGAAGTAAAATTATAAAATTTAAAAAACAACGCAAATAATTTATTGGGTTGCTCCAAATTAATCCCAGTGTGGTCGGCTGCAAGCAGATTTGTGTTGCTGGTGGAACAATGAGAGTGGCAATTTGACACATTGTCTGGCAATGTCCTAATATTACTAATATTCTGTCAAGTGTTATAAATAATCTGGAAATAGCCTGGAATGATCCTTTAATGACTGACTCAGCTGGTATTTCCCTGACAATTTTTCATTGGTACATGATTATTACCTAGGGTTTTTTTTGTTTTTTTTTTTTATTCTGTTAATTACTGTAATTTCTGATAATTTTGCAGGAGAATTAATCCTTGCGAGGTGCAAGACTTCTCCTTGCAAAACTCTTGCACACAGACCTGTCCTGTAAGGGAAAAATACAGTGTGAAGCCACTCATCGAGAGGAAAACACAGGGAATGTTCTGAGTCTTGCATTCCCAAGAGATATTTAACATCAGCTCTTACAGGGACATGACGGACTTCGCGTTATCCGGGTGAGGAGCATCCGCCGCTTGGGACATGCCGTGGTGTCAGGCCATGGTGAGCATGGAAAAGTGGTCCAGGAGGCGCAAGGTTTTGCTAAGTACAAGAGCAAAACAGTGTCTACACTTTTATTAAGAGTTTTCTCCAAGTCACTTAAACTTAAATTACTTATCATACCAGAACTCAATTAAGATATTTAATTATCCATCTAAAATTCCATACAGAAATTCCAGTCCCTCTACTTTTAAGCAACACCCTGCTCATCCTCCTCTTGCCAAATTCTGCAGTTTCAGTGCTCCCTAATGACTTGAGTAATAACATGGCACTGCCTTGTTCAACACATCTCTCATTATCTTTTTTGTTGTTGTTTTTTCCAAATCGACTTATAAAAATGTTATTTCCCAGTGTTTTCAATTACAAGATAAAGCTTCACACCATGTGGATGCCTCACATAATTCAACCGATAATCTCAGCAGTCAATTAAATTTTAAACGCTTTTCCATTAAATACTTATTTTAAGACAGTAAATAATTTAACATGTTTCCATTTAAAAGTGTTTCACATTGTGAAGTTCTCAATCTTCTTTTTTAATAAAGTGAGTCACATCATCCTGTGTACTGGAAGTGAAATAAAAGAACTTTTATTTAAGGGATTTTTGCAGCTAGGGTATTTGCTGTTAGGAATTCTGGAATTCTGTACATTTTGTCCCATTTGCCATCTTAGTAGTGTACAAAAATAGAAGAAAAAGAAATAAATTAAAACAAAAACAAAAACAAGGAAACCCTGAAAACAGAGACAAAATAGAGGTGCACTGACATTTCACCTAGACAGTATCCAGCGTGGTGGGACCTCCTCTTGGTTGCAGCACGGTCACCATGAAGGCAATGCTCAGTTACAGTCACCTAAAACCCAGGGGATGCTCTGATGGGAAATCCCATCCTTCCCTTGAGCCCGTGGTGAGACCCATCATTGCTACCTCTCTGTGATGAGGAGCCTTGACCCTGTGGTTGAAGCTCCCAAGGTTGATTCTCATGTGGTTGCACATTCAGTAGCATTTTGGATCCTTCTGGAACAGACACCGCTCATTTTTGGAGGGCATGTGTTGCCTCCCAGTGTGGCCAGGCTGCAGATGAGCATCACGTGGGTGAGCAGACCCTTCTGTCAGAGCAAATACAAGCAGAGGAGTGTAAAAAAGGTGAACAAGGAGGTGACTTGTGACAGATGTTGCTCTGTAAAAATTAAAACAAAGCAAAACAGAAATTCAGGTTGCCCAGAAAGCGGAGCTGATGAGTAAACACTGCTAATGAGAAAAGTAAATAAGCGTTTGGCTGTATGGGAGAAAACAAGCCTTAGAGAATAATCGGAGACAAGGTTTCGGATCGTTCCTGCAGCCCGGTGCAGCTCCAGGAGGGTCTCTGCCCGCACGGAGCAGGGGCTCATCCGCACCCAAGCCCTGCCTCCCTCCTCACCTCAGGGCCTACATGCATCCTTATGTGTGCACTTTCCAGACCTACTCTTAATGCATGTTTTTTTTTTTTCATGCAAGCAATCCAAATGCAAAGAAGCTGTGCATGTGGGCCCTGCAAACGGGACGAATATTTTTAGGCGGCTGTCGATGATGCTGCAGGTGCAGTTCTGCACTCACATGCTTATTACCCCGACACATCCAGTGACGGTTTCAGTTTGCTTGTAAGATTTTATGTAATGTTTGCTGCTTTCTGCGATATTATCAAATTGCATTCGGACATACTACCAATGCAGATTTTAGTTGGCTACTATTATTTTTCATCAGCAGGGGCTGAGCTGAGCTGAGCACCCAGGACAGAGTGGTCGCCCCGGGACATCTGCACGGTCCATTGTATTTTGCAAGCTGTGGTCATGCCTTTGCAGCACCCTGCTATTTTACGGACACTTCTGGTCACCTTATGGATTCTCTGCAAATTACTCATTTTTATAGGATGGAGAATTTGTAGGAGAAAGTCAAAGAAGATTCATAAGGCACAAAATGTCTAATAACTATGCAATGTTGGACAAAACTGGGAGAATGATTAATCCAATGCTCACACTGTGCTGCTCGATCTTATTACCCTGCATTAGTGGAATCCATAATTTACAACTTCAATAAACTCCTAACCTCTTTGTGCCAAAATATACATTGCTGTTGTTATTAGCTGCTCAACGGGAAGATGCATTATGCAACATAATCACCCTACATAAGCAAACTTCTAATCACTGCTAAGAAATTCTTTATGAGAAACTAGCAGGGATTAAACCAGACAATTCTGTGATTATGGGCTTTCACCATCAGCTTTCCAGCATAATAGATGTTGCTAACAAGTAGGGGCCGCTGTCTCTCCCAAAAGATGTCAAAGAAATGGCAGGTTCCAGGTACCAAAGTTCACATATCCTGCTATGCAAGGTGTATTAACCATAGGTTTGTTTTAAAAGTCCTGAATTTTGGAGGAAAAAGGAGTAGAGTGGCTCCCAGCCGCAGTGCTAGAAGCAGAGCCCATGTGACATTCCCAGCGCTGCCTATAAACTCATAGTGTGATTTAGGCCCATGCCGAATTTCAGAGGGAATTCAGTCCCGGCCTCATACATAGTGCGCCGGGACAACTTCAGAGACGTCCCTGCAGACACCCTCTTATTCTCCCTCCCCTACTCACATTTCGAGACTAATTATGTGGACCTTAATTACAGGCATTACACCTATTAAACGTGGCTCTACAGTAGCTCCCTCTGTTGGGTTGCAATTGGGTTAAGTCCTTTTTATTTCTTCCACGCAACGCTGCCTTCCATTTTAGCCACTTACCTGCTTCTGCAAAGACCATTTTCTTGTTTGCTTGTGCCGCGCCACCGTGAACGTGTGCACTGGGTCGCTCTTGTATACGTCGCAAGCTCAAACAATTTATCTTCATTTTAAGGCCTTTCTGGCCCAATCCATCCATCTACCTATATGCCTTTTACAGTATTGAGCCCCAGCGCCCGCACTCATCCAGCAGACGATGCTGACCTTGCTGCTGATATTTAATATATTTAAACAAACTTTGTTCCGTGCTGCAAAGTCACCTTGCCGTCCTTTATAGCCCCCTTTGATTATTTTATCTTCTGGGATGCCAATAAATAACCCAAACGATGATTTGTGGCCCTGCTTTTCCATGCGGTCTACTCTAATCTCATTCTTTCCCTGGCGCCTCTGTTTTCTTCGCCCGTTTAAAGACAGCAGCCCTGCAAGATGTGTGTTTTGGGGGCCAGCAGGCACCTGCGGGCTTGGTTAGGGCAAGAGCCTCTTCCCCGTCCTGCTGCAGTGCAAACTGACATAATAATAATAACAGCAGCAGTAATCATGGTAATAATAATAATAATAGCCTTAAAGAACTGCCATTTCAGTGCTTGATTAAGGTGGGGGAATTCAAGAAATAGGAAATGCCGAACTGCATCACATGCAAGCACAGTAATGCTATAGGTGCTGCTTGGACCGCTGCAAAATATTTAGGTGCTCCTGCAAATGCCTGCAATGGGCACTGCCAGCTGCAGAGCTTCCCCTGCTGCTTAGGCACCTATGGAAGGAATGCAGAGGAACTATAACTTAAACAGAGCTAAATCGGGTGCAGGGTGACTCCCCATAGGCGCCGGTGGTGGCAGTGAAAGCTCTGGCTGCTTTGTGGGGATGATCAGCCTGGATTTCTAAGATCACTAAGGAGGCTCAGCGGAGATGGTGAATGACGTGATATTCAGCGTATAGCAAGAAAAGCAGACGCGAGTCCCTTGATGCTGCCCCTCCAAAACGCGTTAGAAGTGACTGAATAGAGCCACATGGGAAAGGTTACGCACAACATCTATAGGAGAACTGCCACGCATTGTCTCACTTACTACATCTGATCCACTTTTCCACTCACTGCTAAAGTTTCCATGCATATAATGACTGGAATACTGCACTACTGTGCTGGGAGCCAGTGGAAAGACTGGGTAGAGGGCAGGCGAATGTCTGAAAAACAGAACAGTAAATAGATTGCTTTATTACGGGTTTTATGATCTCATTGGTGTAAGAAATACCTCCTGAAGTATTGTCAAGGATTTTAAATATTTTCATACTGTTGGCCTAACAGCATTGGTGTCCAGAGCCGCTTTTCTATTTCCACTTTTTTTCTACCTATAATCCTTCTGATTTACATTAGAAAATTATGAATGTTGTTTGTAAGCCAGCCTAACAAATAATCTTCTTTTTCTTTCCTGCTGTGTAGCAATGCTCCAGCACATTCCCGGTGCAATATCTTTCAATACGGTAAATACAGGCAGCAGTTAATTTTGCCCTCCGAATTAATCATTGGTTAAAAAGCCGTATGTCATGCTGAAAAGAAAACTGCCTGTCACACAGTTCATATTTGCAATAAGCATTGCACCTCTGCAAAGTTTTACACTGTTTTATGCTGCCTTTTCTGAGTCTCTACACATCTTGACTTTCTACACCTACAAATTAATTTCATGAGGACAAAATTAAAGCATTTCAAAAAGGAAGAAATGTGGGTTGTAGGAAAGCCAGAAGGAGATATCATTGAGTTAACACTACGTCTTTTTATCTCTGACTTCTGTGAGTCAGTGAGCTGCGTTTCTGACATGGGCCTGGGCTTTGTGGGGCTGGAAATGCTGCAGCGTGAGAGGAAAAATAGAGCTGAGACATCACCTTGCCGATGAAGGGCAATGAAGTAATTAAATAGCCTGGGGCGGCTTTAGTTCTTTGGATTCAGATTTTTTCTTTTTCATATAAATGTGTGAACTTCTGTTTAACAGCATAATATCTATAACCATAATTAATATCACCAGAGCTTCTATCCAAGGTCTCCAAGTGACTTTACAGGCAATTAATCCCATGAGGCCCTGAGTACTAATGCCATCCGTTACAGTGCTGCGAAACCAGAGGAAAAAAGAGCCTAATTGGCTGAATTGCATCCATTAGAGTAAATGGGATGGAGGAGGATCTGCGCTTGGAACCAGGCTGGAAGGAGGTGGTGGCCACCATGGAGGGCGAGGGCTGTCCCATGTCACCCCACTTTGCCCTGCCAACCTTCCCATTAAAGAAGTAATAGCAGGTCCCAATGCCACAGAAGGAATTACCTGCATGGAGGGTGGTGGGAAGGACTTCAAGGGGTCCCACGGGAAAAGAGGGGTGCTGCAGGATGAGAAGAGCCGAGGCCTTTGGGGAGCTGGAGGATGGGACGGTCTGCAATGCTGGGCACATTTCGTGCCTCACGCCCAAGCGTTTTTTCTCCGAAGTCGCGTCCTTGGCGCTTTTGTCTGTAAAAGGCTTCAATGAGCGATTGATCTTGTCATTCCCCATCAGCTGCACAACCCGCTCCGAGGTAGGAGCTGGAATGGGTAAATCGGATACGCCGCAGGACACAGGTGCAGTCTGCATTTTCAAAGCGACGTCTTTCAACACGCTGAGCCCTGAACACGACTTCGAGGGGATGTCGCATCACAGGATTCTTAGCAGGAAGCACGAATTACAAAACACATCAAGAAAACCCATGCTCTCCTCCTTTGTTTTTCTTTTTTACCGTTTCTGATTCATGCTTTTGAACTGAAATACATAACAAGGAGCCCACGGACACAAGGTAGGAATGAGAAAAGATTTCAGGGGGCATTATAAGCAGAGTTAGAAAATACTGTAATAGCGAGTGGCGTGACCTTGGTTAAGGCGCTGAACCTCAAGGACAGCTTCTAATGTTAATGTATGTGGAAGTTCCCATCACTAATGGGAAGGAGTCACCAGCCCAGGAAACTCAAAGGCTGCTGGTAGATCTGCTGTTTCCTAAGATCATTTTTCTGTGCACATGACACAGCTCCAGACCGTAACCACTGAGAACTGATGTTGTCCCAGGTGTTTATTGTCCCAGAGACAGAGCCAAAGCTGCTCCCAGGTGCATACGCTCCTTGCTGGGTCTCTCCAGCTCTTTTTTCTCCTTGTTGTTTGCCAGATTGTGGAAACTCCTGGGCAGATCCTGCCTGTGCAGGGTGAGCAGGTCCCAAGGTTTGAGCCTCGCCTGGCAGAACTTTGGTTTCCAAGCCCTTTGTGTTATTCCTCAGCAGTGGCTGCAGGAATGAGATTGGCGGAGCACATGCACCACCTACCCCACAACCTGAATTGTGCTACCATTTCACGGGAATTTGGTTGGAAATCAGGGGAAAAAAAAAAAAAACAAAGGCATAAATTGTCACCTTGCTGCCGCCATGCACAGAGCTGCCCCTGAAACGAGGTCTGCGCAGCCCGTTGCTTGAGCTGCTCACCTGTGGAAGGTCTGTAGTAAAGACTGGACCATAACCAAGGAGCTTCTTTACATGCAGTGAATGAATTTACTTAAAATTTGTAAAACAGTGTTTCTTTGCACTTTTTCTCAGTAAAAGGTTCCACCTCCAGTGTTCAGCGCACGAAGGGCAGTTTCCACCAATGGACATGAACATAGGGAATTGGAAGGGACTCCCTCATATTAGCTCACTGATGAGCTAAAATAAATATGAAGTGAAATGGAAATGCAATGTATACAACGTAAGCTACAGAGATGTCATTTTTTATACAACCTCAATTTTCATGCCACGTTTTCTAACTCTGGTAGATCATGAAATGGGAGAATTAAAAATTGAATAAAAAGTCACTGAATGAAAATTGCCAGGCTGAAAAAGTTACTTTAGGTCATTGCAGATATTTCTAAAAGGCCTTGATAATAATTTGGCTTTTTTTTTTTGGGATCATATTTCTCAGGTTGCCTGGATTTATAGGTGGAAGTAGATGAAATATAGTACTAGTAGCATTTTAAAAGCACTTCTAGAATGGCTCTTCTGAAAAATATATGGCATATACAGAATATATAACCATGCGGTATGATCTATAGTGGTATTCACATCGCCAGTGAATGATTGGGGTCACCTTTGCTCCTTAATGATGCTGCAGGGGATTTATTTCTAAGGCAACATCTTCTGAATTTCAGGTTGTGGTCGAGGCTGATTTTCAGAATTTCAGCACTTTTGCAAGTTTTGAAGCAGAGCGTGCCCGGGAGGCACAAGACACTCGATATTGGAGAAGCTTTGGGTCCAAAAAGACGCTTGTTGCATTCCTGATGTTAACTTTGCACCAGTTGCAGAGCTGTGGGACCAGCTGGCCTGTCTTTAGGAAGTGTCTCGCAGGTAACAGAGAGGTCAGTGGGAAGAAAGGAAACTTGGCTTTTGCAAAGCGGAGCCAAAATGTTGGCTCTGAGGTGGCCACAGGGAAGCTTTGGAAACCTGAAAGCGCCAGGAGGGGCACAGACCTGTGCGGAGGGGGCAGCTTCTTGGGCCAGACTCTTTGTAGTTTTGTGGGTCGAGGGAAGAGAAAAGCTGAGGTTTAATAAAACCAGCAACAACAGCAGGTATTTCTAAAAGCTCAATATTCTATCCCAGGTGTTAAAAAAAAAACAAACAAACAAACAAAAAAAACACCTTTAAATAGAAAGGAATATTGCAATGGTTTTGACATAGGAGAGGGAAGGAAATGGGTTGTGTTGCGGCTCCTGGAAGTCCCAATTGCCACTAGATGTCATTGCAGCCACGCAGCCGCCTGGCCAGGCTCCACAGCCAGCAGGAAAACAGGCAAGGAAACTCCTAGGAATGGTGCCGCGGGGGTGACAAAAACACAAATAATGCCACACTACCAGTGCCTGGATAAAAACACCTTTAAGTCTTTCCTTTTACTCTTTTTTTTTTTTTTTTCCTTCTTTTTTCCCTGATTGCAAATGGACCTTTATTCCATCCACTTTTGCAAATCCCCCTTGGAGCCTCTCCACGTTCTCAGCCCTCCGCGTCCCTGGGCAGAGTTGGTCTCTGGGTATAAGTTGTCTGTGTAAGTGCTTTAATGGGCCCCTCTTAAGCACCTGCAGTTGGTCCAACAAAGAGTCCCCTGGGCATATGAGCATATTTATATAAACATAAATATGATATCTATACAACAGATGCTTTTCTTAGAAAGAAATATTTTGGTGTAAGAATTCTACTGAAAACATAGGGAAGATCCAGTGAAATGTGTTTCATTTCACACCTGTATTGACCGACACAAAATAGAGATGCATTAAGAATGGACATTTATTTTATTTATACGATGCCGCCTGGAGGATTTTAATTCCCGGCCACAGGTCATGTTGCTGTATTGCTGTGGCTGCTGGTAAAGGCATGACTTTTATCTGCATTTCCCTGGTGTATTCCAGAGCAAGAATAAATATGGGAACGCAAGGGGAAATCCATTTTTCTGCAAATTACGTCTTCTATCCAAGATGAACAATTTATGGATGATTTTCTTCTCAGTATTTTAACATCAGAGGGTGAAAATATAGCCAAAAAGATATGTTTTAATAGGAGAACAAGAAATACAGAAGAAATACATTTCTTAAATATTTATATCATATGTCAAAAAAAGTCGAAGTCCAGTTATGCTAATGCTTTCTTGGCTGTCATGTGCCATCAAGGCTGGATCATTATATGGTTTGCAATACACAAAAAGTGAATTTTACCTTGAACTTCACGCTAGAAGCCCTGAAAGAGGAAAATCGTTTGCTTCTCTTGAAAAATCCCGGTATTTGGGCACTAAGTGCTGCAGGAAGCCCCTGCCCAGCAGCTGCGGTGCCTTCCAGTGAGGATGGAGCGGTTTGGACAGCGCCGGGCCCGTCCTAAGGCTGCAAAGCCAGGGCTGGGCTGGAGGCTGCAGGTCCATGCTGAGACCTGCAAGCGCCTGGGCAGGGGAACAGTCGGGCAGGGACGACTCGGACCGAAGCTACAGAATTATTGTTGAAGTTCAACCTGGTGCATTTCAGTGTTGCTGAGGCTCGACCTGTAGCAGCTCCTGGGGTCTAGCACAGGCACGGAGGGCCAAGCCGCACAGCTCCGGCACCGGCTCTGCTCGCGGGGACGTTTGCAGAGGGAGCTCAGCACCGTTTCTGCGCTTCCCCATTTCCTGCGCGTTCCCCGACGGCGGGCCCCGGCGTCCCTGCAGCCAGCCGGGGCTCAGGCTCAGGCCTTGCTGCTGCCGGCCAATGCCTCCTGCAGCAGGTGGCCAGAGGATGCTGCAGACCTGCGCCCGTCCCCGCGGGGTGGGACCACAGCGGGGCTCATTTGGGGGCAGGGAGGGCATTTTCCCCCCTACTTGGTTAAAAAAAATAAATAAGTAAGCAGGGCGAGGAGGTGGCCCCCATGCCCCGCAGGGAGCCCCCTCCCCTCTCCACCCCCTGCCGCGGGGGCGGGCGGCTCCGCGGACA
>VZSV01000093.1:1580450-1596829 GCA_013398735.1 Nothocercus julius | reverse complement strand
TTGGTAAAATGATGCTTTGTTGAGTTCTCTCCTCAAGCTCACGCCAGCAATCGCTGTGAATAAATTACACACATTAAAGAATGGCAATGACCACACTTGGAGTCAAATTAGCTTCCTGCATTTGCATCATTAATTAAGCTCAGTACCACCCTTTGGAATGTATCACTGCCCATAATACCCTGCAATATCTATGAAGTATTGCCCATCTGTTTAGAGTCAGTTTTGCTACGCTGAGTACACCAACATGATACAGTTTTGCATGAGCTCATTACGTTGCAGGTCTCTTAAAGTGAACACTGAAATATCAGAAAATTAAACCTGGGGAATTAAAAGAGGGATAGGAGAAAGTGGGTTTTACAGAGGACCAATTGAAAATTGGAAATAAAATTTTATGTGCTCAAGCTTACCTTTCTATCATCTCAAAGTTTGCTAATAATAAAATAATGCATTTCTACATACAGTAAACCCTGCTCCTTTCACAATACTCCCAGCAAACCTGTCTAATCAGAATGACAATATTTGGCTTTCAGCATTTAGTTGAGAAGAATAGAACGAGGAAATTAAAAAGTGAGCAGAAATTGGCCTGTCTCAGCAATAAGCCAAATTCTGAGAAAATTAAAGCAGTCTTTTTTTTTTTTTGCTTCTGAAGTCATCTAAATGAATGAGTAGGAAGTATCTTCCATTTGAAAGACTACCAGGAAAAGGTGTTCATCTTGTATAAAGCTTTTTTCTGAATCCTTGGAAATTTGAATGAAACAAGATAACATATTGGGATATTTCTTTTTTTTTTTTTTTTTTTTTAATGAAGAATTAGTCCAATCTTTGTTTTGGTTTAGGATTAGCGGTGATGGGGATGTTACAGAGAACCAGTTTTGCAAAATCAGATTTTTCCCATTTTGCAAGATGTCTAAGATGTTCAGTCCAGACCCAAACCTGAGCTCTGCTAATGTGTTAAGAACTTTGATTTGTTAGAAACCTTGTGTAACTTTCTTTTCCGCTTACAAGGAAGAATTAATGATAAATCCTTCCAGTACACGGACTCTGGATAGGTTTCTCCTCTGTATTGTGCTGTACTCAGCACAGTAACTGCACTTAAGCCTGTCACTTAGGTGTTTGTTGTAATTCAGAATCTCACTGATACCTACAGTGATGATCACACTCGCAGTGGAGCAAAAACAAATAAAAAACCCCACAATATCTCAAAGACCTGAGAACAAATCTCATTTTATCATGGGTTATGCCTTCACTCCAGTGTCTTGCTGAGCTCTCCCATCCTTGGAGATGAGGAAATTGCTGTTGTCTGGGGTTTTTCTCCATGCACAAGTAGGTAGCTGTGAGGTGCAGACTCCCCGTCTCGCCTGCGTGGCCTTGCAAGATGATTACATGCCTGAAGACAAGTGCAGAGACATCTTTTTAAGACCTGAGCACATTTTTGGCAGGGCATAGTGATAAAACATTAAATATTTATGTTCCTTCGATCCGCTGTGCTTCTTGTTGTATGTTTTATGGTTCTAATGCTGCTTATGAAATGTCTCAAACGTTATGGTAGCTCAGGGCCCTAAAAAATTAATTTACTATGTTTTATTTATTATCATAGAAAACCCTTTCCATAGCTTTCTCCAGAAGGAAGCTGAAATATGTTCTTTTCCTTTTGTTAGCTCTGGAGTTCACAGCTGGAAAACGCTGATGGGAAGTTCTGGGAAGCAGCCTGCCTTTTCCCAGCAATTAGATCTCTCGGAGGTGATTTCAACAATTGCATTGGATAATTGGAGACTGCCTATAAAGTGCTGAATTGTTTCAACTTGCAGTGATTGCAAGGTTAAAAAATATATATATATATATAATTCAGCATGTTTTGAGACTCTGTTTTGAACGGCTGTTCAAAGCTTGCTCTTCTGGTTTGAAAGATGGAGTTATTGCAAGGGAGTTTAAATTTTTTTAGCTCTTGAGTTCTATGTATTGTTTCTGCCAAACTTCTTTTTTTTGCTATGCGAGTCACAGCCCATCAATACAAAGCAACTGAACGATATTGCTTCTGTGCTTTTTAGGATTAAAGATACATTTTACCAAAAGTTGAAAGCTTATGAAAAGGCAGAAAATATTCTGACGCGTGGACAAAATAGTAATTATTTTAAAAGTAGGCTCCCCCAAGGTCTACTAGGTTCCAATTTCTAAGTGAATGCTGTCGTATACAAAATAACACAACCCTCAATTTGGATAGTGTCCCTCTGGGCTAGCTTAAGTGTCTTTGTAAGAGCTTCATTGCTGGCTCTAGAAGTCCTGCCTTCGAACTATAGCCGTGACTGCAGCCACCTGCACCATGGCTTGTACCAATATTGTTGCATATCTTCACTTTCATTAAAGGCTTCTGAAACTTAAGGAAAGCGAGCAAAAGTACATATGAGCAAAAATATTTGTGAGATTGCTGTTGGAAAATTTCCACTGATTTAGCACAGCAGCAAGGAAAGTTTCTTATCTACATGAGAAACCAGAACATAGGGCCCCCGCTCCTGTTGCTGCAGGAAGCTCTCCAAGGGTAGGTGGTTTCTGGGGATGCTGAGTGGTGGGAAGAATATTTTTTTCTGCTGTAGATGTATCCACTGCTGGTATTTCAAAATTGAGCTGTCAGGGGAGAATTTGTGCTGTGATAAGGCTTAACCTTAACTCTCTACATTTTTTTTTTTTCTGAATACCCTTTTCTTTCAAACTTCACTGAAAACATTCTGCATATTACTCCTCCAACTGGAGATGTCATAATGCTGTATTTCTGGTGGTCAAAGATTTTGAGGAGTAAAAAGACAAAACAAGGGCTTTGTAACTAGATCTTTTAAGCGGTTGCCTATAGGCTAAAGTATATATCAGCCTAGTAACAGCCTAGGATGTGACTTTTTGCAGTGCCACAGATGTCCTGTGTACTACCATTCCCTAGGAGCAGTCCCAGGTCAATCCCCAGCTCCCTGATACCTCTACTCTAAAGTGCAACAGGACCTTTCATATTTTTCTTCCTGTAGGGGCATCACCTGGGGGCAGGGGGTACGAAAAAAGAAAAAAACACTTTTCCCCAATGGTTTGTTTGGTCCTCAGGCTGCCCTTCAAACTTCAGCAAGTTTTTGAAGCACTGTTCAATGAGACAGTCAATAACTAATAATATTTCTCATTTTAAAGGAAAGTATTTGTGAGTCATCTTAGGCTATATCTATGACTCAGTTATGTAGACAGCAAATTCTGAGCAAATGTCTCAAATGCCAGGGTGTATGTTGTCACAAACTGTACAATGTCAAAGAAAAGCTCATTAGGACACAGCAGCTCTTGCAGAGCCTCTAGCAAGGTCCTGGTTCTTTTTAAAATATCATATAGCCAGAAAACTTCAGGTAAAATCTTGACAGCTTGTCTTACTGCAAGAATGATTTAAAAGTTAATCCTTCTTTCCTGATATATACTATTATTTGATTAAAAATGCCCCACGGCATGATTTAGTCCCGGCTGCCTCCGCTCCAGGTGAAGATGCGGTGTTGTACCGCCGGACAGGCAGCTCCGAACGCTGTCTTCCCAAGTTTCCTACCACCTGCATCTTGCTCCCATTCCTGTCACTACTATTTGTCTTGATTTATATCTCTTGTCCTTTAACTTCTGGGCTCCCTAGATCAGTTCGAAGCTTCACTAACTAAAACCAGCTTCTCGATGCCTTTGTGGAGGGATATTGAAGTGCAAAGGCCAGGTATCATCCCACCAAGGCAGCAGGAGAAGGGTAAAGCATGTCAAATTGAAAGTCACCTTTTCCCACAGTGCTGCAGCAAACCCCAGGTTGATTTGGGAAGAGAGACTTGACCTAAGGTTAGTTCTAGACCTGCTAATTCTTAGACCTATCATTTTTCTTTTGCCTATTCTAAAAGAGACGTTTGATAGCCCAGGTCTCTGTTGTGCCATGGTCTCTGTTGCCACCAGCTGGTGCAAGGAGTTAGAGCTACTCCGTTCCGTGCTCTTGCCATCCCCAAGCCAGCCTGCATTTCATCATTTGCCAATGCTCTGCAGGTGTTTATCATGGGAAAATGGCTTGCTGTAAACACTTAGACATAAAATTCTGGTTTTGGCATTTTTCTCATAGTTATAGAAGCCATCAATTCACCTTTCTTTCCTCCATATGTAGCAGCTGAAACAGCTTCAGATTCGGTTTACTGTCAATATAATTCAAAGTAATAATATAGTGTTCTGTTTTTAACACTAGCCAAGACATCAAAATGCTGAAATGTTACCAAATGCTAAAGCAGTTCACGGTGCTCTTCCCTGCACCAAAAATGTTTTTTTTTTTTCTGCTTCTCTAATCTTGATTTCTGATGGAAGAAAACAGATTTGTGGCTTAGGATAACCTCTTTAAAGAGGAAGATTTTGCTTTGCTCTGCTTCACTCTGGGAAGAGCATAAAGCCAGATTGTGGCTGTGCTTGCTGGAATTCACCAAAGTAAGCCTGAAAAGGTCTCTGGAGTGCTACAGGAACAAGGCACAGAGGAGAGAAAATGAACCATTGGAAGATATGGCTTCTCCAGGACAAGCATCCTTGCATCCCTTCCGTGCTAGATGCTTGGAAGTCTTTCCTCCTCCCGTGCCTGGATCCATGTTCCTCTGGGCTCAGAGGCCAAGTTGCTGCTGCAAGGACATGGATGCTGATCCAGACTACTGGTTTTTAATCTCAACCCGCCTTAGCCAGGCAGCTCAACTGTTGCTACCAAGGCCTCTGCCCTCATCTTCTCTCCCTTCTGCACAGGTGGTTGCACATAATATTAAGTGCAAGTCATGACCTTATTGCTTTTCAAAGACGAGAGTCACTTGATGCTTGAAACTATTGGGAATATGAGTAGAGCCAAGGGTAAGAGCTGGAGAGTGGTGATAAATGACTGTCATAAAAGACATATTTAATTTAGCCAGTGACTTCTCTTACCTTCTGGCTTTCCAGTTTCTGTAGAAACTAGGAGTCCTGGGAATTTTGGAACTGATTAGAAAAAAAGTACAGCATTTCTGTGATTGTCTGTCTCCTTGAACGTAACACAATTATATTGAGTTCAGAGCCTTGATTCATTCTATCAAAAATGTACTGTACTGTTCAAAACCGTTTGCCTGGTTTTTTGATTCAACAGGTAAAGCGAGTTTCAGAAATGGTCAGGATAACTTCTGAACACCAGGAAGGAAGGAAAAGAAAGAAGGAAATCAGGTTTCAGCATAGCTTTCCTCATGTTTTTGTTACCAGCTTTGAACTCCTCTGAGCAAGCTAAGCTTTTAGATGAATTCCAAGAAGTAGCATGGAATTTGCAAGAAAAAGGAGCCTGGCAGTATTTCCAGCATGTCCTTTTGACGTGAAGGGAAGGGCAACTTCCGTCTTCCACCCATGCAACATGTCCAGCAGGCTTGCTGGGTAGAAAAAGAGCAAATAAGTCCCAAAGCCAGTAAATTTGGAAACTAGATCCTGCTCTAAGGATCTGCAGGCTTCAGCGGGACAGATACCTGGAGCGGATACCTGGATATCTATCTGCCAGGGGATACCTTCAGGAAAAAGTGTACGATGGAGGTAAACCTTCAGCTTTTGACTTCCTTGCTCTATCGCTGAGTTGGACTAAGCTTTCAAGCACTTGGTCCTCCTCTATCTGCATAAATGGTTCTTTTAGGCAATGCTGAGAAAAAAAATGTGATTTTTTGTCCTGGGAAGCTACATACGCTGCCATCTGCTAAACTCAGTGAGTGACATACCTGGACTTGCAGACAGGCAGGAGGATGGGAGCTACCACTGCACGACCTGATGTGTCTGGCTCTACATCTCAGTTTTGGACGTTTTGTTTTATTATGAATTGCACTCTTTAAGAGATATTGGCTGAAAGTTGTATCATTTTTTTTTTTCTGTTATGTTTGTATTTGTGGCTGCCTTCGTGGGGAAAGGAGCTGGTCTAGAGGGAGCAACTCCACTGAGCCCCTTGCCACAAGCTCTCCCAATTATCTATCATTTAATGGCAAGAAGAGCAGCCTTTCAGATCTGAAGTCACATAATCATCGCAAAAATCTTCAGGGAGAAACCAAATACCTTGGGAATGGTAACTGTTGGCCTCCTGTATGGTTTAAAGCGCTCAGAAGTGCCTGGGAGACAAGTCATTGTGAAGATTAAGAGGAAATTTCCTGGGGCAAAATACTTGTGGGTCTTAAAGTGTTTTCTTTTCTTTCAGAAAATACATTTACCCAAGTGTTTCCCACATGGGCTGAAACACTAGTGTCGGTACAGACAACATAATGTTATACCTGGCACCAGAGGGTAAAACCATTTTTAGAAACGTGGGAAGAAGCAATGCGTCTAACCTTAGATGCTTGGGCTCTATAAATCCTTACCTTTTAGGCCAGAAGTTCTTGTTAAAATAGTGCTCACTAGAGCATGAA
This sequence comes from Nothocercus julius, assembly GCA_013398735.1. Lineage (NCBI taxonomy): Eukaryota > Metazoa > Chordata > Aves > Tinamiformes > Tinamidae > Nothocercus > Nothocercus julius. The sequence continues at coordinate 1,590,416 of VZSV01000093.1, read as the reverse complement.
GCAAGAACCTTTCTGTACTTGTTTGCTTTCCCCCTCGCCTTTATTTTTTTTTGCAATACCATTACATGTATTTCTGCCTGCAATGTTATTTCTTTGTCACTATAGTAACATGATGCTCCAGCCTCAGAAAAGCAGAGAGATTCAGTTAAACGACTACTATATTTTTTTGTTTTTAACTGCTGCTTGTGGATCATCCACAGAGGGGGCCCGACCCACCAAGCCAAAGAGACTAACTGCATCTAAGAAGATGCTCAGGATATTTTTGTTGTTGTTCTCTTTAAGCAAAATGCGTGCACGTCCTGCTTCCCCCCTGGATGCTGGGAACCTGGAATGCTTCCTTGCTGGCAATATCTGGAGATCATATTAGTGAGTAATGACCAAAAGATACCTTCTGCTATTAATTTCTTACATTATGAGCCTACATTATTTACACATTTTTTTGTGGTCCTGACCTGTTCCACAGAGAAAGGACTTAATTTTCCCTCTGACTTCAGCTCCAGCAAGTTCTACAAGTGCCCAGCACTCCTGGTAGCTGGAGAAGTTTAATTCTGGTTTATAATTGCAGCTGGAAACCGTACAAATAAGAACAGTTTGATGCTGCTTTCATAGTTTAATTCTAATGGCAGGATGGCAAATGAATCAATATCAAAAAGAGAAGGGGAGTGGTGTATATTTTTTTTTCCAGTAATTTTCCTGAATTTAATATGTAATCGTTTGCTGGACCAAATTAACACTTATTTGCCTTCATTTCTTAATACTAACAGTAATGCTGGAAAAAAAAAGAAGTAAAGAATTACTTTTTTTCTGTAAGAGCCAGATGCCAGTTGTGACTCGTTAATTGTGGATAGATTCATCTCCTCATACTGCTGGATTATGATTTAAAGTAGGCCAAACTCTAATTTGCCCCCCTGCACAAGTGAGGTCACCCAGAGCGTGTTGCCCAGGATTGTGTCCAGGAAGGTTTTGAATATCTCCAGAGAAGGAGACTTCACAAAATATAGATTTACTTTTGAAAATTGCTGTGGACCTGCAGCTGGAGGTGCTGCCTCCCCATGGCAATCCTTGAATTTGTTTCATGCGGAAAGTGCTTGGGAATTAAGTAGCTCTCAAGCAACGTCTGGTTTTGTCAAATCATTTTTGTTAGGGAAGGCTGTCCCTGCAGAGTGTTTTGCCAACTCCAGACAAGAGTGTCAAACACACAGAAAAACCCAAATCGGTATGTGTGCAGGAAACCCTGACGTGCCCAAATCAAGCAAAGGCCAAAGTCTCGGGTTAAATAACAAGTCTTAATTCACACAAACTCCAGCTAAGGACCTGGGGGTTTGGGTTGCTCGTTTCTACCAGCGCCAGAGCCCAGGGCAGGGCAGCGCAGCAGCGGGCATTGATTTATGGGGATTTACTGGGGAGAAATTAATGAGAAAACACAATCAAACTCAACACTCTAGTTGGCCAAGTAATTGAATCTCAGCGAATACACCCTGCAAGCCCTGAATTTTCCCTTAGAGCAAAGAACTAGCAAGTCTCTCCGCTGGCAAGGTCCTTGGGAAAAAGACTGTGACTCTCCGCTAAAACCACTTGACTTATTTCATAACTTTATATGTCTTTTTTTTTTTCTCTCTCATTCTAATGCAAAGCAGCTTGAACATGGTGAAAAATTATAAAAAGCTAATTTATAAGGAGCTAAGTTATAGAATCTATACTCTACAGAAAATAAGGCAGCAACAGGGCTACAGCTTAGTTTTCATTGCAGAGACCCTTCAGCTTCCAGCCAGAGCATGATTTCATGGTAGGTTTCTCTGCTTTCAGATAAGATTGGAGAGTTTTCAAAGTGTAGCAAGGACGACTCACAAAGCCAAAGAAAAACACAGGTTGTAGGTTAAGAAAACTTCCAATCCTTTTTGTAGCCTGCAGCCGCACATAGTTAAAATGCTTAATTCATCGTTTGTGAGCAGAGCTCTGCTGAGCAGTATTATTTGCAATGATCCTCAAGCCTTGACCTAATGACATTCATCCATGCTTCTTCTCTCTCTTATAATTTCCTGTGCTCTTTCACCCCTTCCCTAGACCCCTATGACCTCTACACTTTCTTCTCTTTTCCTCCACGTTCTGTCCATTGCATTTGCCAGATTCCTCTTACACTACTGGGAGGCAGGGAACAAAAATGCTTTAAACCCTATTGTTTTACAAGTCTTTATGGCTCTGTAAAGACTCATCTCTCTGAAGATCCACTCTGAAGTAATCCGTGGCTTTTGGAGTCAACGTGAGAGCCAATTTTCACTTTAGAAGTACCTGGGTGACTTTCAGAAGCATTTAGTTCCCCTGGGAGGTCTGACTAAGGTACATTCGATGTTTAGTGAGATTTTTCCTAGCAGTGCCAGTTTCTAGCAGTTCCTAAATACCTTTAAAATTCTGTTGCTTGATACGATCCATTTGAATTTTCCTCATTTCAGTTATTCGCTTGTAAATTGTACTTTTTTTTTATTTGTAATATATATCCACACATTTTGCAATGAAGCTTAAGTAGTTTTGATAGCCTTCTCTGAAATGTCCTAACAGGACTTTTAGGATGGGGGTGTCTGCTGGGGTTCATGGCCCTCCTACTTAATTCTCCACGCTTGTAAGAAGGAAGTATAAAAGCAGCATCAAACATAAGGACTAGGCTGTAAAAGCCAAATGTCCAACTTCTAAGGCAGTAACCCCATGGGCAGACCATGGGGGTCTCCATGAGGTCCAGCTGGGCAGTTGGTGCTCAGGATGCGGCTGCAGCCCCGGAGCTGCGGATGGGCTTTCGCCGACGGCTACGACTCGGCAGCAGGTTTGCAGCCAGGCATCCTGCCTCATCCTCCACGAGCTCATGCACCAAACGGGCAGGAAACAGCTCCTCCTTTCACATAAGAACCAGGAACTAAACTTTCGCCCAAGAAGGGCAGCCCCCCATTGCAGCTGATGCCTCCTCTCCCTGGACAAGGGTCCAAACCCTTCTTGAAAGAGCGTCAAACAGCAAAGCTGAAACTCCCTCATCTTGCCTTCTCTCTGGCTCAGAAAATCTTTATTTTCCTTTGTGTTTATGTTTTTGTGGTTATTGTTTTCCTTCAGTATACCTGAATACTTCTCTGGATAGTTTGGCTCAACTAACAGTTTCCTCCTCTGTTTTTTAAGCACGTTGCCACTTGAGAAAGTCCAGGAGTTGGATTTGCAGAGGAGCCAATGTGGAAGTAAAAGCATGAAGCCTTGTGGTAGGCAAAATAAAAATGTCATAAGGAACATAAACCTTAGCCTTTGGGGCACAAGCCAAACTCTAAAAAGCTGGAAGCAGGCGGAAAAAAAAATGATTTAGCGGGAGCCGCACACCATTTATTCGATCATAAAGTTGCTGGGAATACTTCTTAATACTGCCTGTGATATTATTTATGGTAGTTTGCCACATTCTGGCCTGAAAACACTGTTTTTTTCTGAAAACTGATCCTGTTTCAATTGAGAAACTCTTCCCATCTAGTCACATCTCAGTGCTCATCACCATCAGGTATTAGGCACCATTAGGCAGGAGGCTCTTTCTGCTTCAAAAAAGACCACTGCCCTGTCCTGACACTGATAAATTAAGTCCTTTTATTTGTTAGACTTTCAAAACAAGACTTGCCTCTCATTTCTATGATGGAAGGCAGCAGCTTCCATGTCTTCCTCTTAAAAGGCTTTGGAGGAAGCAGCACCCCTTGGGGCAAATTCCCCTTCATTGATCAGAAAAGGACCCGACATCACTGGGAGCGGGTCCTGCCCCTGGACAACCCCCCCTCATCGCACCTCGCTGCATCTTCCAAGTAGGTTTAAATATTCCATAGATGCGTTTTGTTTTTTCTGTGTAATTAATTACGTTGATTCTATCACCTTGTCAGATCAGAGCAACCTGCAGTAAAACAGTTTTTGGATCTCAAACTGCTCCATGGCTGAGTAGGAGAGCACTGGTAGCGTCGGTTAATGGTAACAAATATGTAGAGCTGCATAGGAGGGCTCACATGAGAGGAAGATCTCACAGACGATACTATGAGAAAGCCAGAAAGAATCTTGGTGAACATATTTATCCTTTAAATTCATCTCAGACCACAGTCTGTGTCTGCAAAGCATGTTTTATTGGTACCAGAGATGAACCTAGTGCTTCTCAGAACTGGCAAGTGTGCACATGCAAGGGAAGGTTTCTGCCTCCTGGACAGGGTATTTGCCAGCTTCTTGGAGAAAATGGTGCTTTTATTTCAGAGACATACAACAAGTCAGTGCACAAGAGGAAACAAAACTCTACTTTTTTTTTTTTTTTTTTCTTTCTCCCTCTTGTAATTCCCTACCAGAGAGCCTTTCCTGGAGTAAGTGATAGCATGTTTTTTCTTCTAAAGAAGGATGAAAAGTAGTATCTACAGAAAAGGTCGGTGCCCTGTTCCCTGACTTGCCTTAAGAGAATGTTTTGAGTAAAAGAGAGGAGATGCTACCTAGTTTAGCTCCGCTTTTTATACTTTATTTTCTTCAGCCTACTGCCCCCATCTCTTAAGGACTTCGATGTTCTCTTATATCACTTGGTTTCCTAACAGCCTTCCCTGCGTTTTTTGTGCTGTTAGGGAATTTAAAGCTTGAAAGGGTTGTCAAGCTGTATTTCACAATAAATATCCTCTTCAGAATAAACCAGAAGCTACAGGCTCTTTTCAGTATCTTTTTTTTTGTATTTTTCTTTTTTTTTTTTTTCTAAAAATGGAAATTATTTCCATTATTGCATTATTCCAGCAAAATAATTTGAATGCATGCTTGCTTGCAGGACAGTTTGGCTTCTGTGAGCACATTTCATGTGTTAGCTTATATTAAACACAGAGGTGCTATTAAAATCCAATGCAGTGTGCAGCAGCTTTGATCTGCCAGGGAGCACTGTGGCATTTGCAACAAAGGAGATTTATAATGCCATTTAAATATTGCGTTTAAAACTTGACTAATGCGTCCATTTAAAGGTGTGAATGATAACCCTTTGCTGTCTTATCTTTATTTTTTCCCTCTTCTGTGCCAAACCTCGTTTCCAGTAAATTGTCTTAAACCAATCTTCTTCTGCAATCTAGGACCTCTGGTCACCTCAGCATGTCTCAGTTCACAAAGCCAGGAGTGCAGGGAGCGGTGGTGATGAGTAACTACCAAGATGGTATCAGTTAGCAAACGGCAGCGTGGTGAGACGGGGCCCTCCTTATCTTCCCACATTTGCAGAGGACAGATGAAGACGGATGAACATGAGTTGTCAGTTTTCTTCTCATCAGGCTCTTCAGCTCTCCGGCAGGTAACATGTCCTGCCAGGAAGATCCCAATTTATGGGCTGCGAAACGTTCTTAATAAATTAGAAATTGTTGTTTGAGAGGTGTTTGCCAAGCAACTATAGCTTTACAGACCTGCACAGAATGGGTGCAGGTCTATAAATGGCACTTTTCTCATTCTCCAAAGAAATTGTCTGTAAAACAAACTTCTGAACCGTTCCATTAAAAAAATTCCCTCAGCCTTAAATGAAAGCATTAATTTGAAAATCAAGATGACGTTCCCATCAAGAAGACAAGGCCTAAAATATCTCTAAGCAAAGAAAAGAGCTAAACAGTATTCAACGTGGGAAAAAGAAATGCAAGCAAAAGGAGAGCAGTAGCCTCTGTGTGAAATCGGAGGAGGTGAAGCCCGTATCCTCGATGCTCCGATTGCAGGAGAAGGCCCTGGAGAGAAGGGATCCACAGGGTTTTGAGTTGCACCACGCACAGGAAAAGGGAGTGGGGTTATTTCAAACCACGAGGGGTCATCCTGCAATATTTTAGTAGTTCTGCCACAATTCATTGTCCTTTTCCTGCTAAGCTCATAAATATTCCATTAATGTCAAAAATGACAGGAGCTGTATCTATTAAGTTTATAAGACTAAAATGGGTCTATGATGAGTGTGCTTAGTTTTTGCATTAGCACCATCATGCTAGACGAAAAATGTCATCATGACTGAGCTGTAGAAATGTGGGCAAATAGGAAATGTAGGCATAGAGGGCACTTAGTGTTTGCTTTTTCCCATACAAAGGCAGCTGCATAGAAAAGACTCCCTGATAGTAACTATGTTGAAATAACTAGTATGAAGATGTGGCTTTTCCTGAAGAGATGCAAAAATATTCTGGAAAAATTGTGGCTAAAACTAAAATTCCTCTTGGGCTGCTATATAATCTTCTCTTTCCACTAAGATGGGGAAAGGAAGAGGCGATTAGCTGAGGATATTTTGATCCCCATCCATGTGTGCTTACAGGGTAAACACTAAGAGACCCACTTCATTGTCATGTTAATGTGCTCACGGCCTGATCCAAGCCTGCTGAGCAAAGGAAAGTTCCCACTCTTTCCTATTTCCGATTGCTTTGCATCAAGTTGGAGGCGGTTTTCCCGGCACAGTAAGCTATAGAAGCTAAAACTGGAGAAAAGAAGATGGGTTTCAGTAGCTCTGCTTCCACTCTCTAAGTTGGGAAGAACATAAAGACATGGAAAAGGGTTTGACAAGGGAGTCTAGATCGCTGCCAGGTGCAGAGCCACTGCTTTGGCTAAAGGCACCAAGATACTGGCCCTGGAAGGACCCTTTCTTTCGTATTTCTGGATACACCGAGGTCTAGGATCTTATCCGCACAAGGGTAGCATTCTGGGGTTCAGATGCTTAAAAGCAATTTATGCGATGGAATTTTGACAAAATAGTTGTGGGAGAGGTTTAGAATTTCTCTCCCCAGTTGTGTCTCTGCCTCTGACAACTCCATCTCTCTGGTTAGTCCCCTGTGACTGTCTCTAACTTGTTTTTGAAGGTGTATGAAATCGCTGAAAGTTTTACTGTCTTGGTAACAATTTTTACACTGTCTTTTTATTGTGTTTAATCCCTGTGTTGACAGAAAGGAATTTCCTTCCTGATTTGCTCTAGTACAGGTGTTTTAGGCCTTACTCTTGAGCAGCTTTATGGTGTGCGTAGAGCAACAGCAAAAGCTGTCCACCTCTTGCATGGACTTTGAATATATTTGTCTTATTTTTTAACCTGAAGCATGTAAATATACACATTAATGTCTGCACATATGCTTTTTAGAGGTAGGTATGTGATGAAATGTTTTTACATTGCCCTTGGAAAGTCTTTTTGTGTCATTTCCAGCTTAGGAGCAATAATTAATATCTTCTATAGGTACTTCAAGTGTTGAGGGTTTTTTTGACAGCAAAACCCTACACAAAGGGACCCTGAAGCACAGGAAATAACATAATTCGATTAACTATATATAAATTATTTTTCCTTGCTATGAAATCTTAGGTATAAAACCTCAGGGTTCAGTATGAAGGCTAGACAGGGCCTCTACATGCACAGAGATGCATGTTTTGTGCATGATCAGATGAAGGCAATGTCTATGCTTTATTACTTACCTTAGTAAATTAAGCTTCAGCTTTATTAAAGTAACCATTGTGTTTCTTTGAAGTGCCTACAATTAGGATATTAACTGTCATTTGCAGCCACAGATGTATCTGATGCTTGCAGAGGCAGCGTAGGTGCTACCAGTGGTGCTCGTCTTGCACTCCTTGCAGTCGCCTCCCTGTCTAATGTGCAGCTCTGTCCCTGCTCCTAGTCCTCCCCAGCCTTCATCACTCCCTCATCTTCCTCCCGTGGCTGGCATGCTGGGAAGAAGAGCTTTTACCTGTTCTGTGCCTGTGACAATTTAGTGTTGTTATTGCATGGGCAGCTAGAAAAGCACTTGCTCTTTCTTGCCCCTTTTTCCAAAAAAAAAGAGAGGGAGAGGGAGAGGGAGAGGGAGAGGGAGAGATTCCCGCCTGGGAAGGCGGTTGCTGCCCCCTTATGGTTTCCTGGGTACACAGCTGGGAGGAAGGTGGAATAGCAGCAGGGAGCATCCGCTTGGCTCTCCAGCGCAGGTCTGGCGCATGATGCTGCAGGCTCAGCAGAGAAATGTCATTCCAGGTATTCCAGCTAATGCCGGTCTCGAGGGCTGCCTTTTCCTTGCTGTCTGCGCCTGTTTCCTACAGGAGAGTTTTTTGGGCTCTTTACCTGACCTGCAATACCTCAGTGCACGCCCACCCTGACGGCTACCTGCATCATTTGTGCTAGACAATTTCCAGCTAAAAGACGTCTGTATCTGCCTATATTTTGACAGCAGCTCATGCACCTGCTCAGGATTTTATTCCACTTGATCTCCACAAGCAGATGTACGCTGGGTACCGATGTTGCTTTGGGGATGCTGTCCCTGCAGCTAAGCTCAGCGGAGGTGCTACGCAGCCAAGGTCTGTTTGCAGCCCGTTTTACAGATTTGTTCCCTCTGAACTGAGTTTGGCACGTACATATCTAGCAGCGTGACCCGTGCCCAGCCCAAAGGGGCCGCACGTATTAGAGTGACTCGCCCGGGGAATCTGCAGCCCTTGATGCTGCGGCCCTGGGGATGGCCGGGGCGCTCGCAGCCCTCGCCACATCGGGCACACGCGGCGTTTCCACTGCTGCCCAAGGCCCAGGCGCGTTTGCCCCGCAGTGCCCGGCCGGTGTGCCGTGGGCAGCATTTCCAGGGTGGGCCTGCGAGCTGGGCTGTGCCTTTAACGCAAGTGTTTTAAAGGGTGAGTCACGGAGAGCAAGGGAGGCGCTGGCGGGTGACACATTGCACTGTCACTAAGCCTGCTTTTCCAGTTCAGGTGGTATTACTGTAGCACGTTTTTTTTTGTTTTTTTTTCACTGAGTGGTAAAACGAATAACTTTGCTTTGGCCGTCATGCAAAGGGAAGACACCTGAGCTGCTGGCGGTGAGGCTGCTCAGGCAGGGACGAAGGCAAACCTTAGTTGTCTGCAGCTTCGTTCGGGGATGAAACGCGTGCAGCAGCGCAGCCCGTCCTGCACGGTGCAGCCACGCGGTGCTCCTGAGCAAACACTTGTTTTTAGCTCCAATATTTTGCTAATAACTGTGGTGCTGTTGATGCTGAGCTCGCTTTTGATCGATTGCTAATTCCGGCAATCTTGCCCCAAACAGAGGATGTTAAATAGCACAAGAGGGGTGATCCCCTGTCTGAGGAGCTGTCAGAGCATGGGCATCGGCTCCCCGGACCCTGCTCTGTGCCCACGGCCGCTGCTCCCTTCTGCAGTAACACGGTTAATGCCCGGATCAAAACGCCCTGTTTGCGCGCTCGGAGCTTTGCAGCTGCTGTGCTGCTCAGTGCTGCCTGCTGCTAGTGCTGCAGACAAGCACCGATTGCCTCGGAACGCAGGATTTTTCAGGGATAAAGCCCCTCTGCGCCCTGAAGTCCCAGCTCACATGAAGGTGTAACGTCACCCCGTGCTCGCTGAGACGGGAGCTTGGTCCTGTTCCTTGCAAGCACGCAGCAGGCTGGCCGCCCAAACCCGCTCCTCCCTTGCTGCCTTGGCGTGAGTGCCGCGGTCTGTCCTCATTAGGAGGATGAGCGCTGAACACGCTCTGTTCATTGCAGAGCCTGGCGGGCTGGCAAGAGCCAAACCAGCCTCTTTAGTATCCAAAAAGCCAGACACTGGGTCAGCTGATGTCCTGTTTATGTCGTGTCCTATCTTTCCCCCTCTGCCCCTTCCCTGGGAGAAACAGGCGTTAGCTCAGATCCATGTTCCCTTTTATTCAGCTAGTGATTCAGAAAAGAGGAAACATCTTTTTTTTTTTTCCTTTTTTTTCCCTTCCCAAACGCTTGCCAGCCACTATCCAGCCCTGAGCAGAGGGGTCAGGGCCCGCCCTGGATGGTGTCCTAGCGCAGTTCCCGCTTGGAGGCTTAGCGGGAAGCAGCTGCTTTTGCACCCTGCAGTTACCCGAGGACGGCCCCAGCTTTGCTCTTTTGGGCTTTTCTGCTCTAAAACAGCAGCGCCCTTTCCCGCGCCGTCCCCTCCCACACAGCTCCTCGCTGAACCCCCCGCAAACCCCCCGCCCTCCCACTGGGGCCAAACTCATGGTTTTGGAGCAGT